>JAXQQM020090890.1:0-379715 GCA_034641835.2 Pinus albicaulis
CGCTGTTAGAGTCAGCCTTTGCAGCCTTCCTCCAGTGATCAAACATGCTCTTACAAAGTGATTTTAAGGTGTCAAGGTCAAATTTTGTCATTTCAAAGAGTCTTCAAGAAAAATTTGGTCACTAGGCATTAGGTCTAGGGTTTGCTTTCACTCTTTCCAAAGTTGTCCAAATGTCGGTCCATGTCACCATTCAGCTGAGTGTACCATCATTCAGAGGGTTTTCATCATCATGTCAAGTTCCATTGGGTCATTTTACAGCTTGTTCATGCTTCAGTTGTGCCTAGGTAAGGTCCATTTCCCTCTCCTAGGGTTTTTGAGGTAATTTCTCTTGGATGGTCAAAACATCGAAAAGACTTGTATCCTGATGTTCACACACCTTCCCCTATACTTAATTCACCTTATTAAACACTTCCCATCACTGAGATCCCCCAAATTCCTCATTTTTGCACAAACCCTAGTTTCTTGCCACAACTTGGCAATTTTCTAGGCTAGGCCTGTGTTTTGCCCTTTTGGACCCCTTCCCCTCACTCAATCTCTGTGATTCCACCTTCCCCTGCTTCCTAACATCCCTCCCTACTTCCCAAAATTTCCCCAATAATTTAGAAGCCCCTTATCCCCTTCATTTCGCTTCATTTCGACAAAATTCCTTGTTTCACACATCGGGGTAAGTTTCACTCAAAAGATGTTTCAGAGAAATAAAAGATGAATTTTGGAAAACTGAGAGAGGTTTTTGTTCAAAACATGCCAAGGAAGAAAAACCTCTTTCACTTTTTACACAGGTATCATGGTTTTAGAGAAATATCAAAAATACCGTTGCCTCAGGAGAATTGAATACACCTCTGAAGTGACCTTGGGAAAATCAAGATTTCTCCTAGCATGTTTGGCCAAATGACTTGCTTGATGAGTCAAATGATAACTAGACACAAATATCTTTCCAATGAGCTATCATGAGCTCAATTTGGAGTTGAGGAAGACCTTCAAAAGTTGACTGCAACAGCGCTCTGCCTTGAGGCAGCCTCATTCTGCTCATTTTGACTAGTGTTGGGAGATTTGATTTTTGACAGGGTAAATGAAATCCAAATTGCATAATTCCACTTGTGTTGGAAATTAGACTCCAAGAGCTTTCCAACGAGCTATCACACGCCCGATTTGGACACCGGGAAGGCCTCCAAAAGCTTCCTGCAAAATGCACTATGTGGCAAGAGGCATGCGACCCACTTGAGGGGGATGCGACCCACTTGGCAGATGCGACCCACTTGTGCGTTTTGGCCAGTGTAAATTTGAACGCATGTGACCCACTTGTGGCATGCGACCCACTTGAGGGAGATGCGACCCACTTAAAAACAGAACTCAGAAAATTGCGTTGGGCGCCCAGATTCGATTCAAATTAGCTCCGGCGGCGTACAAACAGGTTTTTATCATTGCCCAATGGATTTTTAATGTAGTTGGGATGTCATAGGCGTTGAAGAAACTAACCATGCTTGGAGAGATTTGTGTAAACCCTACATTCACCATGCAAATGATTCCTCAAGGGTTTTCAATTGTATGGACAGTTTATGAAGAATTTGGAAGCTTTTGAATGGTTCACACCCTAGCGCATTGTATATGTGACCCTCATGCCTTCAGTCATCATTTTATCATTGCCATTATACCCTTTCATGTTTTGCACAGTTTTCATGTGGACTTGTATTTAACCTCCATCACTATATCACTGCTGTCATCATCATTTGACTGCCATTGTCATGTTCATTTTGTCTTTCATATGGTTTTTGCAATGATGGTCCTATTCTACATTACATGAAACACAATCCTTTGACAGATTTTGGCCATTATTAAAACTTGACTACACATTTGCATTTGGTAGTCATTTGTCAAACCTATTTGCAATCTGAAAACAGAGATAGTGTTTATGCCATTAAAACAAAGCCATCTCTATGATGATTTTGGTTTTCCTTTGATACTTGGGTACATGTGTGACATTGATTGGGTTTTGAGCTTACATTGAAACTTTGACTTCACTACACCTATATGAGCATCCATATTGCAGAAAAATTGTTTTCAAAGCCATGTCAGAGATGGATTCAGTTTATGAGCAAGGATATGAGCAGGACAGTGACTCAACCGTTGAGGTTGATGTACTGAGATGGAGCATAGCAGTGCGCCAGTAGTGGTAACATATCAGAGAGGCCACAGAACTTTGTTTGCAGCATCACGACGAGTACTATCTCCACTCGGGGTGGAAGGGGTCTCGTTGACTTCATCAGCAGCGCGAGTACTATCTCCACATGGCGTGGAAGGGGTCTCGCCTTCTTCATCAGCGTAGGTACATTCACAGGATCATGATAGAAACAAAGACATGTTTCGTCACATGAAAGGACATTATTGGGCTCGCATGCATGTCTGCAAAGCAAAAATGAAGATTCTGAAGAGGAGATTGAGCGAAACACTAAAACGGCGGAAAAGGCCTGATCCACTTCGGATTTTGGCCGAGGCTTCATTGACTGGGCAAGATACATGATGGAGGGTCTTCGCTCCGAATTTGAGCAAATTCGGAGAAAATTTTGTCATTTTGAAATTTTTGGGTCTAAAAACAGGTTTTTCAGTTAAGTGGGTCTCGCACTCATATGCTCACTTTTTTTCGGGACACTTGCTGAAGGAAATTTTTGCATTTTTGAATTTGTCATGGTTAGTTATGCATCCTCAGACATTACCTAAGCATTTCATCAGATTCTGGATGGTCAAAGAGCTCAAAAACACCATGAAAACCACCTTGCTGCCACCTTTTGCACCAGCAGGAAGTACTTCTGGGAGAAAGAAGTTTTTGGAGGGTCAAATGAGCTCCAAATTGGGAAATTCCACCTGGGTTGGATAGTCAACATCCAGGGCTTTCCAACGAGCTATCATGAGCTCAATTTGGATGCCGGGAAGTACCTCAAATTCAGGCTGAAAGTAATGCGACCCACTCGGCTCAAATGCGACCCACTTAAATTTTTGCTGAATTTTCAACTGCCAGCTCAGATTTTCGCCTAGTATGGACCAGTTTTTCTTGTGGATGGAATTTTTTGGGTTTTTATGATGTAAATTTATGTTTGGCATGTAACTTTGGCTTCTTTTTATCTATTCTAGAAGATTCACTCTCAAAAGGGTAAAAATCATGTAAATGGATCAGTTCCCACTCTTTTAGAGGCAAGTTGTTAGCTGCCTAGATTGTAGTTCCATGATTAGAATTGGTTGAAACTGATCCCTGAAGAGGGAATTCGACCCCTAGAGGTGGGGAAAGGTGTTAGAGTGATCTATATATTGTAATTTCTGAGGCATTCTACGGGTTGGACTCTTGGGATACTTTTGATATCATTGTACATATTTTTCATATTTTGGCTAAGGAAAGATCAGGGGTTTTGTGGCACTTGTTGGGATCCTTGTGGTGTTCTGTTCTTGATGGTGTTTCCTCTTTGTTTACTGTAAGTTTCTTCATGTTTAAATGTATGCCATCCTTTCATATGCTTCTGAACTAAATTGAATGAGTAGATGAGGTTGAATCCATTGTTTACAGTGCTCTGCCTTTGAATTCAGTTAGTTCTATGTGTTTTTCGACTGTTTGGAGAGGATCCAAGTTCTTCTTTGCCCTCTTCAGCTCCTCGTCAGTCTGATCTGTCCATATATTCAATCAAAAGCATCAATACATTCACCTACCTTGCCCCAACTCGAAATCTGCAAAGGTCTGACCTTATCCCCGGACCCAAAATCTGTTTTCCCATTTCTCCAGCGAAAACCCAAAAACCAAAAATCAAACATACCTATCTCTTTACTAGCCTAAAATCAGTTCCTATTATAAGTCATCTCGCATCCTATTGCTCATTTTCTCGAGATTGACGGAGAGAGCCCTCTCCTGTCCTCGTAGGGCTAGCTACGAGGCTGAGCGTGGTTTGATGTAGCCTTGAGTTTTACTTCATTTCAGCCTGAGGTAGATTTGAGCGCTAACATATATGTTGTCACCACATGACATAACCATGAACCCATCATTTCACCATGACCATACAATCATGAATTCACCATGAAGAAGTAACTCTACCCAGAAAAACTAAAGATGACTCGGAATTCTCTACCTGACAAACTCGAGATGAATGAAACTTCATTGTTGATCTATACCGATGTAATATCCTCCAGATCATGCACAATTCTTTTTTCCTTTTCTTAGAAAGAAGCTTTTGGATGCAACTTCCCAACATTGTTCATTGCCATGTCCGTGGATCTTTGCAATGGGTACAAAAAGAACTTTCTCTTGTTTGCCGACAAATAAGTCCTCCATTGCGAAGGAGAATGATTATGCTTCGATGCCAAGAATCTTATCCATTGCTTTAACCATTATCATATGTTTTCGTATACAACCACGCAATGGTCAAATGCACTGCAAAGTACAAGGGTACTTATTCCACAACAGTCAAAATTGCCATGCATCAAAACACCCGTGAGAACATACATGTCTCTAGGGCCGCAACTTTGATGGAGTGGAGTGGATATAACATGCAAGGTCCTCGAAACACTCATCTTTCTTGGGAAACAACTAAATTTTCACAAATGGTGGCATCTCTTCCTTAGAGGGTTGGTGTGCCTAATCCATTTAGAGAATTCTCCAAAATCCTTTGTCCATATCTCAATCTATGATACTTTAGTATCTCCTCAACCATGATTGGATTGGTGGATACCTTGGCCATTTATGTCGATGCCTCCACCTTCATATCCCATCTTAGCCAAGCTTCATACAAATGCCTTCGCATGTTGCTCAAATGTTGCAAAGAGTCGTTATGCACATAAATAGAGGGAATTGTACTTGAAATGCTTATTACCTCATTAAATTTTCCATTTTATCTTCTCGTATTTTGATGATGATGATGATGGCCAACTTGTAGATGACTCTAGCCACCCACTCTTATCAACTCACATATGGTGTGCTTCCTTGAATATGCTTGCAAATTCACATGCATCATCTTCCACATAAGGTCTAAAACCAAATATTTGAACCGTGGACGACATATTGGCTTCATTCTTGAGTAAGGCTTCTCTTATTGCACAGAGTAGAAATTTATGCAATTGTCTCATCAAGCACTTGCTACAATACCAAGTGCATGTGCTCTTTCTCCTCTTCAACCATCTCTGATATCTTTCTCAGCTCTAATGTCTCCACACGAAGAGTCAAATTTTTCTCCTTGAATTTTGGAGATTCTTTTTGCCGCCCATTATCGCAACTCTTGGCTCTTATAGAGCTATGATAAACTCCGATCTCAAAATGGAGGAGGCTCCTCTTCTTTCCTCCTCCTAATCACACAAACAAATAAGGATTGTTTCACGCTTCTGCTGCAAACGGTTCTTGAAACACTCGTGTTTTTCAATGTCTTTTCAAGTCATGAATTATTCTTCACATAAACTTGACATAAGCAACATAAAAAAGCACATAATCATGCAAGTATTACAATGAAGAGCATAACAAAATATTTGTTTGACAAAGTTCACCCCTTCGGGCTACATCTCCGTGTCCGCTAACATAGCAAGACCACTCATATATTCAGTGGAAAAACGAATTACATAAAATTTTGCTAATGGAACCATATGGCTATTACCCCTACAAGGTAATGTTCTCCTACAAAGAACTCTCACAAATAATAACAACACAAAGCATCTTTTACAAAGATGTCATACTCCAACTAAAATGAGCTAAAAGGAGCATGTGGGCACTTCAATTCCACATTGAAGCGCATAAAATAAAACTCTCCATCAACATACATAACGATAAAAGTGAACTTAAGTCAACCATGCTAGTTAGCAAAGGTTGCAAAGAGACTTCTAAAGGTGAAAATACCCCCACAATGCCTTTCTCTCTCCATGCCCAAACACCTTCTCGAGAACTCAGTTTCCAAACCTCGATTGATCCATATACCTTTTATCTCAAACCTGTAAAAAAACTCCTTAGATGTGTGCTTGAATAATAAATGAGAGGTCACCATTGATTCATAACATCCAAAAACCCCTAAGTGTACTATTTCTAAGCTCAATTTGGTCAAAAACATAAAAAAAATATGCTCAAAATATCGATTGATCCATACACCCTTGGTCTTCAACCTGAAATTACTCCTTAGATGTGCTCAAATAAAAAATTGGAGGTTACATCCAAAAACCTCTGCGGGACTCTTTCTAAGCTCAATTTGGAAAAAACTAAAAAAGATATGGCTCCAAACTTCCCATGAATTTGCTAGCTTAATGCCCTACAAATTTGACCAAATGTCTAACGGTCCTACAATTTTGCTATAGCTTTTTTACCAATAGAGCTACAAATTCGCTCTCCCATCGGTACATTTTGTAGGATCATTAATTTCTCCACTAATCCTTAAGTCTAAAAATCGTTGCCATATTAAATGGCATGACCGGGCCAGGGGCTTAGCCCCGACCCCTTATTTCAAATGATGCTTTATTAAACTTCATATAGAAGTTTTGAACATGGTTATTAAGAACCGTGAATACAGCCTAATAGTAAGCCACCTCCATTAGTGGAATAGAGGCCACGAAACCAACTGCCTGCCTCCGCTGACCCATGCCAAATTTTTAAATGACCTCCCGGTACACGTGGTAGTGCATGATTGGGCCATGTGAAGTACCTCATCATTGGAACTCGTTATCACCAAATTGAGTTCCTCATGGTTGCTTCACGGTCAAATTTGGAGTAACTATTTCAAACCAACTTCAGAATCGAAATTAGCTCTTCCAATCGAGAGGGCTCTCTCAAAGGATAAAAGATATTCAATGAATAACTTGTTAAGGTTGGCTAACTCTAAATTGATCAATGTTGTTGTTTTAGTGTAGATGAAAGATTTAAAGATTTACTACCATTGGGATTATGGAGACAATATGAAAACTAAGTCACAAGTCAATCATTCATGAAGCTGAGGTAATTGTATTCTTATTAAACCACACAAGAAGGACAAAACAACAAGCTATATGCATACAGAAGTTGGGGCATGTCACCATAAATTCCAAGTGATTATACATACACAAACTAATAAAACATGATAGAACAACATAATAGGTGTATAAAGGAAGTTGGAGCATGTAATCATGAATTCATGATTATACAACTAGAACACCTGGAGAGAAAGTAAAAGACTGATATAAGAAAACATACATAAGAATACGGTGATAAGAATCTCGTGTTTGAAATAGGATGTCATGAATCAGATATTACTCTATGTATTAAAGATTACAAGAGTAGTGTTTACATAAAATCTCCCCCTGGTCTCATTCGATCTCCTGGCTATAAATAGACTTTGTTGAATACATAAGATCCCCGTACCGCTAGATCATCAACTATGACCTCACACCTATCATAACTCTGTGAACCACTTTCCTCGAATCGAAAAAAGACAACTAGCCCTAAAAGCCTTATACTTCTAATAGGACTATGTTTTATTTATTACAACTACTAACCGAAGGAGTGAATAATTACATCAAAAGTAGTTAGTGTGCTCAATGGCACTATCCACCATCAAAGAATAAATTCTCAATGAATCATTTAAACAATCATCCTATTTTTTAGGAAATGATGAAATGGAATTTTGCTAACCGTTGAGCCGACCGACCCATTTTTCCCGTGTCGTGGTTATGCCAATATGTTGATGTAGTGGGGCGCTTTAGGACGTGGACCTCAATTCATTGATATGCCGACGACGAGCAGAGAATCGCAAGTGGGTGAAGATCCGCTATTGAACATAGTGCTAAATGCTTTTGGCCGGCCCGACTCGACCTTCTGCTTTTTTTATTACCCTGAATCCTCTTGTTGTGTTAAAAACCTTTTTGTGAATAAAACAAGGTGAAAAACTCCAAAAATACTGACTTGAAACCTTTAAACTTTTTTAAATTTAAAGCGCATCGCATCCGCGCACTTCACAACCTTTAAAGTTTAAGTTATAAAGAATACAATTGGCGATGCGATGCGATGGGGAGGTGACGTGGAGGACCGCGGATCGATGGCGCGCATATCACAACTCTTAGCCTTTAGTTATGATTGCGGGAGGATAAACTTCAAACACTGGAAGTGCGATGTGTGGGGGAGGAGGTGAATGACGTGGCAGATTTTAGTCGAGACGCGAACTAAATAAAATAGATTGTGGGGAACACACAGTAAAACAAATATGATGTGATATCGCAAATCAACGATCACATTATTTACGCTTTAGTTCCAATGCCAAATATGTAAAGTATGGAATGCGATGAGGGACCCACTTTGATCATGCGATCGGGGGAATGGGTGAAAAGCGATGAAACTAAAGGTGGAAGGGCAAGTGGAAAGGCGGGAAAAAGGTAAGCTAACGTATATTTCATGGAAAATGGAATTGAAGTGAAGCATAAAGGGTAGAATGGGTCCCACTTCATATCGCATCTAAGTGATTTATAAGTTTAACATTTGATTTTTGTAACAAACTTTGCGATGACAATATGCGATAAGGCACAAGGGGTCCTACCAATGGTTTAAGCCATTTTTGTTATATATATATATATATATATATATATATATATATATATATATATATATATATATATATATATATATATATATATATATATATATATATATATATATATACGTATAAAACTTCTCCGCAGAAAGCAACTTATTAATATTTTCGTAATGATATTACATCAAGTCGATTACAATACCGATAGACCTCTTCCAAAGATTGACCGGCATGGCATTTACCGACTTAGCTACTCAATAGATGAGCGAGCATTACCGGAGGCTACCCGGCCGATGCAAATCCTTTGTCTCGTAGTTCAAATACAACAATACGAAGATTTATACATGCACTAATCTATCGATCATGCCACTTAGGTTCTCACTTGTGCTGCTACTGCATGCTGTGCTTCTCCGATCACCTAATGGAATTCCCTGAGTTAGATCTCCGTACAAGCAGACGAGAGGGTTCTCGCAGACAGATGTGGAGTTCAGACGACTCAAAAACCAAAAAATCTCAACGTTTCTCATTCTTACAATGTTAGTATTTATAATATCCTAGCAAGTTAACCGATTAAATTTTTTACTGTAAACCCGTAATACATGGAATCTACGTATGAATATCACGCAGAAATCATAAATCAAAGGACTAACAAGAATGTTAATGCATACCTAAAAGTATTGAATAGTAAAATATTTGGGCAAGTGGGTACTACGACTTGTTATCTCATCCCCTAAAGGCGCAGCCACATGGGGACCGCATCTATCTAAAAAGCAAGATTATATGATCTATGTAATAAGACGGGCCGAATCGAGGACACGGCTCTTAATAATTACAAAGTGGATATTTTAAAGAAAACTCACAAAAAACAAAACTTAACATGTACATGATGTCAATGAGTGATCATACATCAATCGCTATTATATCGCGATTCTTCTCCGTATCTACATATTCTCTATCTCAAGCCTATCCATTTCTAGTAATTTTTCTATATCAGAGCAAATATATCATGTGGCAATGCATCATCGAGCCAAGGTAGCTTCTTCCAAGAAACAACAATAGAATGGAAAATGAAATACATTAACCGGTCTAAACTGGATCTAGAAATCTCTCCATGGAAACTCATTTAATCGAAGAAGATTCACCTTGTTGTTTATCATTTAAGACTAGCCATCAGACGATGAAGAAATTTAACATAGATGATATAGCCAAAGATGTGCTGAGATAAAAGAGCAGCAAAGAAGATGCACATAGGTTATAATGAATGCCTGAACACAGGTAATGAACATAATTTCAAGTTGAATGATATAAATTCTAACATGGGTATTATTTATAGATCTCTAGAACATTTAAGAGATGATTTACCTCACCTACTTCTCCTCCTCATTACAAGAGAAAGATATTTCTGGGCTTAAGCAAGTTTTCTTCAAGTTCGTATAACCAAAGGAAGGTCTGGGTTTATTCCCTGCTTAAAAGAATGTAATAATATAGACACCGCAAGATTGAGAAAACTTAAAGGAATAATGTTAGCTAGAGCAAAACAGATCTCGATGAAAGATAGGCTAACCACTTTTCTCATCGTTGAAAGTTTAAAGCTTCCAAAGGGTTATGTCATTTTAAAACTTGTAGAAAATGGCCAACCCTCTCGCCCACAAATTTTGGCCATGTCCGGTGTTACATCTCATATCGTAACTCCTGTGAGCCCACTCTGAGACACTAGTGCCAAAAGAGATAGAGGTGATACTTTTTCATTCACACACAAAGGCAAGAAAGGTGACAAAGATACTTTGCACATGAAGCTTCTCGTGCATAGTCCTTTCTCTAGATATAGAGACAATCTCGAAAGTGTCCCCAAATTTGAAAATCCATCCCGCTAAAGGATTTTGGTAATACAATTTGTGAATATTGATTGTATGGAAAGTGAAGAGTAATAATGTACCAGACATTTGCACATGCTTAAGTACTCCAAAGAAAAGATGAAACTAAGCATCATGAATCTGATATAGTGACCCAAATTGTTTGGTATTTCATCGGTATTTTGAAACAATGGTGGGATAAGTTGTCGTAGAAGAAATGAACAATATAGTTGAACATCCTAATGATCCCCCTAAAAGCTAATTTTGATGCTCTAAAACATGAATTTGTAGTAGTTCCAAGATTCACCCCATCATATCGCACTATTTTTATCTCAAAGATTGTGGTAACATGGGGATCATCTCGTATGATTATTAATTTCTGTTATGCAAAAAACTTCTTTATCACACAGATCCTCATAATGTTGCTTACTTGAGGTATTATATAAACAATGCTAGTAAAATTCCAGATTCCATTAATTTAAAAGATATTGAGACTTAATAAAGTAAAGAATGAGAATTCATCATTTGTTTAAAGACACCAGTTTGATAGTTTCTGCTTTTTACAAAGAGAATGCATCGTAAAAAGCAAAGAAGAATTTTAAGAAGCAATGTACTTCCAAGACAAAAATTATGTAACAATTTTTGCAGAACTTATGATTTGATGATGCTGCATCAAAAAAAGAAAGTGCCTAAGACTTCATGCTCCCGCAAAATAAGTAAATATGCTCCCCAAAAGAAAATATTATCCTTCTAAGTATTACAAGAAGAGAAGGATAGTATTCGTAAAAAGGGCTAAACCTTCTAAAAAGGTGACATGTTTTATATGTGGAAAAAGAAGGACATTATGCTAATGCTTGCAAGAGAGAAGAAAAATAAAAAGCAGATGAAAATCATGGATGTTTTTACCACAAGCTCATAATCCGTGAGACCTGGGATCTTATTTCTCACTCGTATGGGGAATATTTTGAAATATCTAGTGATTCTTCTACTTCAAATAATGATGATTTGCTCGATATTAGAAGTTTAAGTCCGACCTGATTCCATTCCGATGAGACATTCATCGGCAGACATTAAAATGTTTTATTTCAAGAACCGCATAATTTGCGTAATCGCATTGATGAAGTCAAAACTCGCCTAGCACGCCTTGAGCCCTCTCAATTGACAACAAGAAGAAGTTTGAAAGACAAATTAGAAAGTTTGGAGAAACAATTTCCTTCCTATAAAAAGGTAATTGACGATGAAGATTATTTAAAGGAGTTTGATTCAATGTTCAAACCTTTGCATATTTTAGAAGTTTCTCAAAATTCAAAGTTTGGATGAAATCAACACCTCAAGAAGAAAAATCATTATTGAATCACTTATTAATCAACCAGGCCTAAATGTTAAACTTATCACCAAGCTTCAATTTATTTCGATTATGATGATGCTATCCCACATCGATTTAGAATTTTAATGAAGGATATTCCAACAGAACGCCTAAAATCAAAAGATATGGATTTAGTAAACATCATGGGAATAGGGATAAAGCAGTGATTCCTTTGAGAATAAACTGCCAAAATGTAAAGGAATACTCTTCGATGCACAAATTGACTCTGAGCTATGTAGTTGGCGCAAATTTGGTGCCATTCCTTCCTATTATCAAGTGCCCTACCAAATTATCCTTCGTAGCCAGAATAAAGAGTCGATGGAGATTAATCATATATCTCCCGATTTTCTAGTTTATTTGAATAATGTACAAACATATGTTACTTTGCACAGCTTTGATATTAGTGTTCAGATGTCCTATTAGGACAAGATTTTCTAAAAAGATTTGTTCCTAGCTACTTTGGAAAAGACTCATTACATTCATCATTATTGAATGACATTACTATTCCTAAAGAATGATTATCAAATTTTAAGGTCAAGCCTATGAGGAAGAAAATCTCCAGGACACTCGCAAGATTTAACTAAGATTCAAAAGATTGTCAAGAATGCGGAAATACATGGCCGTAAGACATTACAAACAATCTCCTCGTTAAGTCGCATTAAATATTGTACAACAAAAGGTGCGTATGCTTTCTCGGACTAGAGAAAAATATTTTGTTGCTTTACCATATAAAGAAGGTTATGTCTCTAAACTACGTAAAGCAAGTGCTAACCATATGTCACCTAATCAACAAGATTTTAGTAAACAAGAAATCCAATTGGGCTTGAGCTTGAACAAAAGCTATTTAGCCATGCAAAAGCCCATGGGCATGCCCCTACTTTGTGTAAATAAGCATAAGGAGCGTAAACAATTTTAAAGAAGAGGTTGGTAATTAACTACAGCTTTGAATGAAGCTTAATGCATATCATGTATCCTCTTCCCAATAAAGAATTGTTGCTTACTAAAATAGAAAATGCTAATGTTTTTAGCAAATTTGATTTAAAAGGATTTTCGCGTATCGGGCATTATTTCGTACCTATTGTGCACAAAATGTCTTCACAGCTCCACATGGACAATATCAATGGACGTAATGCCCTTCTACTTTGAAAAAAATGCTCCTTTCCGAGTTTCAAAAAACTGGATAGCATATTTTTTGGAGGAGTAGAGTGCGGATTGCATATATCGATGATCTTCTTGTATTCGTATGATGTAAATACTCATAAGTTGCATTTAGAGAAATTCTATGAAATGGTATACAAGTATGTCATTCTTATCGACTGCATATGTTTTGTAATGGAAAAGTCAAAATAGAATATTTAGGATTACACATTGAACAAGGTCACATTGAGCTACAACCCTTACATCCTTCTTCATCTTCCGTAAATTCCCCCGATGTTCTTCATGTAAAAACGTCGTAGATATTTTTGGGTTGTTTAAACTATATATTTACGGGGCTTCCTATGAAAAGCAATCTCAAGATACTAAGATATTGGCAGAGGAGATTAAAGAAAGAGAAGACTAAGTGGTCTCAAGAAATGACTATGGCAACAAAGAGTATAAAAAGAAAATCGTGAGAACTTCCAAAGTTAAGACCTGGCCTGGGACACTAATCTTCCCTTTATTCTTGAAACAGATGCCTCTGACCATACATGGGCTGCAGTATTGCTTCAGAAACATGGAAGAAAAGAATTTGTTTGTGCATATGCCTCTGGATCTTTTGATGACACAGAAATCAAGTATCCCTCTTCTCACAAAGAGATACATGCTGTAAAAAGGGGTATTCAAAGATTCAGGCTGTTTTTGAAAAGTGTCAGATTTTTAGTCAAAACAGATTTGAAACATATGAAAAGCATTTTGTCAAACAAGAGATTGCTAGAACAGGGAAATACCAGAATTCTAAGATGGGCACTCTGGCTAGAAGGTTTTGATTTCGACATAGTCTACAAATCAGGTGCAGAAAACTATTTGGTCGATATGTTGACAAGAGAAGGAGCACCAGAAATCAAAGACATCAAGATGTTCAGACCCTTGTATAAAGGAGAAAGTTCTTCAAGTAAAAGTCCAGTTCAGTCCAGCGTTTGTCAGTCTAGAGCCTGTCCAGTCATTGTTTGTAGTCAGTGTGAATACAAGTTCTGTTGGGATGGTTTTGTTTTGAAATTCAAGTCACTACTAGTAGAGGTTATCCAGCTGATATTACAAATTTTGTTTGATTTAGAGTCTGGTATGATAGCCTATAATAGTGAGTTACCTTATAGGGATATGCCTTGGAGAGTTTTTTATTCTATTTCTAGAGGACCCGTTCCTATTTACTTTGGTTTTGTCCAAAATACTGATTGGACATGGCAGGATTATTTCTCTATTCGTCAGAGGGCTAGAATACATGGTTATGTCAGAGTCATTGCATATGCTACACAGTTAGAAAGTGCTAACAATTGGTGGAGTCCCTGGTTTAAGTTATTCATGTTTAAGTATATGCCTAGGGGTGAATGGATTTGTCATTTTAATTACCATGAAACCATAAGCACTCTGATCTAGGAAATCCATATTGCAGCACAGAATGACTATACTTTAGAGTTTGAATTTCTTCATACTAATACAGTAGTAGTCTTAAATGATAAACAACAAGGTGAATCTTCTTTCAGTCTAAAAAACAGTTTCCATGGAGAGATTTCTACAGATCCCAGGTTTAGACCAGTTAATGTATTTCATTTTCCATTCTATTGTTGTTTCTTGGAAGAAGCACCACCTTGGCTCGATGATGCATTGCCACATGATATATTTGCTCCTGATATAGAACAATTACTAGAAATGGATGAAGCAGATAGAGAATATGCAGCTACAGAAGAATGGCAGTATAATAGCGATTGATGTATATGATCACTCATTCGACATCATGTACATGTTAAGTTTTTGTTTTCGTGGGTTTTATTTAAAATATCCACTTTGTAATTATTAAGAGCCGATGTCCTAGATTCCGGCCGTCTTGTCTATAGATCATATAATCTTGCTTTTTAGATAGTGTCGGATTCGGTCCCCATATGGCTTTGCCTTTAAGGGATGAGATAACAGGTGGTAGTACCCACTTGCCCGAATCTTTTACTATTCAATACTTTTAGGTACGCATTACTGTTACTGTTAGTCCTTCGGTTATGATTTCTTGCGTGATATTCATACCGAAAGTAGATTCCATTTGTTACAGGTTTCCGGTAAAATTTTTAACCGGTTAACTTGCTAGGATATTATAAATACTAGCATTGTAAGAATGAGAAGGCATTCGTAGATTTTTGGTTTTGAGTCGAGTCTAAACTCCCTGCTCTGCATCTGTGAGAACCCTCTCGATCTGCTTGCATCACAGAGATCTAACTCAAAAGTCCATTAGGTGATTAGAGAAGCCTGCGCATCTGTGTGCTCGGCACAAGTGAGAACCTAAAGTGGCTTGATCAATAGATTGAGTCTGTGTATAAATCTGTTTGTGTGTTGTATTTGAACTCTGAGACAAAGTTTGCATCTGGCCAGGTAGCCTCCAGTAATGCTCGCTCATCTATTGAGTAGCTAAAGTATGGTAAATGCCACTGCAGTCAATCTTTGGAGAGAGGTCTATCTGAGTATTGTAATCTGACTTCTGATGTAATATCATTCTGAAATATTAATAGAAAGTTGCTTTGCGGGAGAAGTTTTATTTGGTGCGATGGGTGGCAGAGCTTATAACATAAAGTCTGAAACTTCATAACAAATGGGTTTATAAAGTAATAAGCCCCAAAAGGTTATATATGTGGGTTTTGGGCTTAGGATAAACTCATCAAAACAAAATTTTGAGAATTTTGAGTGTGATAACAGTGGCTCCACTAGGGATGGTGTGCCCCTATGGTAGAACAAAGAACTTGTAGTTCCAATGCCTCTCTCGTGAAAAATTGAAAATTTTCTGAAATTGATGAAGACTTCGCCAAGCTTTTATGGCCTTCTCCTCGGGCTCAAGCTTGATGATAACTGCTGAAAAACCAAATCTGTACATGTTGAAAAGATGCTCAGACTACTTGAGCTTATTCACACACACTCCTACCTACCCTAACAACTGAAATTTTCATGTTTGATTCAAGTGACATGAAACCTCCAATAAAGCCAGGCAATGAGCTAATCTGGTACTTGAACCATTTGATTTCACTTGAACCAAAAACAAAATGTATTATGAAATGATATAGGTAACAGAAAATGGGTCTGTTTTTCATAGTGAAAAAATAATTGAAAAGTTAAACTATAGAACTCTTCCATGTAATCAGCTATGGGATCATAGAAGACATAATTTATTGATATCCCTTTTAAGCTCTCAATGACAAATTTATCCTGGATATCCTTTTCATTTTATTCATCAAGGCTGAACCTTGATTCCAACTCTACAATATCAAGCTCATAACCACATTCCTCCTTTATCTGCAAGTCAAATGGTATAAAAATTTCCTCCTTTTTTGGAGGAGGAAGACTTTCCAAGAACTGTTTAGGATCTTGGAAATCATATGATCCAATTTGAACATCCAATAGTTCAATTTCATTTTCTAATTTTTCAGCAGCTAAACCAAGAAAATAAATTTTATTTTCAGGTGTGAGTCGACTGGATTTCAAACAATGGAATACTATTATTGAGAAATGTTCATCTATCTGAAATTCTGCTAACTCATCCCTTACACTTTGTAACATTTCATCATATAAGTGTTTGCCACATACCCTGTCATCTTGGATCACCATGAATGTTTAGAAATCTGGATTCTTCCCAGTGAAGTCGCTCTGAACTTTGAAGCTCGGGATCTCGAACAATGGAGTCGCCAGGTGAATGGTATGGCCTTCCTGTGTTTGGCTTCTGTTCACCATCAGAAGTCAAATGTGAACCTGGTCATTCTGCCCAGAGAAAATTTTCACCTTCGTGTCCCCGACAACAACGCAAAAATGTTATCACCAAATTGAGTTCCTGTTGGGCTGCTTCAATGGTCAACTTTGAATAACTATTTCAAACCAACTTGTAAATGGAAATTAGCCTTTCGAGTCCAAGAGGACCCTCTCAAAAGGATAAATTATATTCAATGAATAACTTGAAAGCAGATGGCTAACTCTTAATTGGATTGAATGTTGTTGTTTTAGTGTAGGTGAAAGATGTAAAGGGTTTACTACCATTGGGCTTATGGAGTCAATATGAAAACTAAGTCACAAGTCAACTTATCTCATGGAAGTTGAGGCAATTGTATTCTTATTAAACCACACATTAAGGATAGAACAACAAGCTATATGCATACAGGAAGTTGGAGCATGTCACCATGAATTCCTAGTCATTATACATAAGCAAAATAATAAAACATGACAGAACAACAGACTAGGTGTATAAAGGAAGTTGGAGCATGTAATCATGAATTCCAAGTGATTATACAACTAGAACACTGGAGAGAAAGTAAAATATTGATATAAGAAACATACATAAGAATATAGATAAGAATCTCAGGTCTGAAATAGGCTGTTGCAACTGTATATTACTCATAGACAAAGATTACAAGAGTAATGCTTACATAACATCTCCCCCCTGGTCTCATTTGATCTCCTGGATATAAATAGACCTTTGTTGAATACTTAGGATCTGCCTAGTTGGCTAGATCATCGAACTCTGACCTTGACACCTATCATAACTGTAAACCACTTTCTTGGAATCGAAAAAGACAGTTAGTCTCTAAAAGACTTATACTTCTAATAGGACTCTGTTTTATTTATTACAAATACTAATTGAAGGAGTGCATAATTACATCAAAAGTAGTTAGGTGCTTGAATGTCACTATCCACCATCAAAGAATAAATGCCCTCAATGAACTACGAAACAATCATCCTATTTTCGAGGAAACGATGACATGGCATTTGCTGACTATTGAGCTGAATCGACCCTTTTTTCCTGTGTTGTGTTGTTGCTAATATGCTGATGTAGTGGGGCAGTTTAGGACGTGGACCTCAATTCACTGATATGCTGACGGACGAGCTGAGAGCTATGCAGGCAGATTTGTTGTTGAGCAGAGTGTTAAACACTTTTGGCTGCCTGACTCAACCTTTTTGTTGTTTTATTACCCGAAATCCTCTTGTTGTGCTAAAACCCCTTTTTGTGAATAAAGCAATGTGAAAACCCCAAAATACCGAACTTGAAACCTTTTAAACTTTAATTCTAAAGTGCATCGCATCCACACACTTCACAACCTTTAAAGTTTAAGTTATGAAGAATACAATCAACGATGCGATGCGATGGGGAGGTGACGTGGAGGATTGTGGGACCGGATGGCAGCGCATATCGCGACTCTTAACCTTTATTTATGATCGTGGAGGATATAAACTTTAAACACTACAAAGTGCGACACGTGAGGAGGAGGTGAATGATGTGGCAGACTTATTGCATTGCAAACTAAATAAAATAGATTATCGGTGTTCACAAGGTAAAACAAATACAATGCGATATCACAAATTGACGATCATATTATTTACAGTTTAGTTCCAATGCCAAATACGTAAAGTCTGCGAAATGCAATGAGGGACCCACTTTGATCGCGACCGAGGAATGAAAAGCGATGAAACGTTAAAGGTGGAAGGGAAAAGCGGAAAGGCGGAAACAGGGTAAGTTAACATATATTTTGATGGAAAATGGAATGGAAGGGAAGTGTGGCAGAGAATGGGTCCCACTTCATATCGCATCGACGATTTATAAGTTTAATATTTGATTTTTTTAACAAAAAATTGCAATGGCGATATGCGATAAGGCACAAGGGGTCCTACCAATGGTTTAAGCGGTTTTGTTATATATATGATATGCAATATATATATATGATATGCAATATATATATATATATATATATATATATATATATATATATATATATATATATATATATATATATATATATATATATATATATATATATATATATATATATATATAACATCAAGTTTATATAGCATAGTTGTTCGATGGGTGCGAAGCTTATAACATAACGTCCGAAACTTTATAACAAATGGGTTTATAAAGTAATAAGCCCCGAAAGGTTATATATGTGGGTTTTGGGCTTAGGATAAACTCATCAAAACAAAATTTTGAAAATTTTGAGTGTGATAACAGGTACACGCAGAAAAACCATCAACCAATCATATGTACCCAAAAACTAATGAACCAGAACCTACTAAGTGTCATCTTTTCAGTGAGACGTACCCCACACAGTCACCCTGCTGACTTAGTAGTACGAAATCTAAGTCAACTACCTTGCTTAAATTTTAATTTTTTCGCCAAACACTCAACACACGACAACTTGAGCATACGGTGTCAGACTGAGGTGAAACGAATGACATTGGAGTTAGAACGATGAGCACTATGATTTGGAATTGGTTCCAATACTTTCTAGGCACTTTCATTTTTTGAGCCAAAAACTGATCACCTGATCACTACACTTACTTTTGATTCTACTGCTTCAACAATTAGCTTGTGGGGAGATGATTTTTGCATCAAATGGTTTTCCAATTGGTTGTCAATACCAGTCAATGTTTGGTTATTTACAAGTGGACAACCATATCTTCGCTTCAACCAAGATATCCATGACTATCAATTTAATATTTTGTTGCATAACCAGAATCCTGCATGTGGCCACTTTGAACCACTCCTTCAATATCACATAATGAACATTGTATCACTAATTATATATCAATTTCTCCATGCATTCATGCATATTATTCCTCTCTTGTACAATAGACATGGTGTCCATTAAACAAATCGTATTAGAGCAAGGATTCTTGATTCCACATTGTCGGTGATTGTCATGACTCATTGTTCAATTCTATTTGCATAGTTGCACCTTGGTTTGACATGTTTTCCATAAGAAAAATAATTCCAAAAACCTTCAACAATTTTTATATTCACAATGATGTTAGAGCTATCAAATACTTGAAAAAGCACCTTGATACCAAAACAATTGAACAAGAGAAATGTGTAAACAATTGGCAAAGTTATATTATCAGCCTATCAATGCAATATGCAAATGGACATATAGAGGGAAATCATTTCTCAATTCAATGGATATGTGAAATACTTAATATTAACATATATGTCTGGAACACAAGTATCATAGATATTTATTTGTGATTATACTCATCAAATACTGCATCAAAAACACTTTATCTTATGCATTTTCCTATATCCACATCACATGCACACTTTTATGCACTTTTGCAAATTAATGGTGTTTATTGTGTCAATGATTCATATAATATAGGTACACCTCTCCAACAAGTATTGGGTTCACCAAATTTCAATTCCATTTCAAGTCTTACTGCCAATCATCATTTACACATACAATCCAATGTTGGTACACCATGTACCCAAGTAGACAATGGTTTCATCGACAATAAAACATCAACGAGCAAAAAATATGTTAAGTTGTCTAAAAATTGTATATTATCAAAGCAAAAGTCTATTTCTTCGTTATTAAATGTGCGACATGACAAGCCAATACTTGTTCCTTCTTCCCATAAATCCAATAACCATCCTAGATGATTGAATCATTTGAAACATGAAATACGTGCACATGGTGCTTTAGTATCCCAAGAATAGAAAAAATGTTTGTAATCAATTATAAATCAATTGAGCCATATTTGCAGTCAATACAAGACACACATACACATGTATGTTGTGTTTGTGATAGATTGCATTTCCAGAAACATATGTGCCTTGTGAACAATAGCACATTGGCAAATTTTCATGCACCTATAGCTAGAGTTGACGCAAAACCAATAAAAGTCATTGAACAAATTTGCAAATATTGCAATACTACATTAATCAATGGAAAATTGTCTAAATTATCATCACCTTTACATATATGCCGAAACCAAAAATTGTTTCTGTTACAGAGTTGACAACTTTAGAAGAGATATTCGTGGCACTAAGAATGACCTTTGCACAAATACGACAACTTGGATACAAAATATCACAAATAAGACTAACATGCATAATCATAAATGTTCCTGCCAATTTGAACAAAGTTCAAACAACCCTACCTAGAAGTATTGATAGTTGCATGACAATTGCAGTAATGCTTAAAAGAAAAATATAATACAAGAATGCATATTTGTCTGGAAATGTTTGTCCACAAAAGGTGATGGTTTCCTTATGCGACTTGTGTAATACAACTCTTTACAAAAATGAAAAAATAGTCATAAACAATGAGTGGCAAGACCATTTTGATTAGCATAAACAAAATCACGAGAGCAGTAGCCTAGAAGTTCATGAAGCATACTCATAATGTGTTGACAATGATTTAGAACTAGAATCAGAAACACTTGTGCATGGTTACTCAGAATCCCACTTAATCCACGATCTTAATATACAAATATTACAAATTTCACCTTCTGAGGGATACAAGCCATTGGGTATCTTCCAGGACAAATTCTTTGAAAAAAATAATTTCCCAACATTGTTTTATGGCTCTAGTTGACCTATTGATGTGGTCAATCGCTTCTTATAGCAACAGATTGGACAATGGGAACTATTGCACAAGTTTGAAGACTTTTCAACAAATGTTACAAAATATTTTTTAAGGAAATTCGTATATTTATAGGCCAGGTTTCCAGTTCAACCTGGATTTCCATTCGCAAAGGAGAACTAAGAGGCAAAAAAATAGTTGCTAAAGATGTCAAGAACCAAAACAACCTTCAAAAAAATTTGCAATCACCAATTGCATATCAATGTCTGAAAAGCATTCACGCGTCTCTTGAGTACTTTGAAAACATATGAAAAGACGTATTTGCAATGATACGTCAACTCGGTCCACCAACATTTTATGTTACATTCACTAGTGCTCGACACCTTTGGGATCCATTGATAAATGCATCGAGGACACAATGTTATACTAGTTCAAAAAACCAACTTAATGATAATTTTAATGAATGCATTGACAAGTTGATCATAAGTCACCAAGTTGTTTGTAGTTTCTATTATAGACACAAGATCTCAGCCCTGTGCACTTTGATCACAAAAAACAATGAACTATTTGGGTAAGTGGAAGACTATTTTTTTATTACAGAGTTCCAAAGCAGAGGAACTGAACATGACCATGGATTTCTTTGGATTAAAAATGCACCAATATATCAACATTCTCTTGAAATTTATGTTATTTCTTTCATTTATAGTTATTTGACTTGTGATTCAACAATGTTATGAGATCAAATGATTCAAATACAAACCCATCATCACACAAAAACTTGCAGAAGACACAAACATTCTAGTTGTATATTTGGTTTTCCTTTTCCACCAATGCGTGAAACGTGTGTCTTGCAACCTTTAAGAAATAATGATAATGAAAAAAAAAAAAAAAAAAAAAATCTCTTTTACATAACAAGATGTACCCAAAAGACGTGACATTTGATACTTTCTTGGTCAATCTTGGTGCTACGAACAAAGAATATATATTGCTCCTTTGCTTCGACATTTTTTGGCCCATTGTACTATTGAAAAGAAGTCCTTGTGATATTTGGATAAATTAATTTGAAAAAAAATCCCTGCATTGTGGCAAGAAAACACAGATGCATAGTTTATAGTGGATGCCTATGTTGCTGCAACATATTGTAGTTCTTATATGACAAATATGGACTGCACAATGACATATGATTTCAAATGAATCTGAGAGGATTGCTTTTCTAACAATGGTGGAAAAATTGAAACTATTCATAGACTTGGAAATGCATTGTTTAATTTGCAACAAATGTCAAGTAGACAAGTTGTTCACATTATACTCTCATTGCCTTTGTACTCATTGTCTAGAAAAATGGTTTTTATTAACACCGCTCCAACAGAGAAACAATCATATGTGCTTAAAAAACCTATTCTCTTGCAATATGAACATGACAACTCTGAAGATATTTTATTCAAGTCAATCATTGATAAATATGTGTCTCGACCCATTGAAATTTAAACAATCTGCCTCTTCCTATATAGTCGAGAAAACTGGAACCAAAATAAAAATGCACATGTGTCATATGATTCATTCGATACAATGTACACAACGACCCTGAGAACCATTATAGAGAAAAAAATTATGCTTTATCTTCCATATAGAGAGTCTGAGTGCACTCTAAGAAAGGGCAATGTGACTTGGACCAAAGCATAATTGTCTCAAAAGAACAATTTTTCTGCTTAAAAAAACATTTCTACCATTCAATATCTCCATGGGGTGACATTGATCTTGCTTCTACTGCAATTGCATCCAAAGATGAAGAGGCAATGTACTCAACCTGCCATCAGAAAATGACACAAGGACTTGTTTCCATGAAAAATATGACATTCAACATGATCTAATGCAAAAAATGCAATCTAGAGGCATGCATATTTCAAGTTCAAATAACAATGAGTATATCAAGAATCCTTTTGTTTTGAACACAACATCATATCGTGAACATAGGAGAAAATTAAATAAAGAACAACAATTTATATTGAAACAAATAACACTATGGAAAAAAAAACCATCTAGCCAAGCAACTTTACTTCTTAATCACTCGAGGTGCAGGAACAAGAAAAAAAATCACTGCACAATAACTTTATCGTGCACTCATGTGCTACTATAACAAAGACCTTCAAAGTGACCCCCTTAAAAGAAAAGGCCTCATAGTTCTGTTCACTGGAAAGGCTACATATATTGCAAATGGTGTAACAGTGCATTCGGCTTTGCACCTACCGCTTTCATCATCTAACATGATGCCATTGAGTTCTAACACACATGATATGTTAAGCAAAGAATATGTAGACCTTAGAATTTTTCTCATAGATGAAGAATCATTGATTGGGTCTCAATTGTTATATAACATTGAAAAACGTCTTCGTGAAATCATGCACACACCAACCACACCATTTGGAAAGCTTGACATAATATTTTGCGGTGATTTATGCCAAGCACAATCTATCCATGATCATTGGATATTTGAGCATCCAAGTCTTAAAACAACTAGTATTCCTTACAACTTTTGGAAAGATAATGTTGTAGCTTTTGAACTAAAACAAGTTATGCGACAAGAAAACAAAGAATTTGTGTATATATTAAATAGACTTAGAACTTGCTCACACACTATCGACAATAATGAATGTTTGAACAATCATTGTTATAAATGCCCACCAAACGATCCAACATTTCCATACTTGTTCTACTTGAACAAAGATGTACAAAAACACAATGAAAAAATGTTATCTTTTATTGACGCAAAAATTATAACATTGAGTTCAAATGACAAAACAATTATATCATTAAACGTAGATAGCTACACCGACACCAAAATGAAATTGCCAGTTGTCATTTTGCTAAAAGAGACTATGCTCGGCGAATTGATTGGTAGAAATTATGGTATTAATTATGGCTTCGTCAATCGAGCTGAAGGCATTTTTAGAGCACTCATAACAACTAAAAATGGCGATATTGGATTGAGTTTCTCGATCCAACAGTGGGAAATGTCCAACGAACAAAATTGCAACATTTGTTCACAAATGACATAATGTCTAATTGGACACCTATTACCAGAGTCTGTATACATGTTCAATAAAAAAACACAATTCCATGTTCAACTAGCATGTCCACGAACCATACATAGATTAGAAGGCTTGACAATGGACAGATTGGCATTTGACCCAAAAGGATTTAGACAACATGGATTTTTTTACACAACACTTTCACGAGTCAAAAATATTGAATCGTTGTATCTAATAAACAAACTAGAACAAAGAAACTTCACTCTCTCTAGTAAAGTTGTTATTGAGCTACAAAGACTTCGACAAAATGCTCCCCTGCAACTTGAGTTAGTTTATAGTCAACAAAAACAAATGAATACTTCAAAATATGTTCATTGAACACACGTAGCCTCTCATTGCATTTCGAAGATATTATCGTTGACTATGATCTAATGAATGTTGATATCCTTTGTTTCCAAGAAACAAAAACATGTGTGCCTCCACCAAAACCAATGTTTGCAGAAAAATATAATCACATACAACTATTGCAATTTCATCACATCCTAACATGTTACACAAGAAACCTCACAATTCACAATGTCTTCATGTACAAAAAAAATTATATCTAATCAATAATTGCTTTTTTCCATTTTCAAGAACATGTTACTTCAACTGAAAATGTCTATTGTACACCAAATGCACCAACTAAGAAAATCATTGATTTAATCAGATACATTTTAAAACTTGTGCCAACAAACTATCAAATTGCTATTGTTGGTGAATTCAATATGGACATACTACATAATAGTTGTGGACAGAAAAAACTATTGCCATTTATGCAACCAAACAATTTCAAATTACACACAATAACAACAACAATTGATTATGGCTCAATGCTTGAACACTTTTGGCCAAATATTGCAAATAACTTTGTCTCCTTCCATGTCTTTGATTCCTACTGGACAGACCATCACACTATTTGCCTCAGTGTACCTTCATTGTACACTTGAGCCACTATTGCAATGTTAATCTAATTAAAGACAAATGTTCAATGTTCATATCTGTTCTCAAAGTTTTGAAACTGAAAAAACAAGGATAACAATATATGCATCATGGCTAAGGAATCAATCATCAGCTTAACCCATATTTAAATTTGATTTGCAAATGCAACTTGCATAATCTCATTTGTTGACCATTATTCAAAAGCTAGACAAAACACTCCAAATAAGTGGTCATATATTACAATAATTAACTTTGAACTTCATCTTTAAGCTCTCCATCTTGGAAAATATAGAGCACTAATAAATTTTCTCTTTGCTTATCCAATAGTCATAAATTTTGAATTTAATGGCAATTAATTTCAACTTAGGTTTCCTACTGTCTGAAATAATAGCATGCAATACACATTGTCTCATAGTGACATAAAGAGCGCTCTGCACTTATCAACCATGGAACATTAGGACAGGCAGAAGAAATTATGCCATGTTGTCTTGCTACAAAAAGTCTTTCCACATTGTAAATTATTTTACTTTATTTGTATTCTTTTCATTGTCCTTGCATACATGCACAAGCCAAACTTTCAAAATTCACGCACTTGGATTTTGATACTCAATTTTTTTGCAAGTTATATTTCTCAGGCACACAACCTACTTGGATTGCCATAAACGTGAATATTTAATATTCATTGTTAAGATGTATACAATGGTTAACATATAGACGTGTCTTCTCGTTCAATGTTTATATATATATATACTTCTCTTTAGAATGTAGCTTGATTTTTGAGTTGTTCGTTGTATACATCTGCTCAATCTATTGAACAACAATCTAGATAATTGTTCTTTAAATAATTTCTTCCTCTTCATGTGCATATTGTGTCTCAAACATAGTATGCATTAGTTTTCAAATGCCTCCTTTGATTTGTAAATCATACATTAGATAGAACTTCCAATCAATTTTTTTTTGCACAAACCATTGAACATTGATACAAATGATCTGTTTTCAAAAGATTGTATATTAATCCCTGATTGTGGTGTGTGCCAGTTCACCGTCCCACTTGGGACTCTCGTTAATGGTGATGGGGGATAATGCAGAAGGGTGGCTCCGACAGATGCAAGATATGTATGATCGGGTTGATGCGATGGGAGGAGGCGTGGGAGAGATTAAGGAGGGAGTTAATTGTCGCTGAGCGATAAACCTTCAGGTGGTGAATGCTTGTACCTCATTTCACACAATTGCTTTGTGGTATAGTGTGGTATGGAGAGCTGTGAGGATGCGTCTGGGTTCCCTTCTAGTGGAAATATTGGTAGGGAGGCTTCGTTCGTGGGAGGAAATCCATGTCGGCTTTGTGGTGTTGGTAACAGGGTATGTATCGTTTCTTATTTTTCATCCCTCCCCGCGACATATTTTTATTGTGAATGTTACTTGTAATATTTCCGCCCCCTCCTATGAATGGGTGGCTGTGCGAGTTGGTAGTGATCTTCTCGTCTGACGAGCATGTCTGTGTAGCTCAATTTTATCTTGAAATTGTTGTTTCTAAGCCGATATCCATTTTTTATGGTATCTTACTGCTTCGAATGGGAATGTATCGTATAATTTGGGCTCCTTGTCTGTGCAGGAATGATTTCACGCCTAGTTGGAAAGGTTGTTTCTGTATTTGGATAAAATGGCTTTTGAATATACTTTTCATGTCGTCGTTTCTAGTTTTAAAATGCGTTGATGTATTTTTTAATGGGAAGTGGCCTAAGGAGCCTGTGGGTAGATCTTCCCTCTGGTGGAGACAAACCATTTCTGGCTTATATCTGTTTCGTGTGATGTGTGAGCACAAGGTGTTGATAATAGGAGGAAAGTGCCAATGGAGATTGGTCGTCCTGACCTGTTATGCTTTCACATGGCTTGGGTCTAATGTTATTTACTTCTTGATCTTGTTATATGTAAATGTATCAGATTCTACTAACTTAATGGACTGCTCTCTCTACAAGCTATGGGTATTTTTTTGATTGGTAGTTTGGTTAGACGAGTATATTACAATTTAGCGAAGGTTGATAGAAAAGGCTAGGCCATCCACGGGCATAGGCCCGTTAGGCACTAGGGGTCGTGAGCGAAGGTGAAAGAATGGGTCCCAAGGGGGGGGGGGGGGGGGGGGGGCTGTCCGTGTCACAACCGCCAAGGAGGAGTGGAATAAAATCAAAGGTTCAACATATTAGCGTTGCAGCTCAAGCATATACAACAGGCACTCCTAAGTAGGTGATGTAGATGATTGCGGGTTGGGAGGTCGACCTCAATCAACGAGTTGATTAGGAGATACAGATGAAGGAATGGAATTTGTCGGTCCTTGATCGAGGCCACACTCGTGGCAGGCTCACTAAGTACAGACAGAAAATCCATCTCTATTGTATGATGAAGAGCATAGTAGCCAGAGCTATTATGAATGGAACAGGTTCCATTAAATCTGATCTCAGGTTTCAGGAAATTCGGAAGGAATTCAAAATGGTTCAATTTCAAATTCAGTAGCAGAATGTCCATCTGGGTTGTATTGAGAAGCACATTCAGTGCCCTTCTAAATAAAAAATACCAGGTTTCAGTGCAAAGGACTGAGCTCTCATGGAGTCCTTAGATGACTAATATTTAATTGTTTCCTTTTTGTTAAATTTTGATGTTGCATATGTCGATTAGTAGTACTTTTGTTAGCATGGTAAGGTTGAAGTGTTTTCTAAACATCCAAGATTATAAGGTTGAGTATGACAGACTTAAGAACCTCAGATTTTGGATGGCTTATAATGCGTTTCGATGGCCAACAGACTTGGTTTCCCAATGGGCAGGTTGAGGCCACAGAATGTCTTTTATGGATGTAACCTGCTTTGAAAATGAATGAAAGGACCTACTAAGCTTACAAAAAAAATAAAAAATTTACTATTACCACTTCTCTCCCCATAGACAACATTGCCTAGTTCGTTTTTCTCTTCCTTGTGTTATAGTTATGCATAAATTCAAACCAAAACAAATTGCAACAAGATATTAACAACAAAATTTCTAAATCGGTAGCAATATACCAACAACTAGGGCTACGAAGAATTCTGTACATTTGTTTACTGGAACTATGACCATTTGATATAATGTTATGCATATTGTTTATGGCATTGTTGTTGTAGTTTCTTCTTATCAAAATGCTTTTACTACAACAATTGTTTCCAAAGATACTCTTGATTCCTTTTCTCCAACAATCAACATTTTATTACATCTTACAATGCACTTCAAACCTTTGTTTAATACATACAAACCAATTGCTTCTCATTGCATTGTTTTTATTTTCGATCCTTTTGCTTTTGGTTCCTTCTTCTCCATATTTGTCTCTCACTTGTAGTTGTTAAATAGTCTTGCTAGACAAAATACAAAATAACTTATGATACAAAAATCAATACAGTAACATTGCATGTGACCATAAAAACACACTGACCACCCTGTTTGTGCTTGATCCATACCAATCTGAAGACATATTGAATAACAAAAATCCACTTTGCCCTTGGCACAACCTTTTGACTACAATTCCTTCAAAATTCAAGACCTCTAACAAATTTGGTCATTTTGAAATAGATAGATATTCACCTTACATGCATTACAAGTATCTATTTCCAATGTACAATTGTGTTATGCCTTTATTATTGTCCCAGTCCTAACAATCAACAAAATTTCATAAAAATTTGTTCAATTCACTGTTACGTTAATACAATTACAAGATATCTTAATTTCATTTCAACTTTTGTCAGATGGAATTGCACAAATGAAATCAACAACAAATCAACATTAAGACTCTTTGTTCTTTAGAGTTTTGAAAACAAAAAAAATTGGCAAGACAAATCATTTGTTCTCACAAACCTTTTCTCTTTTTACACTATTTTTTTCATTTGTTTTCAATTATTCTTATACAATTATGTCAGGTTTTAACTTCTTCCGTTGCAGTTAATGTCAACAAGTCATTGAATTATTTCACTGTACCATGAAAAATAATAACCTTCTTTCCCAGCTGTAAAATGCATAAGTGACAAGAGAGCAAGATACAAAGAGGTGAGATTTCCTACTCATTTTAAAAACTTGCAACTTTCCCAACTATTATTGCTTTATGTCAAATGTGACTTTATGAAGATTAAGTGTTTTTATTGTTAAAATTGCACAGATTAAAAACTATGTAAACCATTCCTTGCTCATTTATACAATTATGCACAAGTGCACACACAAATGTTTTTGCAGGTGATGTCCTTGTAGTGTATGGACTAGGGAAAACCAAAAAATCCAAATTCACTAGTAAAAACACAACTAGTGCATGCATATGTTGTAGAAAAAAACGAGCAATTGACAATTGCAGTCAATATAAGCAATATTCTTATAGATCGATTCCGCAACAAGTTTTGTCCTGGAAAAAGTATTTGTATTACAGAATTTGCAATGAGAATCAAAGGGGTCTATGAGAGAGGAGATTCAACAATTTGTATAGTATCTCATGTTGCACACAATCATCCCAGAATCTGTCCCAATTGGGAAGATTCTCCCTAGAGGTAATAATATCTCCAAATACCTCCCAAGACTTAGGAAGTCCCGCTACAGCTATCATGGCTAACTCTGTGGGTGCAAATGCCTCACCAATAGCAGTCAAATCATCACGTACCTGTTTAACTGATAAAAGTTCATTGTGAATAGTGCCCCAAGTTTGTAGCAATCTTATACTAAATCCAAATACAACAATAAAAAACCTTCTTATGTCAAGTGAGACATATCCAGTCGGTTCTATTGGAGTTGTTGTTATAGGATGCCACTTGAACAACAGGTAGTTTGAACTCAGTATTAAAGATGGAGAGACTACCCATGATACAACTACTGTAATTTAATTCTTACACCAAAACATTCTCCATATTTTATTGCACATTGATCAATAATTATTGCTATGATTTTGATTTCACTGTCAAATGACATAAAAAGAAAACATCGTGTTTTCATAATTGAAATATTCCATAACTCTAATAGACAAAAAAATTCATCCAATTCCAGTTGCAATTGAATGAAACTTACAAAGAAGACTTTTCGGTGATAACGCATGAGCTTGCATCCAAAAGAAAAGCACTTTATCTTTTCAATAATATTGTCAGAAATGGCCCAAAAGGATGACAGATTCTACAATTTGCATCAACAACTTTCATTGATGTTCTTAGTGATGATTATGCAAAAGAACACATGTTGCCAGTCATTAAATCAACAACAGAGGTATTTACTTGCATTTTCCTTTTACATTTTATGGACATCTAATCTTCTGTTCAAAGTCATTGTATTTTGTTTATCAAACCATATCAAACCCTAAAAATTATACTCACATTTGAAACAAGTACAAGGGACACTCAAACCAAAGAATGTTTTCTCACCACCCTATGAGAAAATATGTGCTCAATGTTCAGATCCCATACTTCCAAATTTAGCAAATTGCACGTTGTGCAAAGAAAGTACAACAACTACATATCACCCCACTATCGATTTCATACTAGAGACACGTCCAACAAAATAGATTGAAAGTTGCAAATGCCACAACTCCAACAAATTTTTACAATAATTGTTGAGACAAGTTTCCAAGAATATATGGAAAAAATATCATCCACAATGTTCAATTTGCGAAATCTCTTTGTTCATGGAATTTTCACTTTGACAGTCAATAACATAATTGTTGACATCAAGCCACTTTGAAAAAGCTTTCTTTCAACACCAATTCATTTGGCTTCAATGTTCTTAATGTATGTGTCTTCCTAGAAAAAACACATTATTGATAAGTTCATTTATTTATTGAATACTTTGAATAACTTAAATCTTGTGTTAGCATTTATTTTATTGCACTAATATTTACTTGTTACTCATTGTCACAGATTTTGTTCCACAGCCACTAGGATGAACTGTGTCAATTGAAAAATAACTTTTCTAGTACCAGCGATAAGGACATGTATATCAGGTTCACACTGCTCTTTTTGTACAATTTTGTTTACAAAAAAAAAATTCATTTTTTTCTTGAGTCAAAAGAAACACTGTTTTTTTTTTCTTTTCATTTTCAATAATTTTTCTTTGTGTATTCTAGGATTGTGAACTGACAACATGCGATAGAATCTATATATGATTTTTCCTAATTTGAAGATTTTATTCTTCATATTAGTTTTCCAGACACTAATGATCTCACAAAGTCAAATGCATTGTAGCAAGAGATCGAATTTCTATGTCTTGATGTTTTGAAATCTTCATGGCAATATTGAACCCCCTAGTCTAATCACTCAACCAAACTTAAGTAATCCTCCTAAAACTTATGTCACCATGAACACCTGCATATTATTCAGCCCAAGATAAAGGAATCATTCTTTGGTAATATGTAACTAATGAATCATGTTCTCAATGGTGGCCATCCGATAACCCCTTTCTATCGATCTTTCCTGAAACTAGAAAAGCCAGTGTGGTTTGTGCATAAAATGGCATTTTTCTTTGATCCCAAGTTCATTAATTTCCAGGCTAGCAAAGACACCAATTTATCTTAGGTGTATATTCAAAGTATTGTAAAGAATGTGAAATTTGTTGATAGTAGCGTGGGTTTGAGGCCTAAAGTTGGTTTCACAGTAATGCCATAGAACATCATTCACTTCCAAGTTTATCTTATAGGTAAGAATATAATATGCTATTGTATGAGATTAGACTTGTTATTAGTATTAGTCTTTGGATAGAGAAAACGTCTTATTCTTGTCACTGTAACATACAGAAAAACCATTAAGCAACTTTGTTGGTCCACATTATACTTTTAGTTCTACCGTGTTTCACACACTCACAGGTTTTTCAAACATCAAAACTTCGAGTAAACAAAAAATATGAAATTCTCTGATATAATAACTATGATTGCAGCTTGACGTCACAAGTTGTAAAAGTTCTTTAATTATTTATTTGTAGTTCACTTTTTCGTGCCTAGAAAGAGGACAACCACCTGTAAACAATCTTTAATTACTTATCTGCACTTTGGTTCCTTGTGTCTGAAAGATATTATGATTTTGAAAGTTTTCTCTCAACGTTTATCCAAATTGTTCTATGCTTACAGAGTAAAGAGATTTTGATGACCTCGAGGGAAAGTGATAAGCCCTTACACTATGGTGCAACCTGCAAATATAGTGCTAGTTGAACTTTATGCTTGACAAATTGATTGGTGGAAATTATGATATTAAAGATGGCTTGGTCAATGGAGCTGAAGGCAATTTTAAAGCATCCACAACAACTAATAATGGTGATATTTGGATTGAGTTTCTCGATCCAACAGTGGGCAATGTCCAATGAAAAAAATTGCAACATTTGTTCACAAATGACATAATGTCTAATTGGACACCTATTACTAGAGTGTGTAGACATGTTCAATAAAAAAAAAACCATAGTTACACAAGAGAAAAAATCCATTTTAAACTAGCATGTGCACGAACCATACATAGATCACAAGGCTTGACAATTGACAGATTGACATTTGACCCAAAAGGAGTTAGACAACATGGACTTGTTTACATAAAACTTTCACGTGTCAAAAATATTGAATCGTTGTATCTAATAAACAAACTAGAACAAAGAAACTCCAGTCTCTCTAACAAAGTTGCTATTGAACTACAGAGACTTAGAAAAAATGCTCCCCTGCAACTTAAGTATAGTTTACAGTCAACAAAACAAATGACTACTACAAAATATGTTCATTGGACACACGTAGCCTCTCGTTGCATTTCAAAGATATTATTGTTGAATATGATCTAATGAATGTTGATATCCTTTGTTTCCATGAAACAAAAACAAGTGTGCCTCTACCAAACCCAATGTTTGAAAAAAAAAAATATAATCACATGAAACTATTGCATTTGCATGGCATTCTAACATGTTACACAAGAAACCTCACAATTCACAATGTCTTCATGTACAAAAAAAATTGTATTGAATCAATAATTGCTTTATTCCATTTTAAATATTGCATCTGATTTATTGCGATTGAAAATGTTTATTGTACACCAAATGCAACCACTGAGGAAATCATTGATTTAATCAGATACATTTTAAAACTTGTGCCAACAAACTATCAAATTGCTATTGTTGGTGACTTCAATCTGGACATACAACATAATAGTTGTGGACAGAAAAAACTATTGTCATTTATGCAACAAAACAATTTCAAATTACACACAATAGCAACTGATTATGGATCAATGCTGGACCACTTTTGGAAAAATATTGCAAATAACTCTTTCTCCTTCCATGTCTTTGATTCCTCTCGGACAGACCATCATACTATTTGCCTTAGTGTACCTTCGTTGTACACTTGAGTCACTATTGCAATGTTAATCCGATTAAAGACAAATGTTCAATGTTCATATCTGTTCTAAAAGTTTTGAAACTAGAAAAACAAGGATAACAATATATGCATCATAGCTAAGGAATCAATAATCTGCTTAACCCATATTTCAATTTGATTTGCAAATGAAACTTGCACAATCTCATTTGTAGACCACTATTCAAAAGCTAGACAAAACACTCCAAATAAGTGGTCATCTATAACAATAATTAACTTTTAACTTCATCTTTAAGCTCTCCATCTTGGAAAATATAGAGCGTTAATAACTTTTCTCTTTGCTTATCCAACAGTCATAAATTTTTAATTTAATGACAATTAATTTAAACTTAGGTTTCCTACTGTCTGAAACAATAGCATGCAATACACATTGTCTCACAGTGACATAAAGAGCGCTCTACACTTATCAACTATGGAACATTAGGACAGGTAGAAGAAACTATGTCCTGTATTCTTGCTGCAAAAGCACTTCTACATTGTAAATCATTTTACTTTGTTTGTATTCTATCCACTATCCTTGCATACATGCACAAACCACACTTTCAAATGCATTTGGATTTTGATACTCAATTTTTTGCACGTTAGATTCCTTAGGCACACAACCTACTTGGATTGCCATAATATAAATATTTAATATTCATTGTTAAGATGTATACCATGGTTAACATATAGATGTGTCTTATCGTTCAATGTTTAGTTGTAGTTACTACATATATATCAATATCTACACCGCTCTTTATAATGTATCTTGATTTTTGAGTTGCCTGTTGTATACATCCACTAATTTAATTTTTTTTATCTACTGAACAACAATCTAGATTACTGTTCTTCCAATAATTTCTTCCTCTTCCTATGCCTATTGTGTCTCAAACACAGTATGCACTAATCTTAAAATACCTCCTTTGATTTGTAAATCATGTATTAGATAAAACTTCCAATCAATTTTTTTTCCACAAATCATTGAACATTGATACGAATGCTCTGTTTTCAAAAGATTGTCTATTACTCCATGATCGGGGTGTGTGCCGGTTCACCGTCCCACTTGGGACTCTCATTAATGGTGATTAGATGGGGGATAATGCAGAAGGGTGGCTCTGACAGACGCAGGATATGTGTGATTGGGTTGATGTGATGGGAGGAGGCATGGGAAAGATTAAGGAGGGAGTTAATTGTTGCCAAGCAATAAAAATTTAGGTGGTGAATGCTTGTACCTCATTTCACGCAATTGCGTTGTGTTATAGTGTGTTTTGGAGAGCTGCGAGGAGGCATTTGGGTTCCCTTCTAGTGGAAATCTTGGCATGGAGGCTTTGTCTATGGGAGGACATCCATGTTGGCTTCATGGCGTTGGTAATAGGGTATGTCTCGTTTCTTATTTTTCATCCCTTCCCACGACATATTTTTATTGTGAATGTTGCCTGTAATATTTTCGCCCCCTCCCGTGAATGGGTGACTGTGCGACTTGGTAGTGTCTTCCCATCTGACGAGCATGTCTGTAAAGCTCAATTTTATCTTGAAATTGTTGTTTCTAAGTCGATATCCATTTTTAATTGTATCTTACTGCTCTGAATAGGAATGTATGGTATAATATGGGCTCCTTGTCTGTGTGGGAAGGATTTTACGCTTGGTTGGAATGGTTATTTATGTATTTGTCTAAAATGGTTGTTGAATATACTTTGCATGTCGTCGTTGCTAGTTTTACAATGTGTTGATGTATTTTTTATGGTAATTGGCCTAAGGAGTCGGCGGGTATCTCTTCCCTCTGGTGGAGACAGACCCTTTCTGGCTTATATCTATTTCGTGCAATGTCTGAGCAAAAGGTGTTGGTAAAAGGAGGAAATCACCAATGGAGGTTGGTCGTCCAGACCTGCTATGCTTTCACATGGCTTGGGTCTAATGTTATTTGTTTCATGCTCTTATTATCTGTAAATATACTAGGTTCTAGTAACTTGAGAGACCGCTATTTTTACGAGTCATGGGTCTCTGTTTTATTGGTGGCTTGGTTAGACGAGTATATTGCAGTTTAGCGTAGGTTGACGGAAACGGCTAGGCCATCCACGGGCACACGTTCATCAAGCATTTGGAGTCGTGAGAGAAGTCAAAAGAATGGGTCCCGGGGGGGGGAGGACGAGGAACATCCTTGTGACAACCATCAAGGAGGAGTGGACAAAAATTGAAGGCTCAACATATTAGCGTTTCAGCTCAAGCATATACAACAAGCACTCCTAAGCAGTTAAGGCAGATGATTGCGGGTTGGGAGGCCAACCTCAATCAATGGGCCAAGCAAGAGATGCATATGGAGGAATGGCGTTTGTTGGTCCCTGATCCAGGCCACACGCGTGGCAGGCTCACCCAATACAAGTAGACAATCCATCTCTATTGAATGATGAACAACATAGTAGCAAGAGCTATTATGAATGAAGCAGGTTCCATTAAATTTGATCCCGGGTTTCAGGAAATTAAGAAGGAATTCCAACCGGTTCAATTTTAAATAGGAGAATATCCATCCAAGTCGTATTGAGAAGCACATTCAGTGCCCTCCTCAATCAGAAATACGAGGTTCCAGTGCAAAGGACCGAGCCAGTGGAGTCCTCAGATGACTAATATTTAATTCTTTCCTTTTTGTTAAATTTTGATGATGCATATGTCGATTAGTATTTTGTTAGCATGTTAAGGGTGAACTAGTTTCTAGACATTCGGGCTTATAAGGCTGAGTATGAAAGACTTAAGAACCTCAAATTTTGGATGGCTTATAATGTGTTCCAATGGCCTACAGACCTGGTTTCCCAATGGGTAGGTTGAGGCCACAAAATGCCTTTTATGGATGTAACCTTCTTTGAAAATGAATGAATGAAAGGACCTACTAAGCTTACAAAAAAAATATTGTCTATTGCCACTTCTCTCCCCATAGACAACATCACCTAGTTCATAATTCTCTTCCTTATTTGCTATAGTTATGCATAAATTCAAACCAAAACAATTGCAACAAGATATTAACAAATTTTTTTCTAAATTGATAGGAATATACCAACAACTAGGGCTACGAATAATTTTGTACATCTGTTTACTGGAACTATGACCATTTGATATAATGTTATGCATACTGTTTATGAAATTGTTGTTGTAGTTGCTTCTTATCAAAATGATTTTACTACAACAATTGTTTCCAAATATATTATTGATTCCTTTTCTCCAAAAAACAACATTCTATTACATCTTACAATGCACTCCAAACCTTTGTTTAATACAGATAAACCAATTGCTTCTCATTGCATTGTTTTTCTTTTTGATCTTTTAGCTTTTGGTTCCTTCTTTTCCATATTTGTCTCTCACTTGTAGCTGTTAAATAGTCTTTCTAGACAAAACACAAAAAAACTTATGATACAAAAATCAATACAGTAACATTGCATGTGACCAGAAAAACATACAGACCAGCCTGTTGTGCTTGATCCTAAACCAATTTGAAGACATATTGAATAACAAAATCCCACTTTGCCCTTGGCACAACCTTTTGACTACAATGCCTTCAAAATTCAAGACCTCTAACAAATTTGGTCATTTTGAAATAGATAGATATTCACCTTACATGCATTACACGTATCTATTTCCAATGTGCAACTGTGCTCTGCCTTTATTATTGTTTCAGTCCTAACAATCAACAAAATTTCATAAAAAAAATGTTCAATTCACTGTTACGTTAATTCACTTACAAGATATCTTGATTCCATTTCAACTTTTTTCGGATGGCATTGCACAAATGAAATCAACATTAACACTCTATGTTCTTTACACTTTTGAAAACAAAAAATAATTGGCAAGACACATTATTTGATCTCACAAAACTTTTCTCTTTTTACACTATTTTTGCATTTGTTTTCATTTATTATTATACAATAATATCATATTTTAACTTCTTCCTTTGAAGTAATGTCAAAAATTCATTGAATTATTTCACAGTACCATGAAAAAAAGTAACCCTGGTTCCCAATTCTCAAATGCACAAGTGAAAAGAGAGCAAGATACAAAGAGGTCAGATTGCCTACTCATTTTAGAAACTTGCAACTTTCCCAACTATTACTGCTTTATGTCAAATGTGACTCTATGAAGATTAAGTGCTTTTATTCTTAAAATTGCACAGATTAAAAACTGTGCAAACCATTCCTTATACTCAATTATGCAATTATGCACAAGTGCACACACAAATGTTTTTGCAGGTGATGTCCTTGTAGTGTATGTGTTACAGATCCTTAGCAACCAGGCTAAGAAAGGAAACCAAAGAGGTAACCACAGACCAAATTTTGACTTGGTATCTAGCCTTACCAAATCAGAGAGGGCTCTCTCAATATCAAGCTCACAGTCGATGGAAATGACTGGAGAATAAGGATTTTAGGCTAGTTATAAGCTCAATAGGGTTTGATTAGGGTTCGCTAGACAAAGAAGCACCACGTTTAGAAACTAGGAAAGATATCCCAAAATATCAGCTGCTGACATAATATGAGGCAAGGTAGGTGTGATCAGTGACACAATTGGTTTTTCATTGTAGTGTGGTGAGGAGGAAAGCATATAAGAAGTTAAGTGAGCATAATTAATTCACTTATTTAGAGGATGAAACACTTATATGCTTATCTTAAACAAAAACAGAGCATAAAAGAATGATTTTTGTTTCAAACCTTGAAAGATAAAGCATAGGAAGAAAGTAGATGGTTGCTTGAAAAAATTGATCATCAGATGCATAAGAATAATGGAAAAACCATTGTCACTAACCACATCACAATAAACCCATAAAAATAGCTACAACTGCCTGTAAATTACTTCTACAAATAGTCAAGTACACTAGTGCCAAAAGAGTGTGAACTTTAAATATCCAACCCTCTCAATGACTTGATTATGAGTACCTATAGAAAACAAACAAGACTCCACCTCTAGGGGTTGAATCCTAATCCATAACAACTAATTAATCAACCTAATGACTCATTTCCTAATCCTAGGGAAGTTAGAAACAACTTTCCCCTTTTTTAGCTAACTAATTAAGCTTTTCTCTCAAGGCATTAATCATAAGATTCTTTACAAAGATGACCATTAATAAGCCTATTAATCATCAAACAACTCATGAGCCAGCTGTTACATCGACCAAGTTTTTACCTTTGACCTCCATGTGTAATGAAAAACCTTCAAACCCAGAAAGGCAACAAATTTTCTAAGAAACACAAGAAGTTTTTGGAAGATGAATTGGAGGACTTCCTGGATGATTTTTTTGTTGAAAAATATATGGTTGGAAATATGAATATTTTTAATACACAATGGAGTCACTAAGAACTACAAAAACCTGCTTGAAATCCCTCAAAACTTGGCTTGAAGTCAAACTGTCAAAAAACGCAACAAGTGCCTTAAAAAAGTGGCAAAAAGGTGAAAAATAGGTACCGTTTGACCATTTTATGAAAATTTATGAATCTCCAAGTGTCCCCATGTAATTTTTTGACATCCTTATGCCATAAGCTATCTCCACATGCTTGAAATTACACATTTAGACCTCTTGAGAAAAAGTGCAACAACTACTTGCTGCGTTTTTGGGTAGTCAATTTTTTGTGTTTTTTGTAAAAATAGGGGTCAAAGATGGGCTAATATATCTTTAACCATAAATTTTTTTACAAAATTGGGAGAGGTTTAAGTATATAAGGTTGTTATAAAGAAAAAAATCTCTCAGTATTGCGAAATTCATTCCCATATTCTTGGAATCCATGCCACAAAAGAATGGCTAAAACAGGCAATTAAATTAGAGAATTTGATTTTATGAAATAGGCCTCCAAGAAAGTTGAATATCTTCCAATATATGAAACCTGTGTAGAAACTGAAGGATGGCTTTGTTCTTTGGTCTATGATTTACAAAAAATTCATTCCCTTTTTTCAAATTCATCTTCATTACTTCATAAACTAATTTTGAAGTAAAATTGTCCTTCTGTGCAATGTAAACCCTAGAAAATGATCACAAAACTCAAAATTTCAAAACTTTGTCTCATTTTTCCTTACTCTCTGTCTTGCATTAACACCACTAATAATGCATTAGCTAATAGGTCAAGGTTATCATGTTAAATCATGATGGTATCCCACCTCTTGCACCTTTTGACAAAACCCTAGGCAACATGCTTGCTCAAATGATTTTTTGATGAACTCTGATGAATTAACCTCTTGCATATGAGTTGGCTCATACCTAGAGATCTCTCCTCCCTTATTCCTCCTCCTTTCACTGGTATTCACCATGATTTTGGTTTCACTTTTGATTAGGAAACCCTAGTTTCAAACAAGAGAGGGCAAGGGATTTTGAGCTGCAAAATAGGGCTAAAAACACAACAACTTGAGGGAAGGGAATGGAGGGGATAGGGGGCAGGAAAAAATCTGAAAAAATTATGGGAGATAGGGATAGGTGTTAGGGAGACAATGCAAGTTAAGTTTCTCAAAATGAGTGAGAAATGAGGGGGGGGGAGGAAAGCAAGGACTTGTACCAAAAACGCAACAACAACTTGGGTTTTATGAGGGAAATGATGAAATGGAGGAATTTGAGTGAGGGGAAGGGTGGGGAATGCTTGATGAGGATAGCGAGGGATGTGGGAACCCAAAATCAAGGAGGATTCCTCTCAAAAGAAGCAAAACGCCATTGGAAAGGAAAATGCAGCAAGAAAACGCAACAAACCTTAGAGACATAATTTGACCAATTTTTTGAAGAAAATGATTGCACAGAGGATTTGCAAGGTTACAATTACTTGTTTATAGAACCCTTGAATCACTGAGATGATGACATGACCCTTTCTTTCTCCTTTTGATCTCCAAATTAAAAGTGCAGCTACACCCTCCAAAAACGCAACAAACTGATGGAAGAGCAGTAGTGGGAAAAATTCGAAGCTTTGGTGGCTATTGTAGTGCTTCAAATTGATGGAGAGGAGTTCTTGAAACTTGTAGAAGGATGGAATGAAGTTTTAAAACACTTGGATGTTCCTTTATAACTCAAAAACTCGATTTTGGCTTGTTAGTGGAGTGACATCATGTACTTTAACCAAATGACTTTATGATGTGATTTATTCCCTAAGTTCTAACTCTCATGACATTTTACTTGTTTTGGATTATGGTCACATGACTTCAAATTGAAAAATGATGACACTCATGACACTCTCATGATCAACCCTATGACACCATGACTGTTCCTTTCCAGATTTATAAATAGTGACACTTAATGAAGAAAAAATGACCTATGGTGACTAAATGACTCATGAAGTTGATTATGATTTGACCTTGATGACCATGACATGAAAGTAACAATCACACTTAGACAATGACTTGACCATTTGACAACCAAGAGAGGTATTAAATTTTATTTGAAAATATAAAAATTTGACCATAAGACTCTAACTACAGTGAAAAGAGTCAATTTTGATCACTATGACTATTGGACACTAATAGTATGGACTAGGGAAAACGAAAAATCCAAATTCACCAGTCAAAACACAACCAGTGCATGCATATCTTGTAGAAAAAGTGACCAATTGACAATTATAGTCAATATAAGCAATAGTTTTATAGATCGATTCCGCGACAAGTTTTGTTTTAGAAAAAGTATCGGTATTACAGAATTTGCAGTGAGAAGCAAAGGGGTCTATGAGAGAGGATATGCATCAAGTTGTATAGTCATAACTGATAAAAGTTCAGTGCAAATAGTGCCCCAAGTTTGTAGCAATCGTAGACTAGCTCCAAATACAACAATAAAAAACCTTCTTATGTCAAGTGAGACATATCCAGTAGGTTCTGTTGGAATTGTTGTTATATCATGCCACTAGAACAACAGGCAGTTTGAACTCAGTATCAAAGATGGTGAGACTACCCATGATACAACTACTGTAAGTCAATTCTTACACCAAAACATTCTCCATATTTTATTACACATTGATCAATAATTATTGCTATGATTTTGCTTTAACTGTCAAACGACATAAAAAGAAAATAGTGTATTTTCATAATCGCAATATTCCATAACTCTAATAGACAAAACTTTGCATCCAATTCGAGGTGCAATTGAATGAAACTCACAGAGAAGACTTTTTGACGACAATGAATGAGCTTGCATCCAAAAACAAAGCACTTTATCTTTTCAAGAATATTGTTAGATATGGCCCAAAAGATGCCAAATACTACGATCTGCATCAACAACTTTCATTGATGTTCTTAACGATGATTGTGCAAAAGAACACCTGTTGTTAGTCATTAAATCAACAACACAAGTGTTTACAAGCATTTTACTTTTACATTCTATGGACATCTAATCTTCTGTTCAAAGTCATTATATTTTGTTTATCAAACCCTAATAATTATACTCAATTTTGAAACAGGTACAAGGGAAACTCAAACAAAAGAATGTTTTCTCACCACCCTATGAGCAAATATGTGCTCAATGTCCAAATCCCATGCTTCCAAATTCAGCAAATTGCACGTTGTACAAAGAAAGTAAAACAACTATATATTGCCCCATTGTCGATTGCATACTAGAGACACGTGACAACAAAATAGATTGCAAATTGAAAATGCCACAACTCCAACAACTCTACCCAATAATTGTCGAGACAAATTTCCAAGAATATATGGAAAAAATATCATCCACAATGTTCAATTTGCAAAAACTCTCTGTTCATGGCATTTTCACTTTGACAATCAATAACATAATTGTTGACATCAAGCCACTCTGAAAAAGCTTTCCTTCAACACCAATTCCTATGGCTTCATTGTTCTTAATGTATATGTCTGAAAAACACATCATTGATAAGTTCATTTATTTATTGAACACTTTGAATAACATAAATCTTGTATTAGCATTTGTTTTTTTGCACTAATATTTACCTATTATTCATTGTCATAGTTTTTGTTCCACTGCCACTTGGACGAACTGTGTCAATTGCAAAAGAAATTTGCAAGTACCCATGAGAATGACAAATTTTTTACTAGATATGTTTTTGTTTGCAAAAAAACCTTCATTTTTTTTTATCAGCCGTAAAAAGAAACAACGTTTTTTTTTTTTTTTAGAAACATGTAATATGATATGGCTAGAATTGTTCCATGAAAAAAAAATATACCATTTAGTTATTATTCTTGTGTTCCATAAAATATGCCCCATGATATTTGATTTTCGATAATTTTTCTTTGTAGATTCTAGTATTGTGAACTGACAACATGTGATAGAATCTATATATGCTTTTTCCTGATTTGAAGCTTTTATTCTTCATATTAGTTTTCTAGACACTAATGATCTCACAAAGACAAATGTAACAACATATCAAATTTCTATGTCTTGATGTTTTAAAATTTTCATGAAAATATTGAACCCCAATCTAATCACTCAGCCAAACATAACTAATCCACCTAAAACTTATGTCACCATGAATACCTACATATTCTTCATCCCAAGATAAAGGAATCATCCTTTGGTAATTTTTAACTAACGAATCATGTTCTCAATGGTGGCTATCCAATAACACCTTTCTATCGATCTTTCCTAAAACTAGCAAAGTCGATGTGGTTTGTGCATAAAATGACATTTTTCTTTGATCCCAAGTTCATTATTTTTCAGCTTAGCAAAGACACCGATTTATCTGAGGTGTATATGCAAAGTATTGTAAAGAATGTAAAATTCATTGATAGTAGCGTGGGTTTGAGCCTTAAAGTTAGCTTCACAATAATGCCGTATAACATCATTAACTTCCAAGTTTAATCTTAGAGGTAAGAAGTTAATAGAATATACTAGTGTGTGAGATTAGTCTTGTTATTAGTATTAGTCTTTGGATAGAACAAGTGTCTTATTCTTGTCACTGTAACATACATAAAAACCATTAAGAAACTTTGTTGGTCCACATTATCCTTTTTGTTCTACTGTGTTTCAGAAACTCACAAGTTTTGCAAACATTGAAACTTCAAGTAAAAAATTTTATGAAATTCTCTTATATACTAGCAATTGCACCTAATGTTGCAAAGGAAACGCCGTAAGAAAAATGCTAGAAGGAGATGAATTGTAATTAATTTGATGTGTCATTTTATACGGAAAAGAAGACATAATTATATTGTTGAAACTCAACAAGATGAAATGCAAAATTGATTTAAACTGTAAAACTTAAAAAAGTTGAAGAAAATATTGAAGACACCTAGTTGCAGACTTGAAGCTTGTTTTGAGAACATGAAAATAGAACTTTTAGTTTCATGGTTTATTGTTCTCCAATTATTGAACAATAGAAACAGACTCACTTATGTGATCAGACAGGTGACAGATCAGATAATGGAGAAACAAGTCTCAAATATCAAGGTTTGCTAGGATGCGTTATCATGACACTTTCACTTGACATTTACCACAGTTTTCTTGTTTGTTGTAAAATGGCAAAGGCCAGGGCTCAAACATAACTCTATGCTTATCACACAACGGTGTTTTCACTGCGGGAGGCCTTTATTAGTAGAGTAACAGTTAACCATGATAGGCCTTTATTAGTAGAGTAACAGTTAACCATGATAGTAAAAAAATTGCTTGATATTTATAAGAATCCTTTTTAAAACAGCATCCTTGAGCTGAAACAGGTCCGCAAATAGGGGATGAGACACGTCCACAAATAGGGGATGAGACACGAGGTGTTTGTGCGCCGGAGACAAGTTTAGTTTCAGGGCCCAATGAAAAGTTGCTCATTGGTTCAGAAACAGGAATGTGCAAGGAGACAGGATTTGGTGGAGCTAAAAGTTCCTCAGAAGAGCTAACAACCCTCGGCAACAACTTATGTGGTGATATAGTAGCAGGGGGAGACCTGTTGTTGTATGAACTTTTCATAGCTTGGGACATACAATCTGGAACTGAGTTAGTAATAATTGGCGTCGTGTCTACTGGAGGAAGTAAGACAGGTACAACTGATCCAAAACAAATATGGCTTGGAGATGACGACACTGGTGAGACAGATTTCTTTCCATCGTCTGTATGATTCTTTTTCTCCAGTGGACTTCCAGCAACTGCAGAAGAAGCTGCCAAGCATGATGTCAAAGAGCTTATAGTATGATGTTCCCCTGAATTGGTCTGATTTGACACTGGTGATAATGGCTGCAATTGAATTCCTACCCAGGGAGGAAAAAGGAAAAACTCAGTTAGTCACTATTTTTCTTTCAGTGGGGAAAATGTCCAAATCACAGGAAGACCATGCAGAAGGAGAAGCTCAGTGTACAGTCGCTAATCATGCCAGGGTAACAAAGATATTTATATTAGTACGTATTGGCAATTGTAACATTACACCCTAATATGAAGAAAATGTATCTTGCTCATCATTGTACCATGTATGCATGTTTAGCTCTTTCTGAGACAACAGCATGATTCTGAGACAAATGCAAAGGGGTATCAATCTACTCAAAGCAACACTCTTTTCTCAAGTCGGAGGTCAAGGCTCGAGAGCTGGGAGAGGTCAGTGGAAATAAATCACACAGGTTCAATCTCCCTTCTCTGTTTTTTCCTATGTTGAGTGATCTTCACTAAAATTGTATGCTTGTAAACGTCATTGGAGAACCATGGAAGTCCACTGTAGATAAAGTTATGATGGTTGGTTCTCTCTTTTGGCATGTAGATTGGTTCGCTATAAGAGCTATAAGAGGATTATCGAAAAATGGGTTTTCGAGGTGAAAACTTTACAGAAATAAGGCACATCTTTGTTATTGATTCCGCTTCCACACATCGTAGATCAATCCAATTCAAGATCAAGGCACAAATAAATAGTAAAAAGCCATTAAGCAGAGCAAACCATCTGTGTGCTTTTGGAGTCATAACTGGAGTCCTAGCCAATGCCGAACTAAATATTCTTCTCTCTGCACCTTCTCCTCTCTCGCTAACTATACATTATGCGTCCCATCACTAACGAGTCACAATCGCCACACACCAAATGCAATCAGAAACACCACTAAACAACTTGTAATTTATACGCTACCTAAAATTACCAACACTGTCAACTTAAGAAGAAATCTATTACACCGTTGTAAAAGGAGCACACCACGCCTGATGACATCAAAACCATAAAACTCGCTTTACTCGAACATCCTAACCAAATTGATGGAGGTACATGACGTTGTTCCCTAGGTCGACCTTGTACCCAGTCAGAGTACGTTATTTTTCCCAAATATAATCCTGGTTTACAACTTTTTTCTATTTTGAAGACGTGATTCAGAACAACCTAAAATAAGACTTGAAAAGAGGAAAGCATGGTGACTCCATTACAAACCATTACCCATACAAACACAAGGTAAAACCCTTCTGTTTCTATCATCAATCCTTGCATACGTTCATTTCAGGCTTTACCTTTGTGATGGAAAACCCTTTCCCTTTCCCTTCACGTGAGAACGGAACTAAAAACTACTATTTGGATAAAGAGAAAATTATTTGCTTGTTGTAAATGTTAATTGAGTGCCCCTTCAGACAAAAAATTTAATAATATTAACACTTACGCTGGAAATTATGTATGCTAATTTAGTCTGCAACATATACTTCTGTGAGGAAGCAATATACATAATTTGTTAATGTTAATTGTATCTACCATAGTAGAGGAATGATACATTGAATCAAGTTTGCAGTCATCATATTAGATTTAAAAAAAATTCAATGGCAAGAGAGATTGAGCTCACATAATGTGATAGAGTTACAGTTTTCCACATTATAGAATGACTTCGGCACTGCAATCTTCATTAGATATTCCTATGAACATGTTAAATACCTATCGAATTAATGAAACGAGCTGTGATACCACAAATTTCTCAAACACAGGAGACAACATAACCAACCAGTTATTATTATCAAAGACACTAGTTCCCATCGAACTATAAAGTCACCGTCGCATTATTGAGCACATTTCTTCCGAACATTTCTCAACTGTTCAAAAATGGCAATTACTAGCACATCTTGCTCTTCAGAGCAAATTTAATTCCAAAGACTTTTGTTCATCAATAACATTTTGCACATTCCATTTTTAAAATGTCATCAACTATTCAACTGACACGGGCTACCTTTTGATGAGAAAATGGTCACACCTCATGGCCCCTTTTTGTATTAAATGCATGAAGGATCTCGTGTATTAATAAAAATACAGAAACATTTTTTCTTAATAAAACAAAAACAAAAACAAAAAAACTCTTTAGCACATTGAACATAATTCAAATTCAATCGAGATTATTGCCAGTAATTGTGAGGTTTCTACCCGTTATTCACAGTGATTCTGTCGAATTATAAAAAAAAAAATCCAATCTGTTCTCCAAAAACAATACAATCAATCATGCATAAGGCGAGACCCATTCCTAAATATAATAACGGTAACTTAACATAGGAAGGGGAAAGCTATGAGACTGGATCCGACTATTCTGACCAATGGCCAGGATTTGAAGAAAATATATGTTGTAGCAATATAAAGGACCTGGCATATGCCACTAACTCAACAATATAATATCATTCCCCATCTCTATGGTACTGATCAAATTTTAAAAATCACAAAAACCCCATTCCATCCATGAAATTATAAAATGACCGACATTGCTGACAGCACCCTGGTTCAACGAAAAAACGGCAATAAACGGCAATATGTCCAGCCACACATAAAGGTTCAAGTCCATCAGACGCGTGAATAAGCAGCTGCGTTCAGGGCAGCTCCTCGTTGATTTTGACAGAAAATCACCCCACAGTCGCCGCAGCTTAGCCACACGAAAGTGGAGGGTTGTTTGGCGCGTGCAAACAGACAGTCTGTGGTCCTCGGCCTCTTTCGGTCCATTATTAAAATAAAATAGAAACAGCGCCCTATTTTTTTATTTCGATACCTCATTAAAAGGACCAAAAAGACCATACTCCTCTTACAGTCAATTCAACACTTATCAGAGAGCCACTTCGCCAATTACAACATCAAAAGGAACAATAGCTACCCTTACAAGCATTTCCACCGGATCAAAACCCTACCACTCCCGAACAGACAAAAAAAAAACCTTACTACTGCCAGTATTCACACCAAACCCCAATCTACAATCGCTAATCATGCCAGGGTAACAAAGATATTTATATTGGTATGTATTAGCAATTGTAACATTACACCCTAATATGAAGAAAATGTATCTTGCTCATCATTGTACCATGTATTCATGTTTAGCTCTTTTTGTTAGTTCTCTGTATTTCAGATTGGGTAAGAGAATAAATCTGTATTACAGTGACATTTGCCTTGCAGGCCACATGATAGAGTTTCTCTCAACTGCCCTTCGCTCTTTCCTAGTATTATAATATCTTCACTTTTCTTTTCAACCTAAGCCGAAATAAAGATAACTTGAAATAAGAAGACAAGATGCGAGACAAAATGCCAGAGTATTTTGAAACTCACAGGGGGTTATGACTGGTTGATTCCAGGACTCTTGACGGTAACATTTCCTGCAAGTTTGTGTGGTTCGAAGCTACCAGAATCCTTCTCCCCCTTACCACTGGTAGGATTATTTTCTTGTCTGGAAGGATCCTCTGCAACGGTATTGCTTTCTTTACCCCAAGGTTTTGTCCAATCTGTTCTATTCCAAGCAGAACCCATGTTCTATGTACACATTTTTTCTTAATAAAACAAAAACAAAAACAAAAAACTCTTTAGCACATTGAACATAATTCAAATTCAATCGAGATTATTGCCAGTAATTGTGAGGTTTCTACCCGTTATTCACAGTGATTCTGTTGAATTATAAAAAGAAAAATCCAATCTGTTCTCCAAAAACAATATAATCAATCATGCATAAGGCGAGACCCATTCCTAAATATAATAATGGTAACTTAACATAGGAAGGGGAAAGCTATGAGACTGGATCCGACTATTCTGACCAATGGCCAGGATTTGAAGAAATATATGTTGTAGCAATATAAAGGACCTGGCATATGCCACTAACTCAACAATATAATATCATTCCCCATCTCTATGGTACTGATCAAATTTTAAAAATCACAAAAACCCCATTCCATCCATGAAATTATAAAATGACCGACATTGCTGACAGCACCCTGGTTCAACGAAAAAACGGCAATAAACGGCAATATGTCCAGCCACACATAAAGGTTCAAGTCCATCAGACGCGTGAATAAGCAGCTGCGTTCAGGGCAGCTCCTCCTTGATTTTGACAGAAAATCACCCCACAGTCGTCGCAGCTTAGCCACACGAAAGTGGAGGGTTGTTTGGCCCGTGCAAACAGACAGTCTGTGGTCCTCGGCCTATTTCGGTCCATTATTAAAATAAAATAGAAACAGTGCCCTATTTTTTTATTTCGATACCTCATTAAAAGGACCAAAAAGACCATACTCCTCTTACAGTCAATTCAACACTTATCAGAGAGCCACTTCGCCAATTACAACATCAAAAGGAACAATAGCTACCCTTCCTTGAGCAGGCCTTCACACCAGAAGGCAAACCCTCTTCATCCCCCAAAGAGCCCCTTTTAAATACCCTTCTCCAAACCCACCTGATCCAGAAGAAGCCTAATCCTACAATTCTCAGAAAGAAAATAACAACTCTGGGATACGTCTCGCAAGCCGAACACTCCTCCGTTCCCCCAAAAACATCACCAAGAAGATTCCCATTGCTTCCCAAACAATCTGTCGTTTCCCTGAGCCAGGAATCGCTCACTGACCACTCCTTAAGCCAGCCCTTCCCATTCCATGCCTTGGTATTCTTCCCTCCGTAGAGGCTTGCAACAGGGATGCCAATTTGTGTAATACCGCCTTTGATCACAACACCGTTAGACTGGATTCCGGGACCAGCAATACCAGGTGCAATACCCGGTATATCCAAAACCGGCCGCCACGAAACATGCTCGCAGTATGTACACATAAACCTGCCCCTGCAGGGTTCTGATCGTTGTCAAGCAATTCCTACACCTGCGGGTCGCTTCTTTCCGCCACTTTGCGGCCTCTAGTGCCTGAATCCTCCTCCTGTCCTGCAAAACCGCACTCCTCCTCTCCTTCCACGACATCAACCGCGGCCTCACTACCTCGTACCATCCAGGTATAACCAAGAGCAAGAAAATGCACACGAGGCGAGACGAAGTCGATCATAACAGTTGCATTTTCCAGCAGCAATGAGGCAGGCGCAGGGATTGTAACACTTATGCCTCTCTGAAACTCTTCACATTTTCTCTTCATAACTGCATTGTAAACTAATTTTTCCATCAAAGGTTGAAAATGTTTTAATCGTCTAACATATAATCTAAGGGTTTCATATTATGACACGATGCACACCAGCAAAGTTGTTTTCAAATAATAACGCCTTACGGCGTAATTAACTACGATTGCAGCTCGACGTCACAAGTTGTAAAAGCTCTTTAATTATTTATCTGCAGTTCGATTTCTCGTGCCTGGAAAGAGGACAACCACCTGTAAATCCTCTTTGATCACTTATCTGCACTTTGGTTCCTCGTGTCAGAAAGAGATTCTGATTTTGAAAGTTTTCTCTCAGCGTTTATCCAAATTAGTCTATGCTTACAGAGCAAAGAGCTTCTGTGACCTCGAGGGCAAGTGATAAGCTCTTACATTATGGTGCAACTTGCAAATATAGTGCTAGTTAAACTTTATGCTAGTTGTATGCATAAAACTTGACTTCAAAACACTTGTTGTGGTTACCTTAATGGCATTTATTTTTAGGTCGTAGATTTGTGTATTCATTGCAAAATTTGCATTTCGGTGGGATGGATAAGATGGAGAAACAAATAGCAAATATGTTATAATGGATAAAATGTATAATTCATATTGTTTATAAAGTAAATGCAAAAACCTCATTCTTTTCCAGATTGCTTATGAGCAACACCTTATGCTAATATATTCCGGCGGCTTTATTGTGTTTATTTATAAATTTGTAGTCTGCTTGTACTACATATTCCTTTTTAATGTTTTTGTGCTTCGTATCAAAGACTTTGTGGACTTTTTTATCTAGCATTTTACTAGAATAGAATTTGGCCAAGTCACATGAAAACATTGCATAGTTATGGGAAATTTGGCTTTGCCTATTTCATTTTTGAACATAAAATTATGTATTCCAGATATAATTATAGATTTGAGTAAGTAGGTTTTCATGGTTTGCAAAAAAAATTTCCACATGAAAAGTCCTAATTTTATTATGAGAAACAAAATTACATGTTGCACTAGCTGAAAATATAGGCCAACGACCAGCTAATACTGGTGTTCAAAAATAACATATAAAAACCATTAATATACAATGGGGAGAAAAACTATGTTTTTCTCCCTTTCTTTTTTTCCACCTTCTGCCATGTTCCTTGAGATGACGTGGGGGAGACAAGGGTGAGCTGATTTTCCACTGTAGTTGCTCCAACGTCCTTGTCCGAGTCAGAGGTATCTGAAGAGTGATGCCATTTGTTCCCAACGTTGTCTGTTTCTTCTGGTACCTTTGTGGGCGGGTCCTGCTTTGTAAGTATTTCAAATGGACCTTGAACTTCTTTTTCTTGTGCGTTTAGGATAATGGTGGACTGTTTGTTCCCATTTGTGGTGGGAACTGCCTCTTCTTCCTCTATTTCGTCCTCTGATTCACATGGGGGAAATTGCCATCCTTTGGGTGTTTTTCCGGTCCTCTTCTTTCTTCGGTTGTCTCTCTTTGCTTCAGGACAAGTGTTTTGTAGATGATCGGTATGTCTTCATATTCTACATTTGAAAGCTGTATTTTCATAGTCTATATGTTGCATCCATTTTTGCTGTTTGTGTAACAACTGTATGCTTTCTGGCTGTCCTTCGCTGAGATGTACTTCTACACAGATACGTGCAAAGGTGAAGACTCTCTCCTCCAATCGTTGGGTATTTTTTTTGATGTATCGCCTAATGACATTCCCAATGCCTTGAAGGACACTGTCACTCTAGAAATGGAAGGGAAGGTTATATAGCTTGACCAAAACCTGCGTTCTAGAGACAACCATAGTGTTAGCGTCAAGTCCGGGAACCAAGGGGTGATGTAAAGTCCTGTAGAACCTTAAAACCATGGACCCTCCTAGAGAATGTAGTCTCTGATTTCTGAATGTTGGAATTTAACTATAAAGAAGCCTTTTGAGCAGAGATGTATTTCGCACTCCATAGTCTAGTTTTTGAATATCCATTAAAAGAGGTCCATTGGTTTGGGCCAGAAGCTATTGAAACGTCATAAGTGCTTGTTCCTGATAAGTATTTCGATGATCATCTATCTCAGGGGTATCTATGGCTAGTTCAGGAGTATGATTCAGCTGCTCTACTATGTAGGGCCTGGGGGCATTGCCCTCTGGTTCTGTTGAGGCAGTTTGTTTTTTGTTCCCCTACAATATGTTTTTGAAGGAGGGTCTTGTATTATTTTGGTCTTGTTTTGAGGTGGTGCCTCCCCCTACTCCACCAAAACTTTTAGTTTTTCCTCGGTCCCCTTTTCCTCCTCCTTGCAACCATAGATTGAGAATAATGGTGGAGCCAGAGGTTATGGAGTATTCCTTTAAAGTTATGTGGTGTTGCAATGCTCTGCCTTCATGTATCAGTGATTGTAATGGTACTAGGTATGCCTTTAGTTGTGTGATTTTCATTTTGAGGTCTATCACCTGTTCTAAAGCATCTGTCCATAATACTATATGTTCTCCAACAGGGGTTTTAATAAAAAATTGAAAAATCTTTGTATTTACCTGATTCCTGGTTCTGTTTGCCCTTATGTATTTAGCCGCAAGAGTCGATGCTGGATCTTTTTGCATTGGCGAGCTCCAAATGTGTTATGGGCATCGCAGGGTCCCTGGAGTAAGTGCCATCAAATGGTTCCAGGTAGGCCCAGGTCGCGATAGTTTGCAATGTGTGACTCTGTTCGATTTTCAAGCAGAAGAGGTCCGCAACCGCAGGTTGGAGTAGGGAGCTATGCGACCTAAATGCCGCCTCCTCGAGTGTGCCTCACCCAAGCCCTCCGAAGTCAGGCCAGGGGTTCTGTCGGTGAACCACGTGGAGTTGTTGTCTGGTGCTGGAAACAAGGTAATCTGAAGTGGCAATGTACAAGGGTCATCGCCCAGAAAAGTCCCTGCCGCAGTCTTCTCAGGCAATTTTTCGTTATAACTCAGTCCATGTAACAAGGGAAAGAGTCGAAATCTCGAGCCCGAGCAAGTGTGAGAGAGGTCAGGTTCTTCCATTGTTCATTTATAGGAGGGCGTCGCCGTGCAGGTAAGAAACACTGGACTGTAAACCCTATTGTCGCTGCACGCCATCGCTCTGTCTTCTTTCTCCAACCCTTAACACATCACCCATCTCATGGTTTGCAAATTAAATTTGGAATAAATTGAATTTATTTTTGTCATTAAAAAAAACATAGGAAAATTAACCCCGATCGGGGTGTGGAGTGGTAGGTTGGCCCTCCCATTAGCAATTATAATGGATGCCTCAGTAATGAAGCCCACCACCCTACACATGAGTGGCAAGGGTGGCCGAATGTCCTTCTCCATGGATAATAAGGCGAGGTGGAGGGACGGAGGCTCATGAATTTTGTCAAAAACACGGTTGTGGATGGTGTGGGGGTTTTGTTGCGAAGGCAGAAGCTGGTGCAGGCGTCACAGAAGAGCTGCAGCCCCTCCTCAACTCACACCCACGACGAACATCGAGCATGTTAATGGTTCCTCTTATAGCTTTCATGCCATGATTATACTAAGTCAAGGCGTCGAGGGCCAATATGTTTGTAATTCTTGGTATTATAAGGGTATGGAGTTGACCCTGTATAGGAATTTGTCTAGTTTTGTGGAGTTGTGGGGTGATAGGAAAGGTTACTTAGGTGAGTCCGGGATGTTGCTGTGTCTTCTTATATTTGGGGGAATGGGGTACGCTATCTGCATACAACATAGCGAGAATCACAACATATTGGAGTATAGGCCTGGAAGGGTTGAGTAGGGCTGGGATGAATGCCCTTTATCTGGAGTCTTGTCGGCTGCTAGGCCTTCGACATACACCACCTTCACGTCTTGAATTACCAACAAGATCCACCCTGCCTCTGTGAGAAAGGTGAAGGAGTGGTGGGGCTGACCCGCGAAGGGGTTGAGGGTAGGAAAGCTATTTCTGCGAATTGGGAAGGATGGAGTCATGTCGAGTGGGCCGCTCATCTGTTTGGGTTAGGGTTGCTGGTTGAAGGCTGAGGGAAAGGGTGTGGGTTGAAGGTGTCAATTCAAATTTCGGTAGTAGGTGCTAACATGGGTTAGGGTACCATAGGGTTTAGGCATGTCACTGGGTAGACTTGTAAGGGAAATCTGGCCAACCTCCATGCCACCCATGGGGGCGGGGCATGGGAAATTGACTTGCTACATATCTCAGGGAATGAAAGTAATGGGAACTATGTTGCAAGGAATGGCAGTTTGTTTTATTTCATAAAATTATGTTGTTGTGTTGCTCATTAGACAGGTAACCTCTTGGGATCTTGAGACTTCTGGAAGTCTCACCCTCCCACACCTGCACAGGCACTACATAGCCACCCATATGAGGAGAAAAATAATATTTCGCGGTCAAATAGGCCGAAACCACAAGGTCGAGGCCGGAAATACAAAGGCAAAGAGGTCGAGGGCCAACCTAGCTTGGCCACGGGCAAGCCGCGTGGAAGGAGGCCCACTATGGATATTATTCAAGATGCCGCGAAGGCTTACCATGAGAATACGACATAGGAGATTCAAAAACTAATTGAAGAGTGGGAAGCTGGCCTTAACCGGAAGGCTGGCAAGATGGAAATGAAAGCGGAAGAATGGAGGGGTCTGGTGCTCGATTCGGGGAAAAAGCAGGGTAGATTGACACAGTTCAAAAAAACCTTGTTCCTATATTGGTCAATGAAAGGCATTCTAGGCAAAGCCCTAGAAAAAATTTCAATGAGTTTGGTCACAATTGTTCAAGATTTTCCAGATTACAAGAGTGAGTTTGATAAAATCAAATTCCAACTGCAAAAACAAGATGGGCACCTCGAGCGCATAGAGTATCATCTCTCGTGCATCTCCAAATTGACTGAGCTTCCTGGAAATTTGGTCCAGGATCTGACACCTGTTGAATCTTCCTTGACTCAGGAGGCATATTAGTTTTATGTTGCATAATGCTGATTAGTATTTTGTAGCTTATGTTTATATGCAGATAACATTTAGATTTTTATGGTTCACCAGTCTTGCCAGTAGGCAAGTAAAAAACAATTTATGTATGAACATTCATGCAATGGTAGTTTGGTATGACACACTAAGAACCTTATATTTTTGGATGGAATACCATGCCATCAGGTGGCCAACATACTTGCTTTCCCGCTCAGGGCAAGTTGAGGCCACCTAACAAAATTTATCTAGCTGTATCTTGCCTTTAAAAAATAATGAAAAATGAGGTAATACCAAGCTTACAAAAAAAATTAACATAGGAAAATTATTATTTTGATTTGAATTTGATTAAAAACTATGTTGAATTAGTAGAATTGCAACTATTAAATATAAAATTTCATAATTTAAGTGTAATAAAAAACTTTTAGTGCTCTAAATTTAGCCTTGAATTGAAAATAACATTTTTTTTTAATATTTCAGGATTGCAAAATTTGGAAAAGTTTGCATGTTTTTACCAAACAAAATCCACGTGGTGGAAATGTACAAAAACAATGACATTTCCAACATGTGGCTCTTGCTATACCTACAATTACTTTGGAGTCTAATTGGTTTCACTTTTAATTAGTTGTTTTGATCCAGATCGTGTTTGAAATGGACCTTTTGCTGCAACTTTGCTGATAACTTTTGCTATAGGTGATGAAATCAAATTCTGTCAAAGACCCATTTGAGGTCTTAAATAGATATTTCTAGTGATATAAGACACTTGAAATTTTATGACCTTTGGGGTGACTAAATGATTCCACAAACTCATAGGACGCGTAGCGGCACAGTGTTCGAGACAAGTGTAATTTCAATTGCTCATATCTCTCAAAATCGTAAACAAAATCAAATTATTAAAAAAAACCCATTTGAGACGATAAAAAATAATTTCAAATGTGATATTTTTCATGCTCTAATATGATCTGTGGAGACTGTGGCTATAATATCCCCAGTTTTCTATGCTTTTATTAGACATTTGAACAAGTCCAAAAGGGTATAGTGGATCCCAATGGGAAACAATTGTGTGGATTTATTTTATTATTTCAAGTTAATAAAATAAAATGGAAAATTAATGTGCAATGACTAAATTATGATTAGAGATCCGGGAACCAAATCCACGAGGATGGATAAGATTGTAAGTCTTTCCCAAGACTTCCAAAAATCTTTGGAAGGAATAAAGTAAATACTAAAATTAGATTGGAGATAAAAATCTAAAAAGTGCCCCAGTAAAGAGGAAATTACTGGGAAGGGGTGGAATAAAGCTAGAAAGCAGAAAAATTACTTTTAAAAGTACCTTTTTGGAAGAAACAAAGGGAAAGCGTAGCCAAACAGGAAAACAACATCCTGAATTAACTTGACGCAGTTAAGAGAAACAGGCTGGGGAAAGCAAGCTCAAATAAGCTGATTCAGGATAGAAAAATGGTTGTCTATCACTGGAGGAAAGGATCTCTGCTCGGGGATGAGGTGTGGAGAAAGAGATCTAAGGTTGGGAGACAACTAGTCTAACCTAAGTGGTATGCACATTTAATTTGAATTGTTTTTGAATTATATTTTAATGCCGTGATGTAATGGAAATTATATGAGATATAAATATATTTTGGTCGTCTGTATATTTAACAGAATTAACTATAGAGAGAATAGTTAATTCTGTATTGTTGTACTGACATACTCTGTAGAGGACCAACTCTCATAATGTCTATAACATAGTATTGGGTCTAGATATGAGGTTAGGTACCTCACAGGAATTTGATATCTTTTCAAATTTAACAGTCCTATTAAGTAGTTATCAAACTATACATTGCATTATGAAATAGTTTCTAAACAGGGATGAATGATAAATCTGTGTTGTGCTATATCATTGAAATAACTTCTATATTGTTATTGAAAATAAATCATACATCGACTTTATAGACAGATATTTTATATACCTGTATATCTTTGAACTGTATTCATACAATAAAACTAAAATCAAAAGTATAACTGGAAAGATGATATTCTGTCTAAATTTCAATAGGATGTCGACCGAAATGAAAGAACTCTGGAATACACAACAAAATAGATATATACGTAATAGTGGAGAAAGGATGGTATACTGTAAGTCTAATTTAAATAATTTTAAATGGACCACTGGTATTGAAACAGAGAAATAAATCATTCTGATATAAATGTCGTGAGACATGAAATCTGTACTTATGAAAACATTTCAACAAAATCTAAACAACGTATAAAACAAATAATTATACATTGTATTCTATAAGTGAGATATTTACATCCTTATGGATGATTACAGTCATCCTTAAAAAAAAATGTACAGTTTCATAGGAAATACTAATAATAAAAATGGGCAGAGGGAATTTTGTCCCTTAAAAGAAGACAGGAATGTCTTTCGGCACGATTATGCAGAGAGCATATGAAAAACAATTAAGCGTTTGACCAACCTGTATACAATTAATTTCGCTGTCATGAAACCAATAGAAAAGAAAATATGATGCATATTAATTCCAGGAGCAGGTAATGTATGGTATACCTGCAAGAAATGAACTTAGATGTGACATTTGAGGATCAAAATCCAAGCAGAAATGTAATTATAATTAGGAACCAAATGTAAATACCAGCATAGAAAACTTAAATACCTTAGAGAGTATTGGATTTGATATTATCTCTGCATATAGAAAAAAAAAGAATTAATATTTATGGTATAAGCTTTAAATGAGGTAGGGTTGCGTTAACCGAGAGCTAAAAGCGACATAATGGTGGAAATGTTAGAATAGCACTACCCTTTAATCCAATGTGTAGTTGTGATTATCCTAAATACATGATACACTGTGTTGACTTTTGGTATAATAACCAAAGTTGATTTCAGGTGTAAAGAAATAAATAATCGCCAAAGACGAATACATTGAAATTTAGAACCATTATATAATGGGGTAGAATAATTAAAATAAACATATCAATGAGGATCTAATTTAAGTAAGAGTATGGAGTTATTAAATTTAACATCAAATAAAAGTATGGCTATACCTTTATGATGTGAGAAAGTATATGATAATCACCTATTGACTATTGTCAAATAATGAATTCGAACATATGTAATGTGATTAAGGGTTATAAAGTCTAGTGGATAAATTAAAAAGGAATAGAGTATTCATAAGAATAAATGAAAGACTTATTAATGAGGAAAGTAAATCTTGTATTAAGAGAAAAATTGTAGTTGACATTGTAACAAGTGAGACACTGCTATAAACTGTAAATGAATAAACAATGGCATAGTAAATGGTTAGTAACAGAAATACATCGGAATGTGACAAATGATAGTTTAACTATAAAATTAAGTTATGGATACATATATATATATATATATATATATATATATATATATATATATATATATATATATATATATATATATATATATATATATATATATATATATATATATATATATATATATATTGAAATGGGAGATGTTACAGTGGCACTTATGTGAAGTTTAATAAAGACTAAGACAGAATGGACATAAACTAGCTAGGGCCATGGTAGCTTATCACTGAGAAGAGATGTGACGGCTACATGCCTCTGAACTATGTTACAATGAGGCTCAAGTGCCTTTTTATTATTGAAGAATAAGAGAAAACCCTAAACAACCAAAACCCTAACCGGAGGAGATGTAACGCAAAGAGTTTATGAGCCCTGTTGGGGTTAGTTGGGCAGCCAACTTCCCATGGTTGTAACTTGGTCATAGTATCTCTATTTCACACGTGTGATACCTCGTGTTAGGTCTCTGTAATTTATTGGCAAGATTGGGAGAGTCCAATCACAGAGTTAACATCGTTTCAACCAACTTTGGGATTCTAGGATCTAGCCCTCCTGAATCCGGAGAGGGATCTCTCCAATATGTACAAAGATGGATATTGTCTTTGAAAAGCTTAAGGTAATGATATTAGGCTAGTTATGAAGGCTAAGGGTTTTGTTTTGTTTTGGATGGTTGAGCATGAAATGTTACTTGAGGGGAAAGTCCTAAGTGCAAAAAGTTTCAAAAGTGAGAAGTTGCAAGCAAATAGAACAGTTTTGGCAGATAGATAGATATAACGCTGGTTTTTAGTCCATTGGGCTATGGAGTCATATTTGGGCTTTAATTGAACAACAAAATCAAGTGTGATCCAAGGGGCAAGTTATCTATACCACAAGATTATTGAGATTAAAATGATGAAATGGAAACATTAAAATGTTGGAGGGATGGAAACTGATAATAATTTCTCAGAGGATTTATAGTCAGTCCAAACAAGAAAAAGCCTCTTAAGTAACCGTTTTAAAACCAACCAAGGACAGGGCTAACCATAGATTTCTTGGGCAAGTTCTTATTAAAGCAGCTTAATTGAAAAACAATCCAGTAATCCACATAATTACCTTCAGAAAGTATGAAAACACATAAGAAAAACAGAGTGTAACTTAAGATCAGATAAAGTACTTTTAAACCTAGTCTACTTTCAGTCAACACCAAGGGAAACTTTCATAATCTGCCTTTGGAGAAAAGAATCTAGGAATCAGGGCAAACCATATCTTCTCTAGTCTAACTTTAATAGCAAATAATGGAAATAACATTCGAGAACAATGTTTGAGCAAACAAAAGGACGAGGGAACGCCAACATTCCTAACTGTTTAAACTGTATTGAATCATTCTTAAATAAACAAATCTGAAGAAAACATTAAGATAAAGATTTCTCAGCCAGAGAAGGTTACTGCTATACAGAAAATCCTAACCCTGTTTAAACTGTTCTTTACAGAGGGAAAATGAACAATATGGTATACATAGAAGGAGAACGATTAACAAAGAAAGAAGCACTTCACCAGTGATAAAGACCAGGATCCCAAGAAACAGCTTTTATATTGATGTCAAACCAGTTATAATCTTCAAGTCCAATGTTTCAGTTCAGCAATCATCTTCACTATTCAACCTAACTACTCTAGCACAAACAGAGCTTCAAGGGCCAGTGAACACTATGTACAAATAGAAGTCTCGAGCTCAAGTGTATTTCAAAGTTCTTCAACCAACAATTTTTCATCTTCTTCTGAGGCATTTATAGAAGAATGAGGAGGTGATCTGAGAAAATATCTCTCAGGATAATTAATACAGGTTCAAGACTTCTCGGCCCTTTGAGGGGCTCGATGAAGAAGTTCACAGGTGGAACACTGTATTAACTATTTTACATTTATGGATTAAGCTCGGTGGGAGCTTTATTTGACTTTGAGGCTTTATGGAATGTTTGGAGTAACTCTGCAGATATTTTCTGCATTGATTTCCTTGCATAAGTAACTCCCTGGCTGCGTTGGAGGCGAATATCTGATTTTCTTCAATAACTTCGGCCTCTGTTTTGAAAGGTTTGAGGAGACAGGTGGCTTGGTGGTAGCTGAGGAATCAATTTGCCTCAGATGTGGCGGTGGAGGCTTTCTGTCAGATGAAACACTTTAGGTTTTCTTTTAAACTGTGTTTTAGATTGGGGATTAGGCTTTTTATAACGGTCTTAGACGTAATCCCCATAAAAACCGTCTTCAATCTTCATCTGCTGTGCTCTGTCTTCAAACTGATACTCTTTAACTGTTTTTGAATTAAAACAGTGTCTTGTCGATGTGCAGGCTGCGCTGGGCTTTTAAGAGGCATCAATGCCCATGAAGCATTGAGAAAAAAATGGAGCAAAACCCCGCAGATGGTTCTCTTTAATAGCTCGAAGGCGCAGGAAACGTCTTTCCCAACCCTCGGCTTTCTTTCATTATACAATGGAAAACCATTAAAATGCCTGCAAAACACAAAAATAATTAAGAAATCCTGCGGAAGTAGGTTTAAACTGCTTCAGATGGCGGGGGAGGCGCGTATCCGTCGGATGAAGGTAACCAACGGTGGAGATCTGCATAGAAAGGCAAAAAGGATAGCGGGAGAAGAATAAGGAGGATTAGTTTTGGACCGTCCGATCTGGACAAGTGGACGGTCCAGATTCAATCGAAGGATCGCAATCGGGGGATGAGGAAAAGAGTGCGATTTAAACAAAAAACTCCAATGCAATTGCGCAATCGGGAGGGGAGAAGGCGATTAAGTGCTGTTCGTCAATCTGCAGATCAGATCGACGGCGGAGAGTGAATCGGGGGATGGCCGATCGGCGGGTGCAAACAAGTGTATGTGATGGAAAACCCCGATGCGATTGGGCGCTGGCCGTTTGATCGGCTTACGATCAACGGTGGAGATTAGTTTTTAGAAAGAACCGGCAGAAACCCTTATAACATATCAAAACCCCAAGTTTTTAATATAAACGAAGGCTTAATGGATCAGGGCGGAAAAAAATATATATATACAAAGGATAGGCGCCCGCCTGCGGGGCCTTCGGATATATGAAAATTGATGGGTTCGGGGCTTTATATAAAATAAGGGCCTAATCGCAATCAAAACTGTGGGCCTAATCGCAATCAAAACTGCGGGCCTAATCGCAATCGAAACTGCGGGCCTGGTCGCAATCGAAACTGCGGTCCTAATCGCAATCGAAACTGCGGGCCTGGTCTTTTCGATCAACCCATTGAAATTTTCCCGATTACGATTGCGCGATCGGTCTTTTTAACCATTTTATATTTAACACATGACTTCAAGCTTTTAAGTTGAAACTTTGGATAAGCGGGTTCTTGGGTTTTATAAAGGAAAAAGCAGAACAGTAATGAAAATTTACAATGTTTTAAGCGCCGGAGGCGGGCTTACTGGATATATAAAATAAACAATGCGATCGGGTTTTTGTATTTACAAAGGATTAATCGCATCGGAACGTTTCAAACCAAAGTATGATCGCAATCAGAACTTTTGAATAGAGCACAAGTCTTGCGCATTTGGATACTTCCGATGTGATGAGCGCCGAACAGGGTTAGCGCTTGGTTTTTTAATGGAAATGGGGGTTCCGAAACAGTTAAAAAGTGAGTTTTCAACTATGGAAAGGGGAATTTTTCATAAATGGAAAGAAGAGGACTTATGAAAACAAGACAGTTTTGATGGAGAAAAACGGGAGCAGATGAAAGGTTTGAGAAGAAGGAAAATGATGGTCTTTCAGCAGTCTTTCATTTGGAATCAGCAGAATTTTCTGAGTATAAAATGGGACAGCAAATGAGGATTTGGGACAGAGGCATGAGACCTTAAAGAGACTTCAAGAGCCAACAATTTTTAGTGATAAAATTTGTTCCTTGGAGGCTCAAAAAAGATCTTAGCCACCTTTTGGTATAACAAAATATTATAGGTGGCTAACAGGGGCTCCACTTGGGGATGGTGCCTTCTTGAAGGCATCAAGAATTCAGACTTGATTTCTGGGAGGCTGATTAGTTGCCTCATCCATTGGGTTGTCCTTCTGTGATTGAATGATCTTCTTCTAAAAACATATTTGGCAGCCATGAAAACAATGGACCTTTATCAACCAGCTTGCTACCTACCCAATCCTACAGATCTAACATTTTTTCTTCATCAGAGTGCACTTGGATTGGCAAACTCTATTCACAACATTTTATTCTTTTGAAAGCAAGAAATCTAATCTATTTCTAATCCTTATTTCTCCTCGAACTCAGATTAAACAGTTGAGCTCAGATATTTTTCTACCTAGTCTACTGTTTGTTGGGATTAAACAGTCCAACAAACTTTCATTCTCTAAATTCTACAACAGAAATTTAAAAATAGTCAAGTCAAGATTGAGCTGTTCGACTTGCTATGATCTATGGCATAAGAACAAGCTGCACATAGATTATTATTTGTAGAAAATTAAATCAAAATGGAAGGCTTAAGACCTGAAAGTTTCTCATTATGGCCTTCCCTCTTTACAGCTCTGTTTTTAATTTTGTTTTGAGCTGTCTCTTTCTTGATATCTAATTCAGATTTTGGGCAAATTAGAACCAGTTTTTCTCTTTTATGACTCAGAAAAATAAAACAGTTTTGAGTCATCTCTCTTTGGAAACTTTGGTTCAGATTTTGAACATGTTTGAACCTTGAATTTCTATCCTAATCTATCCACTGATAAGCCAAGATTAAACGGTTTGGCAAATCAAATTCACTACCCTATCAGCAGAAAATTGAAAGCTAATTAGTCAAGATTAAACAGTTTGACTAACTAGAAGTGTGTTTTGCAGGAGTGGCATTTAAACTTGCACACTTTCAGATTTATTTCTCTTTTTGGCATGGGGCTGTGCCTTTCTTGTTTTTCATTTCTGCCCTCTTTTCTTTCTTTCTTTCTTTTTGTATTTTTTGATTTTTCATAAATTTGAATGCAATGATGGATGAAATGTTTACAATGGAAAAAAGAAAAAAGAAGGCTTAAAAACATATCATGAATCAAGAGAAGTAATGCTTGAGCATCCTGCCATTGACAGGACCCCCAAACAATTCTGTTCCATTAAGCTCTTGTAAGAAGAATGCATTGTTTCCAGCAATTGAATGAATAGAGTAAGGGCCAAGCCATAGATTGTCGAATTTACCATGCTTTCCCTTATCTTCTCTTTTTGAGTCCCACTTTAAAACTTTGTCCCCAATCTTGAAATTGCTGGCCTTTGTTCTTCTGTCAAAAAGCTTCTTAATGCTGTCCTGTTTCTGCAATGTTTTGTTGTACACTTCCTCTCTGATTTGTTGAAGATGAATGGTCTGATTTATTCTTCTAATCATGTCATTATCTTCAGTCTGCAATTCTTGGATAAACTTCATAACTGGTACACCAAGGCTATTAGGAAAGATTGCATCTGTACCATACACGAGCTGAAAAGGTGACATACCAATAGATTTCTTCAAAGTTAATCTTTCAGCCCAAAGTGCATGGATCAGCTTTGTGTGCCAAGACTTCTTATTGTCCTCCAACAGTTTCTTTATTATGTTCACTAAGCTTTTGTTGGAAGACTCTGCAAGTCCATTACCTTGAGGGTAATAGGCTGTGGAATGCCCTAGTGTTATCTGGTATTTATGACAGAAGTCAACCATTTTCTTTGATCCAAACGCTGCTGCATTATCTGTGATGATCTTGGTAGGACAGCCAAATCTGGAGAGGATATTGGTTTCTATGAACTTTATAATAACTGAATCATTGGCTTGCCTACAAGGAATGGCCTCTATCCACTTAGTGAAATAGTCTGTGGCAGTAAGGATCCATCTATGCTGGGCAGAAGATGAGGGATGGATTTCACCTATGATGTCAAGTCCCCACTGTTGAAAAGGAGCTTCAACAGTGATTGGATGCAGAGGAAGGGGTAATAATTTTCTCTTGCCCTCAAACAATTGGCATTTATGGCAAGTGGTTGTCATTTTGTGTACATCAGGAAAAACTGTAGGCCAATAGAAACCAGCCCTCAAAATTTTGTTGGCTGTTGACTTCCAATATAAATGACCTCCACACTCTCCTTCATGAAATTCCTGCTTAACCTTCTCTGCATCAAAATCAGGAAAACATTTAAGCAATATACCACTAGCATTTTTCCAATAAAGACACCTATCTATAATGCAATAGTTTACTGCTTTCAGTTTCAAGAACCTTGCCTTTTTTTTCGACAAACCAGGAGGTTTATTTAAATTAAGCAAAACATAAACGATATCAGCATACCAAGGAGAATTCATAAAATGGTTTTCAATAACGGGAGTTGAGAATTCTTCTTGGCTGTCCAAAGCATTAATCATATTAATATCAAGAACTTCAAAATTGGATTCAGCCATTAATCTAGCTAGACCCTGGCCTTTGATGAGTTTAGTGGGTTTTATCTCTAAATCATATTCGAGAATAACAGCAATCCACTTACCTCTCTTACCATCTGGGTCCTGTGTTAGAATGTCTTTAACAACCTAATTAGGGACAAAGGCAATGACGTGTGAGTGAAGGATGTATACTCTGAAGTCTTTCAATGCTTTAACCAAAGCAAAAGCTTGCTTTTCCATAATATTATACTTCAAAGGGGCATCCCTCAATGCCTTGCTAAAGAATGCAATAGGCTGCTCTTGTCCTTGTGGATTTTTCTGTAAAAGGACAACAACAATGGTATGTTCTGATGCAAACGAGAAGATATAAAAATCTTTTGAAAAATCAGGGCTTATGAGAACCGGTGTTTTGGTTAATGCTTGTTTCACCAGCTCAAAGGATGTCTTTGCTTCCAAGGTCCATTTTATCCCTCGCTCCTTCTTCAACATGTTTGTGATATTTCTAAGGAGCTCTGCCAAGTTAGGGATGAACCTTCTCAAAAAGTTAATCTTTCCAATGAAAGACTGCAACTCCTTGATATTTCGAGGATGAGAGATTTGTAATATAGCCTCAATCCTCTTTGGATCTATCTTTATACCCTCTTCTGAAATAATGTGTCCAAGAAGCTTACCTTCTTGGAGACCGAATAGTGTCTTCTTAGGGTTTAAAGATATTCCAAACCTTTTGCACTTCTCGAAAACTTTTCTCAAATGTTCTAAATGTTCTTCATCTATTTTTGAAAACACAGTGACATCATCTAGATAGATAATGATTAAGAAGCCCAATTCTTCCGAGAATGCTATGTCCATGGCTCTCTGAAAGGTTGCTCCAGCGTTCATTAGACCAAAAGGCATCTTCACATACATGAAAGTGCCCTATGGAGTAGTGAAAGCTGTCTTTAATTGATCAGCAGGGTGAACTAAAATCTGATTATACCCTGAATAGCCATCAAGCAACGAAATCCTTTTAGACCCCACCACCCTTTGTAAAATGTGATCCATTTTTGGTAAAGGGTAGTTGTCTTTTAACGAAGCTTTGTTTAAGTTTCTAAAGTCTATACAAAGCCTGATTTCTCCAGTCTTCTTCCTAACGGACACCAGATTAGATACCCACTCAGAATATCTAATAGGGACAATAATGCCAGCCTCATGCATCTTCATGATTTCCTTCTTAACCAATGGCAACTGGACAAGGTTTATTCTGCGCAGTTTCTGTTTGAATGGTTTTTGGTTTTCTTTAAGAGGGATTTTGTGCTGTATTATTTCAGTGTCATAGGATTTAAGATCTTCGTAACTCCATGCAAAAACATCAGAAAATTCTTTGAACAGCTCTATGTATTTGAGTTTAATGTGAGCTGGCAAAGTTTTGGACAGCTTGATCATTTTCGGTTTTTCCTCACTGCCTATATTGCACTCCTCTACTTCAGTTTCTACAGGTTCCAGTTTTGGTTTATTGGCCACATCGTTAAAATCGAACAACTCCTCTAAAGGCGTTAGACCTCTTGGCAGATTTTCATCTTTAGAATGCAGAGTTTGTAATTCTTCCGTTTCTAACTCTGCACTTAATTCTGTTTTGCTCCTAAGTTTGCTAGACAATAGGTTAATATTGGCAGGTTGAGGAGACGATTCTTCTTCACCAAGAAAGTTTTCTTCACCGCAGTATGTATCATAATCTGAATCTGAACTGTGCAGTTCGAACTCATTTCTGAATTGCATGAAGTCTTCTATTTGTTTGTCATTGTTAAACACTTGCCAATATTTTTCGTTATCAGGCACTGCCGGTCTAAATTTTATCGGAGTTGTGTTGTCTCCAGTCTCATATGGCGTTAGACATGTTCTGGCCGCAAAAGCTAAATTGTGGGCCATAATGTTCTTTTTCCTTGGGATGAAACTCAGGTTCGACTCCTCAAATGTTGTCAACAGATCCATGACATCATTCCGATATGCTCTAAGTCTGGGATGATTCGCATTATACTCCCCATTGACTTGCCTAATGATTAACTCAGAATCCCCGTACACATTAATTCTTCTGGCTCCTAATTTCTTGAAGAGATGCAAACCTAAGAGAAGGGATTCATATTCTGCTATGTTGTTGGAACACTGAAAGTTTAATTTGCATGAGATGCATTCTGTGTGGTTGTTTTCAGTGTTAATGATCCAAACCCCTGCACCAGCATTATTTCTAGTGCATGACCCATCAAAATACATACTCGATAAAGGACTGTCTTTGGTTTCGTCTGTTTGGCGATTGTCCTTTTTAACTATGGTGCTCTCTGACTATTCAAGGTTAGCAGCACCGAATTGAATTTGTTTTGACTCCTCAAATTCTTCAATAGATTGAGGGATGATGCCAGAAACGTTAGGGATATTTTCTGGGTTGTTAAGTCCTAAAAACAATGGACTCATAACCGGTAAATCAAGACCTATGCTTTGTTTACTAATGTTTTCACATGTGGCAAACTGTTTGGACACTTCTGTGTTATTATACTCTTCTTCCCTATCGGCCTTTAATTCTGTTAAAGTGACTTGCTCACTAGAAGTTTCATTGTTAAACATGATAAAATAATCAAGGCCTGTATTGACAGAATATATAGGAGATTTTCGTGGTATGTCTTGAATTGTAACCGTGTATTGCATATGAGACTCCCTGTAAAGTCTTCTGGTCTGATTGAAAACCGGGATGGTCGCATATGTCATGTCCATCTGCATAGTCCCCTGTAACTTAGCTCCCCAGGATCTTGATAATAACATTCCATACTTTGGGGGAACATCAGCCATGACAATGTCCATGAGTAAACATTTGGCTGGAATCTGGGCTAGGTTAACACAGAGGTCTTTGATCAATCCTAGACATTTTACTCCATTTGAGTCAAAGGAGTATAGGTCTTTGTAGGGTCTGGTAATTTCTAAACCAAGGCTCTCCATCACAGCTTTAGGCATTAAATTATGAGAAGCCCCGGAATCATGCATAGCGTTGTGTAGAATTTTGTCATGAATGTTCAAACTCACATAAAAGGGAGGAATTGGTCCTTCTTGAAACTTTCCTTCAATCTTAGGGCCGAAAATCAACTCTGGTAGGTCGTCACTAAGATTAACTGTATCTCCATTTTCCTCTATATTTAAAGCCTTCAAAATTTGGTTCCTATATACATGTTGGGCAGCTAACTCAGTTAATGGAACAGAGATTTTTATCTTTAAGATTTCCTGTTCAAGGCTGAAAGGGGTTTGATTCTTTGAAGCACTTGTTTCAACCTTATTAGCTGTCACTCTATCAACAATTACAGCTTGCTGATTTGTTTTAATTGACACAACTATTGTAGAAGGAGTACTAGCTGAAGTGTTAGTATTGCTGATGTCTTCACTCTGTTTTTCAGAATTTTGAGTGTTTTTCTCCTTATCCTCATCGGAATTAACAGCCACTATTTTGTCTTTTTGTTTGGCTGTTTTGGGTTTAGCTGCGGTGCTGCTTTGAGAGGATTTGTCAGAGGTTTTGGTGTTGGGGGCTTGTCGACTGGTCTTGATTCTAAGGTCATATTCTCTTTGAGGTTCTATGACGACATTTTGCATGTCCTGATAATAATTTTCATTATCATCTCTTTTGTCGTCGTAAGGTGTGTAAAGACCTTGTTTATTATCATAATGAACCTCAAAGTCATCATCCTCTTCCCCAAACATGTTGATATCCTCTTCCTCTGTTATGTCTTCTATTTCTTCAACCTCACTTACATAGTTTTGATGAAAGGGAGGGGTGATCTGTTGATCATCTTCCCTGGGTCTGTTTGGAGGTTGGTTCCTTCTAACATTCCGATTCTGGTTCCTATTTTGAGGAGCAGTTTGATTTTGATTTGCTTGTGCTCTCTTAATTATGCTCATCTCTTTCATCATTTCTTCCATCATTCTCTCCATTTTTGAGTTGGAAGCAGAAGGTGTGGATTCCTCTCTAAAAGATACTCTCTTCTCGCTCTTCATTCTTGCTCTTTTCTCCATCAAGTTCACTTCCACAGAAAGAGCACCCCTTTGCATGTCTTCAAGAGTTGCAAAAACTCTTTCTCTAAGTGAATATGTCATGTCTGGATCAAACCCTTCAGGAAATTTGTTTAAAGCTGAGCCCTGAGGAGGTTTTAGTTCAGGGGAAAGTGCATTATAGACGCTATTAAATCTGGTACAATAAGATTGTACACTTTCCCCAGGGTTCCTATGGAGATTATTATAGTCAACAAGGACTTGGAGAGGATTCTTTCTCACTTCCCATTTGTTTAAGAATGTTTGATGGAAGGCTTGGAGATCGTTAATACTATGGGGGGTTAAACCTTTAAACCATTTTCTTACTTCTCCCCCCAAGCTTTGAGCAAATAGTCTCAACTTGACAGAATCATTATCAATTTCATTTCTGTCAAAGTAGTCATTCATCTTGTCCACATGCTGAGATGTTGTTATAGTATTACTAGCATCATATAATGGAATTTTGGACTGATAGTCCTGTGGAAGATTGGCTAATGGTACAGGAAGGACCAAGGGAGCATACCATGCTGCCATGATAGGTGGTGGATTTACAAGAGGAGGTGTGGGTTGATGTGGAGTGGTTTGAACAGTGGATGAAAGATGAACAGAAGTGGATGGAACAACAGTAGACTGCTGAGCTGATCTTGGATGAGAGACACCTAAATTGTGAAGGAAATGTAAATCAGGAGGTGTTGTTTCCCTGCTACCAGGATGTTCACTTGTTTCAGGAGATAAAAGTGAAGATTCAGAGTCTAACTGGATTATATCATTAAATGACCTAGTCCTAAATGGGTTCACTAAGTCAGTTTGTGATTGTTGCAGAGCTGAAAGATTTTCAGGGACTGAATTAGCTCTCAAGGGTGATCTGAAAACAGTTAATAATTTAACCTTAGGAGACTTCCAAAGGATACTTTCTGGATTATCAACTATCTCAGGTGGGTGAGGGTCTGGATGGGCTCTAGTGTGAATCTTTTTAGAAGCCACTATGCTATGTTGTTTAGACCTAAAACAAGAAAAGTTCAACCAGATATGACAATCTTGGAGAGGTTAACCAATATGTTTTTACATTTTTAAATCCCACAGTCCTCTGAATGATTTTATAATGATAAGGGTTCTTCCCAGTGGAGTCTTAAGGTCTGCTGGGATTGTGGAGTCACCAAGTGGAAATTTTTAGCTCCTTTCAGAGGTGAAAGGTCTTATGGTCCACCACCATGTTTATTTAATTCCAATCTGAAATATTTTTAGGTTTTTCTAAATCATTTTTCAGTTTTGTGGTTGTTAAGAATGTCCTAACTTTGTTTCAAAACTTAGCTAAGGTTGTGAGACAAAGGCAATCTACTCTTATGGCTAAGCCAGCTGATTTTTCAAGGTTAGATGAAATCTTAAGAGAAACCTAGGGTTTACCTAGTTTGTCACTGATTCAAACAAGCTCCATCATGATTACCATTTCTTGGTAGTGCTTGAAAAGGCTGCTTTTTCCTCTCAAAATGTTCTCGAATAAAGGGTTTTCTGAGGCCTCTAAAAGGTATTAAAAACATTCGATCCCCAGCGGAGTCGCCAGAAATGTTAGGTTCTGGTGGCTCAGCTGCAAAATATAACAATTGTCATGGAACCATAGATTTTGAGTTAAAGTAGTTCCCCAGCGGAGTCGCCAGAAATGTTAGGTTCTGGTGGCTCAGCTGCAAAATAGAACAATTGTCATGGAACCAGAGATTTTGAGTTAAAGTAGTTCCCCAGCGGAGTCGCCAGAAATGTTAGGTCTCTGTAATTTATCGGGGCAAGATCGGGGAGAGTCCAATCACAGTAGGGTTAACATCGTTTAACCAACTTTGGGATTCTAGGATTCTAGCCTCCCAACCGTGAGAGGGGATGTTCCACATGTACAAAGATGGATATTGTCTTTGAAAAGCTTAAGGTGATGATATTAGGCTAGTTATGAAGGCCAGGGGTTTTGTTTGTTTTGATGGTTAAGCATGAAATGTTACTTGAGGGGAAAGTCCTAAGTGCAAAAAGTTTCAAAAGTGAGAAGTTGCAAGCAAATAGAACAGTTTTGGCAGATAGATAGATATAACGCTGGTTTTTAGTCCATTGGGCTATGGAGTCATATCCGGGCTTTAATTGAACAACAACATCAAGTGTGATCCAAGGGGCAAGTTATCTATACCACAAGATTATTGAGATTAAAATGATGAAATGGAAACATTAAAATGTTGGAGGGGTGGAAACTGATAATAATTTCTCAGAGGATTTATAGTCAGTCCAAACAAGAAAAGCCACTTAAGTAACTGTTTTTAAAACCAACCAAGGACAGGGCTAACCATAGACTTCTTGGGCAAGTTCTTATTAAAGTAGCTTAATTGACAAACAATCCAGTAATCCACATAATTACCTTCAGAAAGTATGAAAACACATAAGAAAAACAGAGTGTAACTTAAGATCAGATAAAGTACTTTTAAACCTAGTCTGCTTTCAGCCAACACCAAGGGAAACTTTCAGAATCTGCCTTTGGAGAAAAGAATCTAGGAATCAGGGCAAACCATATCTTCTCTAGTCTAACTTTAATAGCAAATAATGGAAATAACATTCGAGAACAATGTTTGAGCAAACAGAAGGACGAGGGAATGCCAACATTCCTAACTGTTTAAACTGTATTGAATTATTCTTAAATAAACAAATCTGAAGAAAACATTAAGATAAAGATTTCTCAGCCAGAGAAGGTTACTGCTATACAGAAAATCCTAACCCTGTTTAAACTGTTCTTTACAAAGGGAAAATGAACAATATGGCATACATAGAAGGAAAATGATTAACAAAGAAAGAAGCACTTCACCAGTGATAAAGACCAGGATCCCAAGAAACAGCTTTTATATTGATGTCAAACCAGTTACAATATTCAAGTCCAATGTTTCAGTTCAGCAATCATCTTCACTATTCAACCTAACTACTCTAGCACAAATAGAGCTTCAAGGGCCAGTGAACACTATGTACAAATAGAAGTCTCGAGCTCAAGTGTATTTCAAAGTTCTGCAACCAACCATTTCTCATCTTCTTCTGAGGTATTTATAGAAGAATGAGGAGGTGATCTGAGAAAATATCTCTCAGGAAAATTAATATAGGTTCAAGACTTCTCGGCCCTTTGAGGGGCTCGATGAAGAATTTCACAGGTGGAACACTGTATTAACTGTTTTACATTTATGGATTAAGCTCGCTGGGAGCTTTATTTCACTTTGAGGCTTTATGTAATGTTTGGAGTAACTTCGCAGATATTTTCTGCATTGATTTCCTTGCAGAAGTAACTCCATGGCTGCGCTGGAGGCGAATATCCGATTTTCTTCAATAACTTCGGCCTCTGTTTGAAAGGTTTGAGGCGACAGGTGGCTTGGTGGTAGTTGAGGAATAAATTTGCCTCAAGATGTGGCGGTGGAGGCTTTCCGTCTGATAAAACACTTTAGGTTTTCTTTAAACTGTGTTTTGAGTTGGGGATTAGGCCTTTGATAACTGTCTTAGCCGTAATCCCCGTAAGACTGTCTTCAATCTTCATCTGCTGTGCTCTGTCTTCAAACTGATACTCTTTAACTGTTTTTGAATTAAAACAGTGTCTTGTCGATGTGCAGGCTGCGCTGGGCTTTTAAAAGGCATCAATGCCCATGAAGCATTGAGAAAAAATGGAGCAAAACCCCGCAGATGGTTCTCTTTCACAGCTCGAAGGCGCAGGAAACGTCTTTCCCAACCCTTGGCTTTCTTTCATTATACAATGGAAAACCATTAAAATGCCTGCAAAACACAAAAATAGTTAAGAAATCCTGTGGAAGTAGGTTTAAACTGCTTCAGATGGCGGGGGAGGCGCGTATCCGTCGGATGAAGGTAACCAACGGTGGAGATCTGCATAGAAAGGAAAAAAGGATAGCGGGAGAAGAATAAGGAGGATTAGTTTTGGACCGTCTGATCTGGACACGTGGACGGTCCAGATTCAATCGAAGGATCGCAATCGGGGGATGAGGAAAAGAGTGCGATTTAAACAAAAAACTCCAATGCAATTGCGCAATCGGGAGGGAAGAAGGCGATTAAGTGCTGTCCGTCGATCTGCAGATCAGATCGACGGTGGAGAGTGAATCGGGGGATGGCCGATCGGCGGGTGCAAACAAGTGTATGTGATGGAAAACCCCGATGCGATTGGGCGCTGGCCGTTTGATCGACTTACGATCAACGGTGGAGATTAGTTTTTAGAAAGAACTGGCAGAAACCCTTATAACATATCAAAACCCCAAGTTTTTAATATAAACGAAGGCTTAATGGATCAGGGCGGAAAAAAAAAAATATACAAAGGATAGGTGCCCGCCTGCGGGGCCTTCGGATATATGAAAATTGATGGGCTCGGGGCTTTATATAAAATAAGGGCCTAATCGCAATCGAAACTGCGGGCCTAATCGCAATCAAAACTGCGGGCCTAATCGCAATCGAAACTGCGGGCCTGGTCACAATCGAAACTGCAGGCCTAATCGCAATTGAAACTGCGGGCCTAATCGCAATCAAAACTGCGGGCCTGGTCTTTTCGATCAACCCATTGAAATTTTCCCGATTACGATTGCGCGATCGGTCTTTTTAACCATTTTATATTTAACACGTGACTTCAAGCTTTTAAGTTGAAACTTTGGATAAGCAGGTTCTTGGGTTTTATAAAGGAAAAAGCAGAACAATAATGAAAATTTACAATGTTTTAAGCGCCGGAGGCGGGCTTACTGGATATATAAAATAAACGATGCGATCGGGTTTTTGTATTTACAAAGGATTAATCGCATCGGAACATTTCAAACCAAAGTATGATCGCAATCGGAACTTTTGAATAGAGCACAAGTCTCGCGCATTTGGATACTTCCGATGTGATGAGCGCCGAACAGGGTTAGCGCTTGGTTTTTTAATGGAAATGGGGGTTCCGAAACAGTTAAAAAGTGAGTTTTCAACTATGGAAAGGGAATTTTTCATAAATGGAAAGAAGAGGACTTATGAAAACAAGGCAGTTTTGATGGAGAAAAAGGGGAGCAGATGAAAGGTTTGTGAAGAGGGAAAATGATGGTCTTTCAGCAGTCTTTCATTTGGAATGAGCAGAATTTTCTGAGTATAAAATGGGACAGCAAATGAGGATTTGGGACAGAGGCATGAGACCTTAAAGAGACTTCAAGAGCCAACAATTTTTAGTGATAAAATTTGTTCCTTGGAGGCTCAAAAAAGATCTTAGCCACCTTTTGGTATAACAAAATATTATAGGTGGCTAAAACCTCATTGGAAAAATAGCTCTGAGGACTACATCATTTAGGGCCTCAAAATGGCTTCATAAGTTCAGGACCTGAAAAAGTACTAAAAATAGTATATAATAAAATTGATGAAACTTAATAGGTGGAATAGGCGGGTGGCCACCAATATCCACCTGAATCATTCCTCCCCCCTTAGAAAGCAATGGTCCCCATTACGTGTAAAGCCTCCATGAGGTACGAAAATTTCTATTGAACCCGGTCCCTGGTGAACCACTTTCCCTGGTGAAGGAGTTGGCCTGCTTTGAAGTGGGCGTAGCTTGCGGTGGGGTCCAGAGAGGTGCTCCTTCTGCAAATGTAACCAAAATGTGTCGCCCACCTGGAAATTTTGTGACACTCGATGTTAATCCGGGCACTGCTTGTACTTGGCATTGGATTTCTCCAAGATGTCGTGGACCTGTTGGCAAACGTCAGCCAGTACACGTGTGGATTCTGTCTGTGTGGTCGCATGAGGTATGGAAACATCAGGTAGCGGCGTGCCTGGGGTTAAATCAATGGAGTGCTTGACCTGATAGTGTAGGGGAACCTTTGTGGGCGCGGAGAAAATGTCCTTGTATTCCTCCACAACTTTGTCCATTTTTTTTTGTCGTGCAGGGGAGCCCTGTTTGGAGGTTGTGGCCATAATATTCTTCTTGCCCCGTGGGTGGATTGTAATGAAAACAAATTTCTAGTTTGGGAAATAATATTACTGCATTGCTTTGCAGTAATCAAAGAAATGATGAGAGGTGGTACTACCTCCGGTATCTTGTACATCTTATTTCCCAAAGTAATAATAACAGAATGAGGTCTAGAATCATACACAACATGTTGCTTCCATAAGTATTGTTAGTCCAATAATACATCAGACATGTCAAGAGGAGCAACATCACACAATACCTCATCCGTGAAGGGCTTGATGCTGTACAAAAGGCGGCACTGTTGGCTAAAGCGTAGATCTCTTCCTTGGTGAAGCCACCCGGTGGTATACGACTACGAGTGTTCTATGGTCGGTAGGCCGAGTTGCTTTACAAACTTTGCCGAAATGAGGTTATTTTGGCTTCTGCTATTGACAAGGAATTGTAATGGAGAACCCTTCACCCACATCTGCGAATGGAAGAGGCACTCCCCCTCCTCTGGATCCTCCCTCTGGAGCTTGGTGGTGGCAACAGTGGCACTGCGGTCTGCATCAATGATATGCTTCCCTTTGTCATTCCCCTTGTCCAGTTCTAACTCAGAATCATAACATGCATTAGATTTGGATGCCTTTAGTTTGGCCACCATTGACTGTTTGGTCTGACACTCGCTTGTGTTGTGAGTGGAGTTGTTATGAAATTCACACCACTTCCATGTGTCCTTCTTTGGCTTTGTGGTGTTGTTCTGAGTCGCCCTGCTTTGGATTTGCCCCTTGTTCTGTGGTTTGAGGGCGCCTTTCCATGGCTTCAGATTCACAGATCCAAAGTCTCGCTTCATCTGCTTAAATTTATGCTCGATCTCGGCGGCATATCGATATGTCGCGCCAAGCGAGGTAATGTCGAGGAACTCCATTTCCTCCTGAATGTATATGTGCAAACAACTACAAACCTGAGCACCAAATGTCTCTATGAATCTTTAATGCCCAATTTTGTGTGCAGGGTATGGAAAAAATTCATCAACTTGTGCACATCTTGATCCCTTTGTTGCCACAGCGTGGTCCATTGTATGTACTTGTCCTCATAGCTCCCCAGAGGGTAATATTTTTCCTTGATGTCGTCTCGGAAAAAATTCCAAGTGGGTGCGGCTGAGAACATAGAGGGTTCCCTCTCGTCATTTTGCTCACAGTAGGTTTCCCACTAGTATTTGACATGGGGGGTGGCTTTGAGGAGTGAAAAAGTAATATTTTCTCAGTCAGAGAAATCATGGATTGAAAAATACCCTTCCAACAAATTCAACCATCTATCTATGGTGTCTGCATCTATATGGCCTTCAAATATAGGAATGTCGAAGTTGACTTGTACCTTGAAAGGAGTGGCTCCTACAGAATGGCTGCTGGATGCAGATGCACCGCCAGTTGGCAGTCGTTAAAGGATCTGGGAAAACTTATCCATCATCACGTTCCTTTGTTTCTCGAGGGCCTCCTCAAGCAATATTTTGAAAGGATCTCTTGCTCTCTCGTATTTCTTTTCTTTCGCCATAGGAGGTCGTCGGGGTTTGCGAGCCTGATCTTGCAAAGGTTCAACCAGATTGAGCCCTAACTCCTTATACCCCGACCTTGTTGGGGACATGCAAAGAAAGATAAAGAAAGAGCAGACCGCTCTAATACCACTGATCCAGATCTTGGTTGAAATGGACACCTTGTTGTAACTTTGTTGATAACTTCTGCTATAGGTGATGAAATGAAATTTTGTCAAAGACCCATTTGAAGTATTGAATATATATTTCCAGTGATATAAGACACTTGAAATTTAATGACCTGTGGGGTAATAAAATGATTCCACAAACTCATAGGACACGCGGTGGCACAATGTTCCAGACATGTTTAACTTCAATTGCTCATATCTCTCAAATCGGGAAACGAAATCATATTCCGTAAAAAAACCATTTGATATAATAAAAAATAATTTCAAATGGGATATTTTTCACACTCTAATATGGTATATGGAGACTGTGGCACTTGCATGAAGTTTAATGAAGATTAAGACATAATGGACATAAACTAGCTAGGGTGATGGTAGTTTATCTCTGAGAAGAGATGTGGCGGCTACATGCCTCTGAAATGTGTTAAAATGAGGCTCAAGGGAATTTTTATTATTTAAGAATAAGAGAAAACCCTAAACAACAAAAACCCTAACCCGAGGAGATGTAACACCAAGAGTTTATGGGCCCTGTTGGGGTTATTTAGGCAACCAACTTCCCGGGGTCGTAACTTGGTCATAGTATCTTTGTTTCACATGTATGATACCTCATTGGAAAGATTTATTTGAGGAATACATCGTTTAGGGCCTCAAAATGACTTCAGAAGTTCAGGACCCAGACAACTGCTAAAAATAATAAATGAGAAAAATGATGAAACTGACTAGGTGGAATATGCAGGTGGCCACCTATATCCACCCAGATCATGTTTCAAACAAAATATTTCGCTATTGTTGGAAATATTTCTATGTTAAATTAATATTTACTCATTCTGAAAGTATTTTTTCAGATTAATGTGAAATACAGTCTCATGAGTATTTTCAATCTCTTTTTTTTTTTTTTAAATTATATTCTAATTTTTTTAATTGAATAAAATTATTAGTGTAATTGGTAAAGAACCTTGATGAATATGAATAAACACAGTGAATTAAATGAGGAGGGAGGGGGTTGGTTAATCCTACATATTTATATTATAGCTCATGATGAGCCTTAGAGCCAAGTGGAAGGAGGGGCATCAGAAACCCATAAAATTCGAGAGAAATGCTAAGTTATTTCTTGCTTCTAGAAAATAGTCCATCTAGTTATGGGAGAATTGGAAGGTATCGAGGGGAATGTTGTGTATGCATAGGTCAGCACCCTATGCATGCCTGCTAGTTTGAGCATTGCAGGGAGGAAAGTGAATCTTGTGAAGTGGGGTGGTAGTCCTGGTAGGTCAAAGCGTTGAGTTGTAAAGTCTAGGACCTTGGTGAAAGGTGGTGTGAAGAATTTTAGAGGTTGGGTGTTTGAGGCATGGAGCAGGTCTCTTCAGTGCGACATCACTGTAGATATCCAAAGGTTGGGGAAATTTATTTTGGTTTTCCTAGTAAGTATCATTTCACTTTGTCCTCGCTCTAGGCACTCCGACACTGTTGGATATTCTCAGTTGGTGGTCATCAATTCTTCTATGTTTTCTCTCTTTTATGCACTTTGTGGTTTTTAGTGGAGTTTTAGTAGTTTCCAATGGTTTATGTTGCATATTTGTGCCTATTGGTTTCCTCAAGTTGAAGGGTGGGAGTCTAAGTTATTGTGTCTTTTTGTCCCACCTAGAAAATAATAACTCTCTGGTAATGTCCTGATGGCGTCCCGGGTTCCTCAAGGACACATGTCCTATATTATTATGGTGTGGTTTTTTTGGGTTGGAGGGGTTCCATGTTTCTAAGAATTATAGGGAGGTTTCCCTAGTAAACCTTGGTGCATGGGGGGGCGTATTTAACTGGTCTTGGTGATTGTGACACCTTCGAGGTATATTTCATGAGGTAGGGTGAGTGTGGCATGTGGGGGATCTTCGTGGGGATATGGTGAGTTGAGGTGACAGAGCATGCATTACAAATGATGAAGGAGGTGCAAACAAAGTTTTGAAGGCGAATTGGCACAAGAAAATTTTCTCGTGCCTATTCTTGTGGTAGAGCCTCCTTATTTGTGTAACAACCCTAGTTAAAAATTCATGTAAAAAATATAATACCAAGGTCATGGGACACGTATTCTAAGATGAATAGTGGGGAAAACATCCTAGTGGGTGTTCATTTTGGTTATTATGGCTAAAGGAAATTGGAAAAGGCTTTGGAAAGGCATGATGCATTAATTGGCATTTATTTATGAAAATAATGGAAATTAGGAGAAAAGGAAGGTGAAAGGTCACAGATTTGCATGAGGAGGAAAATGAAGGAAAAATAATGGAAATCCAACAAAATAGATGCCTCATTGATAAAAAGAGGATTAGTTCATAGACTTTTGTCAATTTAGATTTGGAGCTCTCTCTCTCTCACTCTTGGATACTTAGAGTTTTCTTGGAGCACTTCAACATTGGATTAAGAAAGGTAAAGAAGGCAAAGAGGAAGCAAAAGGTCAAGCAAGGAAGATCACGATCAAGCAGCTATAGCAGGATTATTTGGAGGTGTCGATTTGCATGTATGGTTTCCTTGATAGATTTAACATGCATGATTATGCATGTGTGTTATTGGTTCTCTTGATGTCACGGGCATGGTTTTTTCCAAGTGTGACAGTGTTTTCAGCCTAGCCTTCCATTTCTGGATAACCATGGTGTGAAATGGTTCTCGTGTTTTGGTTGAGCTGGATTATTGGATGGATTCGAAACTAAGTGAGGTGGATCTCTAAATGAAAAAAAAACATGGCCTAGTGATCCCTGAACTAGATTGTGGATTGATGTAAAGCCATTGACGTAGTAACCCATGAACCAAACTGTGGGTTGCGGTAAATATAGGTATTGTGTGCTTAAGAATCCTCGACTAATGAATGTTGGGATATATGGTAAATCCTAGAGGTGGGTGCCCTTGATCAAGCCTAGAAATCCTTGGTCGGTGCATGGTGCGATATACGATAAAGCCTGGAGGGTGGTTTTTCTATTATGACCTAGTGATCCCTGGATTGGACTATGGATTGCGGTAAATCCTATAGACTAGGAGGAAGTAAAATTTCTCACGGTGTAGGTGGATAAATCCAATGGCATCCATGCCTATTTGGTTATTTTTTTGGTTGGTTATGAGCCCCCCATTCATGCTTGGAATATGGCATGGAGGTGATTGAATGAATAAAGACTTGGTTCAGCCAATCTATGATTGGGTGGAACATGGAAGTCCCGAGGTTGGTTGGAATATTCATTCATTAATAACGCTTTCTTCCCCTTGATATTTTATGTGCAAATGTATTGGTTTATATGTGGATTTTATGGTGGTTATATCCTTGTCATTTCGGTTGTTTTTATGTTGGTTATGAGTATGTTTTGTGACAGTAATGATGCATGGATATCATCATGTTTGATTTATAAATGAATGAACAATGAATATATGACCTAATAGATGATAATGCAACTAATGTGACAAGACATCAATTATTCTTAATGATTCTCAGAAAAGTATGAGACCTATATGCTCAAATTTGTTGTTTTAACCTGTAGAATGCATATTCGTGACATGTTTGACGAAATGCCCGTCATGGCTATTAGGGGTGAAATCAAGTATTTGTTCAAGTATTTGAATTTGTATCATTGTTTCGATGTTACTTTTCATTTCTGGAAGTTTCATGGAGTTCTGGGCAGTTGCCTAAGTCCTGGCCCTGAAAAAGTGGCACAAAATCCAAGGTTGCAAGCTCAGAACTAGCTGAAAAAGACCCCAGTCGCTTGCATTCCCTTGTTGTGAGAGCAACTAGAGGGTCTCATTCGCATGCATACCCATGTCATGGGAGTGACTAAGGCTCTAGCCAGTAAAATGTTAGGTTATCTTAGGGGTTGACCACTTGGAAGGGTTGGATGGCTCTTGAGGGTTATGTAGTATGTGTAGAAGGTCAGATTGGTTGTGTTGTGTTAGTTCCACTTCCTTAACTATACACGGGGAGTTGAATCAGATCATAGTAGCCTCTGGTCACATGTTTACCCCAGTGGACCGGTTAACTTGGGTAAATGTGGGAGGAGGGTGTTACAAAGTCGTATCAGAGCATGGTTCAACACTTCGACTAGGTGGGTGGAATTTGTTTGTCATGCATGCATGAAGGATGTATATGTGCTTGTTATGTATGCATGGTGGTAGTCATTGTTACATTTGTGTTTCCATGTAGGAGTTGATGATGTTGTTGTTGGCATGCGTTAGTCATGAATGCATGTCGGTTGTATATGCATTTGTTATGCATCTCAATGTATGTATGTTGTTATGCTTGCATTGTCATGATTATAGTTATGCATGCATATTAGGTCAAACATGCATTATGAGGTCATTGTATGTAATGTGTGTCATCACATGCTATTAGTATGTTATGATGCTAATGTATTGTTTGAGTTAGAGTAGGAGAAGCAGATTATTATAGCAAGGTTGCAGCACTGGACCTCGGGGTAAGAGAAGATCGTCATACATGTTTATATGGTGAGCATGCAGGTATGTTGGTTAATGGTTGTTATAAGCATTAGGGTTATATACATGTTTGTCATTTTATTGTTGTTGTGGTTACATGCATGGTAGATGCTAGTGAATCAATATGGTCATATGCACATGTGTCGAATAGTCATGAATGATAATAACTTGTTGTTATATTAATTGTTGTTGTTGTTGTTGTTTTATGTTAGTTAAATTGATGATTATGTTATATGTTGTTGATGAGTATGTTATGTTAACTTGTTGTTGTTATTTTTTAGTTAACTTGATGATTAGGGTTATTTCATTAAGATCTTGATATTATATGTATCATGTTGATCTGGATTGGTATGTGTAGATGGTTATGGTTGTGACATTCAGGTATGAGATGATATACTTGTGATGTTGTGTCGTATTAATCTGGACTTACTTGTGAAAATTTGATAGCCTCCTGTTGTAGCCTCTACAACACCCTCCAAAAAAGACTACCATTTCAAATTTTTGGAGCCCCTTAGAACTAAAGAGAAATTGTTAAGTCTCCAGATCGCAAAGGTAAACAATTTATGAAAACTGCGACCTGCGACTTAGCGACCTAGCGACCTCAGGTCGCCAAGTCGCCAGGTCGCAAATCCTCAAATTTTATGAAAACAGCGACTTTGCGACTCAGCGACCTAGGTCGCCGGGTCGCAAGGTCGCAAAACTACAAATGTCATGCAAAGCACGACCTAGCGACCTGGCGACCCAGCGACCCCAGGTCGCCAGGTCGCAAGGTCGCCAGGTCGCAAAACTCAAAATTTGACAAATCCGCGACCCAGCGACCTGCATTTATTGCTCGCACGTGCGACTTTCTATAAAAGGGAGGTCGCAGGTCGCATTTTTCACATTCAGCGATTTGTAAGAAAACGCCTCTGACAGCTCAACTGACGCGTTTTTCCCGGGTAAGTTGCCATTTCTTCCTGCTGTTTCCGTTTTAATGCTTTTCTTACTAAACCCATCTCTCCTTAGGCCTTTAAATGGTCTTTTGACTGAGCTTAGATGTTTTTGGGGGTTTTGTGAGTTTATTTGTTGCATGAATTGCCCAAACCTCACTGCTTTTCTTGATTCACCTTTATGGCACCATCCCTTGCTTTTGAAACCATGCCATAGCTCCCCCTGGGCCCAACCATCTTGTAAATTCCCAACAGAAGGGAGAAAAGGAGTTCAAGGCCGCGCGCGCGAAAACCCCCGGCAAGCTAGTTTGCGACCTGCGACCCAGCGACCTAGTCGCGAGGTCGCAAAGTCGCACTCTCTCCACTTGTTTGGGATTTGCGACTCTGCGACCCAGCGACCTGGTCGCGAGGTCGCTAAGTCGCATTTTCCACTTTTTCGAAGATCTGCGACCTAGCGACCCAGCGACCTGGTCGCGAGGTCGCAAGGTCGCGCCCGGACCCTGTTTTCTCAATCCGCGACCCAGCGACCCAGTAGCCCAGTTTCGCATGTGATGGTTAAATTTTATCACTAAATTGTAACTGGTTTTTATCACCATGTCGTTCTTATCGTGGGACTCCTTTATGAATTTGGCAGGTGAAATTCAAGAAGACATAGAGTGCATACCGGTGTTATCGGATTCTAGTGACATGGCACCCCCGCTATCTCGGAGGAGGGACAAGAAAGTAGTGGAAGAGATCGATGAGCTGGAGGTGGTGTCCCCACCCCCAATATACCGAGATACACTATGTACTTTTGCAAAAGACGACAGCATGAGATGGTACCAAATTTATCATGAGTTCGCCACACCGGAAGAAGAATTTCCAGAAGATCTCCCAGACCGGGAAGTATACTTGGCGGTAAAGAGGTCCAAACTACATCTGGCAGGGGCGCATCCAGCCATATTCCCATGTCCGGAGATCATAGACTGGATCATACAAAAGACAGACCCCGAGAAGTTTGTGATCAGAGATCACCAAGGCAGAGCTTTCACTACACTGGTAGGCTCGGATGCACACATTTATTATTCACTGCCTCGCCCAAACGAGCATTTCTCTCCAGAATGGGCTGCTGCTCACACCGTTCCAATAGTTGATACTATTAGACAATGGTGGGAAGAGCCCGAGAAGTTCAAGGTCAAAAAGGACCAAGAGTACCCAGTGGCGAGCCTGAGGAAGGTTTACAAATTGGTTGCCGCCATGCTCTGCAGACTTTACGGGCGCCCAGATTGCTCCACCTTCAGTGGCAGTTGGGCTACTATCATGGAGTATGTGACAACACGTGGCACCCGTTTCAACTGGGCCGGCATACTGATGACGTCGATGCAGACCAACTTGAACTCGGCATTGGCCCCGGAAGAAGGAATGCCTGCTGAATTTTACATGGCCTCGTACCTACTAGACGCAGTTTGCGCCCGAGTAAATTTTGATGGATGGGAGCACAACTGGAACTCCGAGAACACGCGCGCAATTCATCTACAACTCAAGGTATTTTGGGAGTCCAAATACAAACAGGATATAGATCAAATTTCCCAAATATTTGTTCCCGCTCTGTACAGACATTTGTTTGGCCAAGACGCCCCTTGCATGTCGTGGCGGGCCAAGGAGACTCTGGTTAAAGTGGCGCACTGGTTCCCTTTCCCTGGGTACACCTTCATACGAGTCTTTGGAACTTACAAGGCGCCACATGCTATGCCTCGCTTCGTGACAGACAAAATGCTTATTCAGGAGGTGTGCTTTCAAATGTCACACGGATTCTCCAGCATCCTGTCTAAGGGAAAAAAGAAGCCGTGGCCCACGCTACCCCTCACCATTGGTGCATTCACAGTTAAAGACTTCAGGGAAGTAACAGCAGAAGCAGAAGCAATGAGAAGTTATCAGCTCGGGGCGCTTGAACACCGAACATATGACCCAGAGAGAATAGTCCCTGAACACTGCCGGAGAGCCAATTTCAAGTGGACTTATCAGCATCTTGAGCGCCCAGCGGAAGATGAGAGGAGAAACTGGTATAATGCTGAAAGACAACTTGCTCCGAGAACTGGCGTGGTCCAGGAAGACCCAGATGATCAGAGCTTAGAGGACAGAAGTCGTCAGTTAGGAGGTGCCTCTTCATCTGTACTCAAGAAATCTCGAACCAACACAGGGCCAATTCCATCCATCAAACAAAAGGAAGCAGAGGCAAAAGCCCAACAAGAAAGGGAGAAAAAGCTAAAAGAAGATGAGGAGGCGCGCCAAAAGAGTGCAACAGCAACACAAAAGAAGAAGCTGGCCAAAGAGGCCAGGAAAGAAAAAGAGGACAAGGAGGCACAGGCCGCAGCAGAACGGGCACTTAAAACAGAGCTGGACAAAGCAGAGGCTGAACGACAAAAGAAAGCCGAACAGGCTGCTGCAGCTGAACAGAAGAAGAAGGCCGAAGTAGAAGCCGCAGCAGAAGCTGAACGCCGGCGGAAGGAAGAAGAAGAAAAGAACACAGAGGAAAGAGAGGATGACATGCTGGACGATCTTGAGGTGACTCCTCTCGACATACCTCTGGGCCGTACAAAACTCTATGATGTTAGATCGCCCCAGAGACAGGAAGAAGATGTATTCGACCTGACCAGACTCACATTTGATCAGTTTTCGTTCAAAATCCGTCAAGAGAAGAGGAGGTCGTTGGCACAAAGTCCCTCTGCCTCATCCGCAGTATCAACAGGCAAGGATATAGTTTTGGATACCAGGACTAATCCGGTAATGATAGCATCAGCGGGTACTGCTTTTGCCGCGGCTACGGAAGAGAATGTCACCCGAATGAGTAGAGAAATAGTATCTCTACAAAACAGACTGCACGCAGCTTAGGAACGTGAGAAGAGAGCAGAGCAAGAAAAAGCAGAACTGCAGACAGAAGTCCAGCAACTTCGAAACCAGGCTCTACCAGTAAATGAAGTCTCGCTGGCCATCTTCAAGGAGTGTGAGGTGTTGAAAGTAACTATGAGGCAGGTATATGGTGAAATGTTCACCATCAAGCAAACAGTCGCCCCATTGGCAAGGGCACGAGCAGAAACCAGGCAAAGACATGAGCAGCTCAGAGAGGCTTCGCAAGCATTAGAAAGGATGATGGGTTGGACCACACAGTACCCTCAGGCACCCGAAAATTTGCCTAAGAGGGACTGGATTCACACGCAGGATGCAAAGGTTCAACTCCGCATGGCGATGCAATCTGGAGACAAATTGTCTAAAGACCTGGACAAAGTAATGTCCTCGTACAACCACCTGATTAGTGGTATCGACTCAATGCATACGTTGCATCACATTCCATCACTTGGAGCATTAGAAGAAGAGAAAACCTGGGAACAAGTAGACCAGGACATCCAATCGTTTTTGCAGCCCATCAAGCAAGCCGCAGCTGATCCAGAGCCCTCGGCATCTCAAGAGCATCTTAGTCAATACATCGCCACTCCAGCGCGGATTTATACCAAGCTTGCATCGCTTTCAAATCAGATCGGACAGAAAAGGGAGACCTTAGTACCAAACGCTTTGGAATGTGTGCATAGGTTGAAGGAAGAGGTGCCTCTGGTTTCCCCCATAGCGGCAGAATACCGGGCATGGCAGGATTTCCTCAAAGAGCAACAGGTCGACATCCCTGACATTAACATTTCGCGCCCCGGCAGCAGCAAGTCCTGAGCAGCAAGTAGAGCCAGGTCGCAAGTCGCACCAACAGGACAGGTCGCAGGTCGCATCTCCTACCTAGGTCGCAGGTCGCATCACCTACCCAGGTCGCAGAAGAAGTGGGTTGCAAGGTAACCCAACGGTCAAGAAGGCGAACAGTCAAGGAAACCCAACGGACAGTTTTGACATTATAAATACTCCCACGGGAGCTTGTAAAGGGGCTTTTCTTTTTTGGAAACTCAGGAGCTACAGGCATTGTATTGAAAGATCTGACACTTGAGCATATGAATATAGAATCTTGTTAAAACACCCTATGGTTATGATGTGTTTTGCTGTGTAAACACTTTGTGTATTTCCTTGTACAGTTTCAGAACATCCTATGATTAATGAAGCTGCACTATTTATGTCATCGTTATGCGTCATGGCTACCCGTGTTGTATCAATGATGTTCACTTTATCATCTGTTATATTAATGAATGTTAATGAACTATTTTGTTAGCATTTCGTTTTATCTTTCAGGAAGTAAAGAGGTATCTTATCATAAAGAACTATTTCTTTTGTGATTAGACTACCTCACAAGAATTACCCCACAAAAGATGTGTTGCTAATGACATCTCTTGAGGTGTACGTGCTTTATCTATAATCTTGCTACGCATAGTGTTTGATTCATGTTTAACATATTAATCTTGTATTCTGTATCGTGTGAATAAGTGTATGTCCGCAGGTTCAAACTGGTTCTTTTGAGACCCTTGAGATACATTAAGGTATGAGTTTTCTTATGGCGTATACTTGGTGCTTGATTGTTTGACTATGCCGTCTATTTGGTTTTTGAGTGTTTGGTGTCCATTATGTCGTCTAGTTGATTTATCTAACATGCTACATCTATAATTTGTTTGAATGTTTGATTAATTGCATGAGATGAGTATGTGCCTATAAATTTGCATGAGGTAATGATCTTGTTTTAAGATGTTTGTACTAACACATATGTGAGACAATTGATATGTACTTGAGTGTAAGTAGGTGATAGTTGTAGCATTATGGATTATGATTGATGAATGTGATTTGATTGTTGATTATGACATGGTTGTTAGTCTTGGTAAAGGTTGATTTCAAATTGATATATATGTTGTCTTGATATTTGGAACATGTGGCTAACATGCATGTTCAGTTACAAGGCAATGCGGTTGGCACAACAAGGTAAGATAATTGGTATGTTTTTATAATTATTTACACATTGACAATTATGTGTTTATGAAAGTATGATACAGGTAATTGCATGCCAGTTAGATCGCCATGAAATCTTGAAGAAGGCTCGGGTTGAGCTTTCCCCAGGAACCATGGGGATTGATTCATGGTGCTTGTTGCTAGTCTTGTGCTTCTGGTATTTTGTGATTTGTTGCGCTTGATTTGTGGTCTTGATTGTGTCTAGTAGATGGCCATGCCACTTTGTTGTGGTGTTGTATTGCTATTTGTTTTCATGGTCTTCTTCTTGTTTTATTTTATTCTTGAATTTTATGTTTTGAGAGTCTTGGGAATTGGTTTGGGAAAGAGGAAAGTTAACAAAGGCCAGGAAGGGCTGAATGGAACTTGAGAGGTATTTTAAGGCTCAGATGAAGCCCGATTCATGTATAAGGGTAGCGGAAGGTAAGAACATGACAACCGGTTGGACTGGTTGGGACCATTGTGGTAAATGGATGGTGGCAGTACATTCATGATAAAATTAGTAAGAAAGGTAAATTAAATGGGCTTAAGGTAAAAAATTCCTTGGCTGTGTTGAGAACTATTACTCTCAATGTTGTGCATGCGTTGCACAGATAAAGGGAGTTATCTTAACCTTCACCTTATGTTACCTAGTAATTATGTTGTGATCATGATTATGTTGATGTTTATATATGTATACATGTATATATGTATGTATGTCATGTCTGAAAGGGTCATCATGGATCATGATTGTTTAATGATAATGTTTATATGTATATATGTATGTATGTATGTCGTTGTCTGATAGGATCATGATTTTTTTTATGCTAATGTTTATATATATGTATGTATCTATTTATCTATGTCACTGTCTGACATGCTTATCAGGGATCATTCTTGTGGAGGAATGATTGCTTATGCAGATGAAAGGCATGAAAGAGGTTCTTGGTCTTATGGGGAATCACGTGGGAAGAGTAGCCCTAACAAATTTATGAGGTCAATATCATGTGAATATGAGTTGATAATATGTGTTTATACTATGCATATGTTTTGGACAGGTAATGATGAGAGATACATCAACAGAATGAAAACAACGTGATCCATGACATGCTCGAACAATGCATGGATAGTGGAAAGACACTGGAAGTAAGGTTGCTTAGTAGAGATAGTCTAGTTTTGGATGTGCATTGCTACTATTATGCATATTTTACATTCAGTGATTGTACCCATGGTGTTGTGTGCATATTTCATATGCAGTGCTTAATATAGTTGGTTCTATGTACATGTTGGATATGCGATGTTGTGTACATATTGTACTGTGTGCATGATGGATATGCAGTGTTGTGTGCATATGGCGTCGTGCACATGTTAGATATGAGTTGTTGTGTACATATGGTGCTATGCACATGTTGTATATGCAGTGCTATGTGCATATGGTGTTGTATGCATGTTGTAAATGTGGTGTTATGTACATATGGTGTCGTGTGCATGATTGTTTCGTGTACATGTTGTACATGTGGTGTTCTGTGCAGGTGGTGTTGTGTACATGTGGTGTCATGTACATGTCGCGCATGTGGTGTTGTGTACATGGGGTATTATGTACACATTATACAAGTGGTGTGGTGTGAATGTGGCATTGTGTACACATTGTGCAGGTGGTGTTGTGTACAAGTGGTACTGTGTACTTGTTGTACATATGGTACTGGTGTACATGTGGTATTGTGTGCATGTCGTACATGTTGTGTTGTGGGCATGCAATACTATGTATGTGCATTGTGTAGTTGTGGTATCATGAGATGTGTATTCGTTGTGTTGTATTATGTGTAGTACATGTATTGTGTTGTATTGTATGCTAGGTGTAACTATATTTATTGTGTGGTGTTGTACATCGGGTATAGATGTATGTGCTGTGTTGTATATCAAGTGTAGGTGTATGTATTGTGTGGTGTTGTACATCATGTGTGGATGTACGTGTTGTGATGTACATTGTGCATATGTGTATGTGATTGAAGAGAAGCAAAGGCACTGGGTGCTTGCCAGGTGTGGACACTGATCCAGTGTGTGTATAGAAAGAACAAAGGAATAAGTAAGGATCAATGAAGGATAAGTATCGGTATTTTATTTTAGTTTTAATTATGCATGTGATTTATGATGGTTACACGTGATATATGATTTTGATCTATGATGGTTGTGTTTTGAGCTAACTAGATGTGAGATGTTTATACACGATGATTTGATCAAACAATTAGTTTGACTTGTTGTGACAAAAAATGAACATAAGTGCAAGCGTACCTTATTGACGAGCCACCAATAAGGTACGATTTGGATTTATTACAATTTGTTTTAAATATAATGGTAGTTATGTGCTTGGTACAAGAAAACATGGAAAATCACCGAGTTGGGTGGTTGAAATGATTACAAAAATTAGCAGCAACAACAAAAGGAATTGGAATAGGCATCAATATGATGCTAAAGTGCTTCAGGAGCAGGGCCATTGTGGGACACTGGTACCAAATAGTGTCCATTGATTTCCATGAGCATGTTATGACCTGTATGATGGTTTTGAGTCATGTATATGCCTTGGTTTTTGGACCTTCCAATGCGCGAAAACCTTACCAAGCGAGGGGTCGCCCAAGGGATTGTGTAGCAAAGAAGGGGGTGCCTGCGAAACTTTGAAGGTGTGTGACTACACATAAGGGGGTGATCGTATTTCCTGAGGGACTGTGTACCAGAGAAGGGAAGGGTGGGGATGGATTTGTTTTGGTCATTAGCATTACCAGATGGGATAAGATGCACATTAGGAATGTGCCCTCGAACAATGAGTCGGTAACCGTTTACTCAGAGAACAAGTAGCACAGGATTGTAGCGTTGGACATTGGATGCAGGTTTGACTTTGGCAGTGGATTCTAAACTTCCTGGAAAGGAATTGAATCTTGGTACTACTTTTGAGGGTGGAGGTGTGAGTCTTTGGATTCCCTTGTCATGGATACATGCATCATTTCCTTTTATTTGCTGCATGAGAAAATGTGCATATGTATATATGTGTATATTATTGTAAATATTGTATCGAGTTGTATTATAAAGTTCCATAGAAAATATGGTTATTTGCTGGTTGAAGCAAATGTGCATGAGTATATGTGGTTGTTATTGTAAATACAGTAATGAGTTGTGTTATAAAGCTCCAATAAGCGGTATGTTTATTTTATTTTCAGCAGATGTCATTGTAAATACTGCAACGAGCTGTGTTATAAAGCTCCATGTGCAACATGATATGTTTTCAACGATTTGTTGGTTAATAGGTGTCATTGAACACCGAGGACCGTGTTCCCCCAAGGGGGAGGGTTCTGTAACAACCTTGGTTAAAAATTCATGTAAAAAAAATAATACCAAGGTCATGCGACATGTATTTCAAGCTAAATATTGGGAAAAACATCCTAGTGGGTGTTCAGTTTGGTTATTATGGCTAAATGAAATTGGCAAAGGCAATGACAAAGGCTTTGGAAAGGCATGAAGCATTAATGGGAATTTCTTTATGAAAATAATGGAAATTAGGAGAAAAGGAAGGTGAATGGTCACATATTTGCACGAGGAGGAAAATGAAGGAAAAATAATGGAAATTGAAGAAAATAAAGGCCTCATTGATAAAAAGGATTTTGAGGATCAGTTCATAGACTTTTGTCAGTTCATTTTTGAAGCTCTCTCTCTATTCTCTATCTCTCACACTCTTGGATACTTAGATTTTTCTTGGAGAACTTCAACAGTGGATCAAGAAAGGAAAAGAAGGCAAAGAGGAAGCAAAAAATCAAGCAAGGAAGAGCACGATCAAGTAGCTATAACGGGATTATTTTCAAGTATCGATTTTCATGTGTGATTTCCTTGATAAATTCAATATGCATGGTTATGCATGTGTGTTCTTGGTTCTCTTGTTGTCATAGGCATGAATTTTTCCAAGTGTGACAAAGTTTTCAACCAAAATTTTCCATTTATGGATAGCCATGGTGTGATGGGGTTCTCATGTTTTGCTTGAGATGGATTCAAAATTGAGTGAGGTGGATCTTTGAATGAAAAAACACATGGTCTAGTGATCCTTGAATTAGACTATGGAATGCGGTAAATCCAATGGCCTAGTAACTCCTGAACCGAACTCTGGTTTGTGGTAAAGCCAGGTATTTTGTTCCTCAGCGGGCCTAGGAATCCTCGACCGGTTAATGGCAGGATATAAGGTAAATAATAGAGATGGGTGCCCTTGATCAAGCGTAGGAATCCTTGGTCGGTGAATGGCGAGATATATGGTAAATTCTGGAGGGTGGTGTCTCGATTATGTCCTAGTGATCCCTGGATCAAACTGTCGATTGTGGTAAAGCCTAGAGACTGGGAGGTAGTAAAAATACTCAAGTGTAGGTGGAGAGATTTGGCGTCATCCATGTTTATTTGGTTATTTTTTTGTTGGTTATGAGTCCCTCATTCATGCTTGGAATATGGCATGGGGGTGATTGGCTAAAGAGAGACTTGGTTCAGATAATATATGGTCGGGTGGAACGCGGAAGTCCCGAACCTGGTTGGCCTATTCATTCATTAATAATAGTTTCTTCCCCTTGATATTTTATGTGCAAATGTATTGGTTTATATGTGAATTTTATGGCAGTTATATCCTTGTCATTTATGTTGTTTTTATGCTGGTTAGGAGTATGTTTTATGACAATAATGATGTATGTATCTCATAGTGTTTTGATTTATAAATGAATGAAAAATGAATATATGACCCAATAGATTATAATGTCGGTAATGTGATAAGGCATCAATGCTTCTTTGAGATTCTCAGATAAGTATGAGACCTCTATGCTCATATATGATGTTTTAACATGTAGAATGGATATTCATGACATGTTTGACAAAATGTTTTTCATGGCTAGTAGGGGTCCAGTCAAGTTGTTTAGAAAATTGAATGTCTTAAATTGCTATCACAAATTATCGACCGAAGTAAGTAATATTGCGAAGTGCAGGTGCACTATATATGCTAGAAGCCTTTTCTTACTCAATTTATTGTGTTTATTTTATCCGTTTAAAGTTGTTTTTAAGATTTTGTGTTTATTTTGAATGTCTAAATGGAATTGAGAAACTAAGACTTATAATTTGTGAAATGAAATCTAAATTCAACTAAGTTCCAAAATTATGATGAAAATCCTATTCTAGCTTGTTAATAGTTAATGATTGACTTTGAGAAAAGAAACTAAAGTTCTAAAAAGAAGAAGGATCTTCAATATCTTTGTATTCTTTTTGAAACTTATATGGCTGAAATTTAAAACAAGAAATCACTAAAGAGTATTCACATTTATAAAAAGAAAATTTGTAATGATTTAAAATAAAACTTGCAAGAAGGTAGAAAAGGAAATGTTTATCTAAGAAAGGAAACTAATCCATGATAAACTTATATTGCATAAAAAGAAGTTAATCTAAATGATGAATCTTAGGATATACTAAATCAATCTATGCTGACCACTATGATAAATTATCTCTAAATTTACTCAATCATAAACAAAACATCTATCTTAACATAACGATATTATGCAAATGAAGATATCAAACAGTGAAGTAACAATGATAAACCTAATCATCTATACTATAGAAATTTGAAATCAATTGCAATGTAAATGGAAACAAAGCATATGTGTACAATATGAAAGTAAAGCATGTATTCAGGCTACGAAACACAAATGAAGACAAAGTATATCTATGCTATGAATCACAACGGATACAAAGCATGTATCTATATGAAAAATACAATGAAAGCAAGAAAACTGAACTATGAAAGAGCAAGAAACTAAACAAATAAACCTCTTCTGTGCAAGGGCTCTCCACAACAGAATGGCTTCTGATCTATGCTTTACTAGTTACGCATCAAGATTCCCGAACACGTCCTTCTTCAACTAGTGAATAAAAACAAAGTTTCAGAACATAACAATATCACAATAATTCGAATTTGTTTCATAATTACACAACCTGGTATTTATAATAGTCTTGTATTAAATGTTTTAGGCTTTCATGCCTTTGGAGACTAAGAAAACTATGTATGAAACTCTAAACAGAAATATGAATTTCATCGCTTCATGATTTGCTACGTGGAGAGAAAATCGTGAAGCCTCAATCTTTCTCATTCGCTTGTTATGGTTCCTGTTTTTACTGAACCTTTGACCACGATCCTAGGCGGTTTTTTCTTTGATTTTGGATAGGTAGATAGGATAGGATCCATCACCATATCATTCATCAGCTACCCATATGCTTCGCTTCTTCATTGATTCCTCAGAACTTGTTGAATCGTGGCAGTGGCTACAGATATAGAATTTAGTTGCAGAATTGCATTAATTCTGTGGCTAAATACAAATTTTATTCTAATGATAAGGAACATATGAAATTTATGAAAAAGAGATCATTAAGATATCTTACCAGGCTAAAATGTGCATTTTAATACTTGTTTGAGCTTATGGAGTTGTCAAAAAGAAGGAAAGATAGTGAAAATGGATGTCAAAATTGAGGCAGTCTTGAGGCTTCACATACCCCCACTAGGAGACCATTGCATGTCCTCATGTAAATACAAAATTGTAAGTCTTCATCATGTTACTGCATCTGCCCTGATACTTCTGCCAAGACATCTAGTTTCATCTTCTTTGTCTTCCTTGTGGTTACATCTACTATTGGCTTCCTCATTAGAAGTTTATATTTCAAGTTTATGATGTGCTTGTTTAGATGTTTATTCTTATTTTTCAACTTTCTGTTCTTCTTGAACCGTAACCCCAAATGTAAAAGAGTATTATCATTTATGGTCTTCTCAATTTGATTCTGCAACCTTAGAGCTTCATGTTCCTATTTGATATTCCTATTCAGTGTCTCTAGTTCAAATAATTCTTGTTTCAGAGTATTCACAACTAGAGGTTCTTGTGGACTATAAGGTTGTTCTTCAAAACTTGATTTCCTTCCTTCATCTCTTTTCTTTAAAGACTCAATATAATAATATATTTATTGCTGCACAAGATCAATCTCTGGAGTTCTTCGACTTGGAACCTCCGTGGGTGAAATAGTAGTGGGTGATGGCACCTCAAGGCTTTCTTCTAAATTGAAATTTTTTGTCTCTCTTGAAGGTGGCTCCTTTGTTTTTTTACTGAGTCTAGAACTTCTTCTTACTTGCCGCGGAGGACTTTGAATTTTTGGATTTTCTATGCTTATGAATTTTCCTTTCCTTTCATGCTATCCTCTTTCTTTTTATCAACTTGCGTCTTGAAATTTGCCAAAAGTTCTGCAATGGGGATTTAATCCTCTGACTGTTCCTGAGATGGTTGTTCATTCTCAACAAACCTTTCAACTTTTATTTTTCTTCCTCTTTTTCCCTTATTACCACTAGGTTGTTCTTGTTCTTTTTCTAGGAAATGATTTCAGATTAAGAAAATTTTCCAAGTGTCCCCTAGGCTCTTAAGATGGAATTCAATAAGATTTTTTATTAACCCATGATGATATATTGTATTATCTATGAATTTAATTCTCTTCTGAACAATTCCTGCCATCTTCCTCAAGCTATGCAATAAAAATTATGGAAAATTTATTTCCTCATCTTCAAGAAAATTCATTAACAACCTAGCATGATAAAAGAACATACATCCAAACCTTCCCTCACAGGTAACAAATTTCTGGATTATCAATAACATATTTCTCCATTTTCCTTTAAGAGTTGTGCTAGAAATTCCTTTTCTGAAAATGCCAGTATCCATACCTGGGTTCTTTAGGAAGCTTTTCCATCCTTCTCCTTTGATTCCTCTATTTTTAAACCATATTTCTCCTGTCATCGGTAGTCTATTAGCTTATGCTATGAAAGATTCTGTGACTGTAAGCTTGACGTCGCCAATTTCAACTTCTACTCCATCAAAAGATCTCACAAAGGATTTAGTAACTTCTTTATGAAACCCTTCGAATTTTTCCACAAACCTGAGCCACTTTTCTCTTTGTAACATCTCCTTCATTTGCGGGTAACCTTCCATGAACTTTCTCCCTACAAGATCCGTCCTCACAATTAATCCCACAACTGTCGAGAAGCTTCACCTTTAGGACTGCCTCTTTTGACAGGGTAGACTGAGGGTTTCAGTATTAGTTTGGGAACATGGATGAATTATGTTGTGGAATGGTCGATATGTGCGGGTGAATGAGTGAATGAGCGAGGCTTCAGGTTTATTAAGAGCGTGAGTGGGGTTTTAAAATGGAAAATGACCGTTTGGATTATTAACCAATGAAATTGGAAATGTTGGGGAGATCATGTAAATGATGAGGGTTTAGTGGCAAAATGCGAAATTGGATTTTGATTTGACATGATCAATCCTTTTAATAATTTCATTTGAGATGGTGGTATAAAATGATCATCTAATTCATATGTAAATGTTTGCAACCTTATTATTAAATAAAAAATTGTATTTGCATACCTTAGACATTGTTAAGCTTCAATTGTTACTTCTTGTCTTTGTTCTTTAGGTGTCCTCCCGTATAGTCTTCACCTGCTTCAGTCAAAAAGGTCTTGTTGTATTTGAGCTGCAGAATTTTATGAGGGCTCCAAAAACTCATCAATTTTGTAGCTATACTTTTATTTTCTGAAAAAGAAAGGGAATATAAAGAATTGAGATTTTTTCTTTTAGAACATGAATAAGGAAAATGTAAGGTGCCAAAATAAATCTCTGGTTTTCACCTTATATTTTCTGCATAAAAATGCCAATCAATGATTGGTTTTCATACTTATACAATATATATATATATAATTTTATTATTATTATTATTTTTATATTTTTTATGAGGTGATAAAAAGAAGACTTCTAAGTTGGAGAAGAAGAAAATTCTTCTTCTCCAACTTAGAAGTCTTCTTTTTATCACCTCATATATATAAATTATTTATTTATTTATTTATAAGGAGATAAAAAGAAGACTTCTAAGTTGGAGAAGAAGAAAAATTCTCCTTAACCAACTTCATATCAGTATTATTCTGAAATTTTTTGACAAATTCCTCTTTTGTCAATGTCTTGTGATAAATTCTTTGTCGATGTCCATTTACAAGTAGATGAAATTTTTCTTCATCAATAGTTCTAATCATGACTGCTCCATTGTCAAAGAATCTCTCAATCTCATAAGGCCCAGGACAACGAGGTTGAAATTTCCCTTGAAAATATTTGAACTTTTAATAAAAAAGAAGTTCCCAATCTCTTGCTTGAAATTTTATTTCTTTGATGTATTTGTTATGCCATATGGATCTCTGTGACTAAACTAGGCTGGTCTTTTAAATTTCATTTTGCCTTATCTCATCAAGCTCATTGAGTTGTTCCATTCTATGTCTTTGTGCCTCTGACAAGTCAACTCCTAGTTTGACTGTTGTTTTAAGGGTTTTTATTTGGAACTCTATTCGAAACAAGAATTTCTTCCCATAAACAAGTTCATAGGGAGTATGTCTTATTGTGCTTATCCATGTGGTACGGTAGGCCCATAAAGATTCTGGAAGCTTTTCTCCCCAATCCCTCCTATGCAAATGTACAATCTTTGTGAGGATTGCTTCAATCACTTTATTAGTAGACTCTACTTGTCCATTTTCCTGTGGATGTTATGGAGTGGAATTTCTATGCTTGATTTTGTATTCTTCCACGATCTTTTGCACCATTATGGATGTAAACTGAGTTCCTTGATTTGTCACAATTTCTCTTGGGATACCAAAACAAGTAAAAATATCCTAAAAAAGAAATGAAACTACAACATTTTCATTAGCAAAGGAAAGTGCTTTAGCTTCTACCCATTTAGTGACATAATTAGTGCACGCAAGAATATACGTATTTTGTCTTGATGGTGGATTGATTGGTCCAACAAAATCCAGAGCCCATTTTTCAAAGGGTTCGATGAGTACCTATGGTTGTAAGGGAATTTCATCTGAAAGAATAAGTTTCCCCATTCTCTGGCAATTATCACATATTTTAACACATTCCTTGGCATCCTTGAAAAGGGAAGGCCAATAATATTCTAAGAGAAGGATTTCGTAGGCAGTTCTCTTGTCAATAAAGTGTCCACCACATGGCTCATCATGAAATGCCTTTATTATTTCAGGTATTTCATCCTCTTGTACACATCTCCTAATGATGGGATCTGGACCTGTCTTGTACAATTCTTCATTTACCCATGAATAAGATGCACTAATTTGAATTATCTTCCTCTTTTCTCTAGGAAACAAATATGATGGTAGTTTTCTGGTGGCTAAATAATTAGCAATGTCTGCAAACCATGGAGATTTAGTAGATTTTGCAAAAATATATTCATCAAGAAAACTATCTTCTATTGGTGTATCATTGTTATCATTTGAGATAACAATGCCTTTTACCTCAACTATTTTCTACTCAGCTGATGCCTTTCCATATCAGTTGAGATATGAAAAGGCAATTTCTAGTTTGGTCCTCTTAGTATGGGTGCTTCAGAAATCTTTTCTTTCAAAGTTTCAAATGCCTTTTGGCATTCAGGATTCCAATTAAATTCACAATCTTTTGTGAGCAATTTAAAGAGTGGAGATGCAATTTTTGTGAAGTTTTCTATAAATCTTCTGTAGTATCCTGTAAAACCAAGAAAACTCCTAACATCTTTTTGGCAATTTGGGATTGCTAATTTAGAAATAAATTCAAATTTAGACGAGTCCACCTTAATTCCATTTCCTGAAATATGGTGTCCTAAAACAATTCCTTCAGTAAACATCATAAAAAAATATTTCATGACTTAATGAGAGATTTGCGTCCTTAGATCTTATGAGAATTTTTTCCAAAATTTCAAGGGCTTCTTGAAAATAATTTCCATAGACTGTAAAATCATCCATACACACTTCCACACAATCATGAATTAAATCAGAGAAAATACCTAATACTACAATTTGGAATGTTGCATGTGCATTGAATAATCCAAAAGGAAGTACTCGGTAAGCAGAAGTTCCCCATGGATAGGTAAAGGTGGTTTTTTCTTGATCTTCTGGTGCTACTTGAATTGATTATACCCATTAAAACCATCTAAGAACAAAAAATATTTCTTCCCTGCTAGTGTATCTAAAAATTGATCTATGAAAGGTAACGAAAAATGATCCTTTAAAGTAGCTTTATTCAATTCCCTATAGTCAATACACACTCTCCATTTTCCATTATTTTTAGGGACAATTACTAAAGGTGAAACCCATTAACTATCTAACATTGGATTTACATTCAACAGTTTTTGTAGTTCTTCCTTTACAATCTCCCGAAGATTTGGATTCATTCTTCTTTGAGGTTGTCGGATTGGTCTATAATTTTCCTCAATATAGATGTGATGTATGCAAGTTTTAGGGTTGATTCCTTTCATGTCAGTGTATTCCCATGCATATGCAGAAGAATGTTTTTGTAATGTTTTTATTAATTTCTCCTTTTGAAAATTTTCTAGATTTTTGTTCACATTCAAAGTTTTATCTCAAAAGATTTCATTTGAATAATTACCAAATTCTTCCATAGAATATAAATACATTTGTCTAGATGATAAATATTCAATATGACATTGTTCCTGAAAATTTTGACTACTCTCACATTGTGAAGATAATTCTTTATTTGCTATTGAATTTAGAATTTGATTTTCTTCACTAATTTGTGAGATAGTAAAAATAGGTTGTATGTCATTGTCGTCATCTATCATTCTTCATTTTCTACTTCTATCATTTTTTTTGCTGGAGGGTATAATGTGAATTTATTTGTTCAACTTCCATCAGAAATAAACATGTTACCGGATCTACAGCTGATGAAAGCATCAGTTGTAGCTAACCAAGGTCTTCCTAATATTAATGGATGTCCTCCTAAGTTATTCTTGGGAGTTAAGATCATAAAGTAAACTAGATATTCCCAAGAATTTAAGGATACATAAATGTCTTCTAATACACCATCAGGTTTAATTACAGATCTATCTGCTAGTTGTAATAATGTTGGTGTATATTGAAGATTTGGAAGTTTTAGTCGTTCAATAGTTTATTTATTCATGATGTTTATGGATGCTCCTATGTCAATCAATGTGTTTGGGGTTTCGATACCATTGATGTGTGTTTTCACAATGGGACTTCCTGGATCCAAATATTTTTGTATGGTTGTTTTTCCCATCATGATATCTACAATTTTCCCTACCATAACTGTATTCTTTTTACTTCCTTTGTTTTTCTTCCAGATTTATTTACACTTAGCGCTCTTATTGTTTTTGCAAGGATTGGAATTTCTTTAGTGGCTTGTAGAAAAGGAATCTTGATACAAACATTCTTCAATTCATCTAATATATCATAGTTAGGCAAGATGATTTTTTTTTCTACCCCTTTACCCCTTTATCAATTTGTAATATTTCAGGGAAAGGAGGTTTTGGTATAGATACCGAAGGTTGCTCTATTATGGGAGTTGAGTTTATTGGATTATCTTGTGTTTGATTTTGAAATTTTTTATTCTGATGAAGAGATGTCCCTTCTTCAGATTGAATATTTTTATTTTGAAGATTTTTATCTTGATGAAGAAAAATCTCCTCATTAGAATGATCATCTTTTTCTTTTTCCTGAATAATAATAGAAGGAAACTTATTTTCTAATATTCTACCATATCTAAGTTGAACATTATTAAGATCTAGTGGAGTTATCATATAAGTCTAAAAATTCCCCCCCTCCATGTTATAAATAGGTTATGCATTTTTATTGTTTGGGTTTGGAAGTGGTTGAGAAGGTAGTTGGTTTGGCCTTTGTGGAAATAGTAATGAAAGTTGCGGGTTTTGATTTTGAAATTGAGGTTGTTGACTGGTTTAAGGAAAATGTTGTGGTGGAAAGTTTGGATAAGATTGTGGATATTGGTGATATTGAGAATATCTACCATAAGGATTTTGTAATCCTTATGTCCAATGTTTGGATTAAGACCAGGGTTGCTGCCATGGCATTGATGCATTCCAGTTATTCTGTGGGGGCTGAGTGTACATCTGAGTGTTGAAACTTTGAGTTTGTGGTCCTTGCCATGGTCTTCTAGCAACGAAACAAAGAGGATCTATCTGATTTGAAGCTATTTCCTCTTGGTAAATGGATTTAAGACCTGGAATGGAAGGACATTTCTTTGTTTCATGATTTTTTGTACATATGACACAGGTTTCTATGATTTTTTAATCAAGAGGGCATTCTCTTAAGGCATGTTTCTTTCTGCATTTAGGACAAAAGATAGATAAGGCACAACTTTCAGTTATTTTCTTGTTTTGTAACTTCAAGGTGTCTATTTGTTCACTAAGACTCCCTAAAATATCTGTTTTGAACTCAACAAGCAAATTTCCTATTTCAGTCCTACTTACTGTTCTAGCTGCAAATTTATTAACTTTAGAGAGAATAAGATCTCTTAAACTCCTCCCAATTCTTGACTTTCCTCTTGAAATATGTATGCATAATTCAGAGATGTCAGGCAACAATAGTTGAGAAATGTCACCCTTTCCCATCATATTAAGAATATCTATCCATTCATCTCTAATGGCTTTCAACAGGAGAACTTTCAAAGTATCTTCTAGATCAGGAGAATCCGGAAATACACCACAGTATTAATAAAATTTCTACAAAATGAGCAACAATGGAAGGAGAACCAATAAGGTATGCAGGAACAAAAGAGAAACATGAGCAAAAGGAGCAACAAGGAAAAGAAGGGAAAAGTGAAGTGTAGAGGAAACAAAGAAGCAAAGGAGCATCAAGATATGCAACAGCAAGGGACAAAGGAGCAATAGTGGTTTGGTAGAACATTGATGTTGGCATGTTGATGACTTGATAGTTGGATAATGTTGTAGAGATTGCTACATTGAAGAATTTTTTGTGATGTAAAATTATTGATTGAGCTGAATTGTTGTGATGCAAAGGCAAGAATCTAAGGCAAAGACAAATATTGTTGTGATGAATTAATGATAGACATTGTTATTTGATGTTGGAATTAAGTTGATGCATATAATCATTACAAGTGGCAGAATTTGTGCTGAAATTGACATAAGAAAAGGTCCTCCCAATCAAATCAATCTCAAAGTGGGTGACTTCCTCTGGACTCCAACCTTGGACTATGAGAACGCTACATTCTGATGTCGTCACTGCCATCAAATAGGGCATCTTCAGAACTCCTGCTCTATGTTCCTTTCCCAGAAGCAGAGAAGCAATCGAAAATTGAAATCTAAAAGCTGGAAACCTTGTGATCTGCCTCCCATGGATGACATTTATTCCTCCAGCTCGGATGAGGAGGAGATTGAAGAATTTTTTTTGATGTGAAATTATTGATTGAGCTGAATTGTTGTGATGCAAAGGCAAGAATCCAAGGCAAAGACAAAGATTTTTGTGATGAATTAATGATAGACATTGTTATTTGATGTTGGAATTAATTTGATGCATTTAATCATTACATGTGGCAGAATTTGTGCTGAAATTGACATAAGAAAAGGTCTTCCCAATCAAATCAATCTCAAAGTGGGTGACTTCCTCTGGACTCCAACCTTGGACTATGAGAACACTACATTATGATGTCGTCACTGCTATCAAATAGGGCATCTTTAGAACTATTGCTCTATGTTCCTTGCCCAAAAGTAGAGAAGCAATCACAAATCGAAATCTAAAAGCTGGAAACCTTGTGATATGCCTCCCATGGATGACATTGATTCCTTCAGCTCGGATGAGGAGGAGATTGAAGAATTTTTGTGATGTGAAATTATTGATTGAGCTGAATTGTTGTGATGAAAAGGCAAGACTCCAAGGCAAAGACAAACATTGTTGTGATGAATTAATGATAGGCATTGTTATTTGATGTTGGAATTAAGTTGATGCATTTAATCATTACATGTGGCATAATTTGTGCTGAAATTGACATAAGAAAAGGTCTTCCCAATCAAATCAATCTCAAAGTGGGTGAATTCCTCTTGACTCCGACCTTGGACTATGAGAACACTATGTTCTGATGTTGTCACTGCCATCAAATAGGGCATATTCAGAACTCTTGCTCTATGTTCCTTGACCAAAAGAAAAGAAGCAATCACAAATTGAAATCTAAAAGCTGGAAACCTTGTGATCTACCTCCCATGGATGACATTGATTCCTTCAGCTCGGATGAGGAGGAGATTGAAGCAGATGAGGAGGTAGCAATGCAGGAGAAGGAGACGACCTCGACAGACCCTGGAGGGCCCAATGTTACCTCGAATACTTAGAAATTCCTCGAATACTCAGAAACGAACACATGAGTCCGCCTCCTATGAATCGGATAAGAAGACTCCTCCTTTGATCAACAAAAATCTTCAAGTGGTTTTATCGCACCAACTCCATAATGGCTCAGTTAAAGTTTCAAAAAAGAAAGGAAAGAAATGTCATATTAAGGATTCAACCCATTCTAGGTAGATTCTTGTGTCTGTCTCTCATGGCTCCCATGTTTCTCTTCTTGGTCCTCTGTGTTTCTCTCTAGGCTACGTAATGGGACCAAGGTTGATAGATGATTGTTACACAGTAATTTGTCACCGTCCCTGCCATTCCCCATCCCACACATTGGAGGGCTCATTCCGTGACCTGTGAGCAGAGACAAGACTTGAAAATACTTTCATTGCATCCCTCTAAAGATGAGCTTTCATTGCCCTGAAGACATCTCCCTGCAAAAAACCCTAAAAATAGCTCTTTTTCCATTGGCGCGGTTCCACAGTTCAGCCCTCGCGCCAAGGGGGAAAATCCTCCAAAGAGGGCGCGCCAATTGGCGCTCTGTCATAGAGCCGCACCCGCGCCAACCATATTAAGAGGTGTTTTTAAAAATAAATGGTGGAAGTTTCATCCTAACAAATCCCTGGACTGATATCTATCTTGAGTTGGGAGGTTTGGCTACGGATTTCCATAGAGAGGAAGTGGTTTGCCACCTCTCATGGAAGCTTCCTTGATGATAGGGCCAATCCCATAATTATAGGGATCCCAACTCCCCTTCATCCATCAATAAAAGCTTGCTCATCTCCCTTGCAAGCTAATCTCCAAGTTCCCAAGAGCTTTCACATCCTTATGCTGCAAGAGCCTTCTTGATTCCCTTAAGGCCAAATCCAAGCAAGGAGACTATTGCCAAGTATCCGGAGAGAGAGGCTTGTCCCATCCCTGATAGGCTTTATCGAGACATGTTGTGCTGACGACCCGCTAAAGGAGAGTGTTGCGTCGAAGCTATGGTTGTATTCTTCTTTTGACTCTTTAATGATAAGCGACTATCGGTTATGGTTCCACTCTTGTTCTTGATCATGTTCATGAGTTATGTCCTCTTCGACTAACATATAGTTGTATATACTGGATTTTATGCTTGCGTTTGTGTTGTTTCTTGCATGTGCAGGTGTCCGATCACGGAGATCGTGAGGATTGTGATCTGCCAGGGCAAAGGAACGGGAGCACCACCTCTTCTACAAACGACAGCGTTGGATTCCAGGTAAGCCTTCATCGCAAGTTGGTTTATTTACGATTAGGAACCTGCACTGTAGCGTGTTTGATTGTTGCTAGACCCGATCTGGGCTAGTAGGGATCGCCCCTATCCGCAGAGGGGATTTACCTCTTCAACGATGATCATTACCGGCTTTTTACGCTATCTAGCCTCTCTTGATTGTAACTCCATTTTGTACTATATGATTTTAATAGAATCGGTCTTTTAAAAAATAAAAAATAAAAAAACATCAACACGTTAGAGTGATCTCGTCATCCTTGAACTGTTATGGAACCAACTCCAAAAATAGAAGAAAAGAGAGATCAACGCCTTAGAAATTAGCCACTTCGAGGGGCAACCTCCAATACATTACATAAATGAACAATTCTTGGATGATACAAAGACCAAAACCTCCTTCTATATATAGGAGTCCATGGGCCCACAATATAATCCTAGACGACCTAACATTAACAATGTAAGGGCACAATAATAACAATATTTGGGTTACATGGGTACAACAGTAACAATAAGGGGGTTACACTAATAACAATAAGGGACTAAAATTGTAATATAGGGACCTAACATGCCCCTCTCCTTAAAAAAAGTGTTGTCCTCAACACTTTGAGTACCTATGGGTGCTTCTGTATAAAATTCTCATCCTCCCATGTAGAATCTTTAGTGGGTAAGTTCTTCCACTTGATGAGATACTCTGAAATTGATCGATTTCGTAGTTGTCGAGTTCTTGTTTCCATGACCGCTTTAGGTTCCAATATGATTTTTCCTTCCTCATCAAGTTCTGGCAATATTGTTTGAACTGGAAGATTTTCACCTATAACCTTCTTTAAGCATGAAACATGGAAAACTGGATGCACTCGTGAAGAAGTAGGAAGCTCCAATTTGTATGCCATAGTACTAATATTTTGCAACACCTTGTAAGGACCATAGTACTTTGGCGATAATTTATTATCCTTCTTAGCTTGCTTGAGGGACATTTGTTTGTATGGTTGTAGCCGTAAAAATACCCAGTCTCCTACATCAAAACTTCTCTCACTGCGATGTTGATCTGCCTGTTGTTTCATTCGATTTTGTGCCAAATTCGGGTTGTCCTTTAAGAGTTGGAGAAATTCTTGTTGATGCTCGATGTGATCTTCCTTTGCTTGAACCTTCGAATTTTCTCTTAAAGATGATGTGATGGATGGTGGATGATATCCATAAAGTGCCATAAATGGGGTCATTTTTTCTGCAGTATGGAAGGAAGTGTTATACCACCATTCAGCAAGAGGTAACCACTTGACCCATTGTGTTTGTTTATCAGATGCAAAACAACGAAGATATCCTTCCAAAAATTTATTTACTATCTCAGTTTGACCATCAGATTGAGGATGATAAGATGAGCTATGAGCTAATTGAGTACCCAAACAAGAAAATAACTCCGTCCAAAAATTTCCGGTAAAAATGGGATCTCTGTCGCTCACAATAACCCTTGGGTTTCCATGTAGCTTTTGAATTGTGTCCATAAATTTAGTAGCAACTGTACTTGCTTTAAATGGATGAGATAATGCACACAAGTGTGCATACTTGGTAAGTCTATCAACTACCACCATGATGACACTCTTTCCTTCGGACTTAGGTAAACCTGTGATAAAATCCATTGAAATCTCCTCCCAACGTCGACTTGGAATGGATAAAGGTTGTAGAAGTCCTGGGGTCTTAATTGTTTCCACTTTATTCTGCTGGCAAACCAAACATTCCGCCACAAACTTTTGAATATCGGATTTAAGGCCATCCCAAAAAAATTCTTTCTTCACCCTGTGGTAAGTTTTTAAAAATCCTGAGTGTCCTCCTAAAGGAGAAGTGTGCAATTCCAGAAGAATCTTTTGTTTTAGTTGGGAATTTTTACAAAGATATAAGCGATCTTTGTACCATAAGGAATCATTTTTCCAAATAAATGTATCGGATGTACTAGGATCTTGCTGCAACTTTTGAATGAGTGTCCATACATCTTTGTCCTTCTTCCATTCATCTCTTGCTTCAGTTATCCAATCTGGTTGGATAATAGAAATAGCACAAAGCAATGCTTCCACCTCTTCATTCTTTCTTGAGAGTGCATCTGCAACAACATTAAGCTTTCCTTTTTTGTAGATTATTTCAAAGTCATAACCCAACATCTTTGTTACCCATTTTTGCTGCTCTTCTGAAGATAGTCTTTGTTCCAAAAAGTGTTTAAGACTATCATGATCAGTTTTTACCTTGAAGTGTCTTCCCATTAGGTAAGTTCGCCATTTCTTTAGTGCATGTAGTATTACTAACATTTCCTTCTCATAAATAGGTTTCTGTAAATACTTTCCTTTGATTGGACGACTTTCAAAAGCAATGGGTCTTCCTTCCTGCATTAAAACTGCACCAATTCCATTTCCTGAGGCATCACATTCCACATTAAAGGTTTTTGTGAAGTCTGGCGTAGCTAAGACCGGTGCTAGGCACATTGCCTCTTTAAGATGTTCAAAGGCCTTAGTTGCTTCAGAAGTCCATGAAAATGCATCTTTCTTCAATAATGTTGTTAGAGGTGCTGCTATTCTCCCATAATTCTTAACAAACTTGCGATAATACCCTGTTAACCCGAGAAATCCTCGCAACTGCTTTATGGTTGTGGGGACTTTCCATTCCTTAATGGATTTAATTTTGTTAGGGTCTACCTTAACACCCTCATGAGATACAATACGACCCAGATATTCCACCTCTTGTACTCCAAAGAAACATTTGGATGTTTTTGCATATAATTGTTTCTCCTGCAATAGTTTGAGCACCCTGTCAACATGTTCAACATGATCCTTCCAAGACTGCTGTAGATTAGTATATCATCAAAAAATACTAGCACAAATTTTCTAAGGAAGGGTTTGAAAATGGAATTCATCAACCCTTGAAATGTAGAAGGTGCATTGGTAAGGCCAAAAGGCATGACCAAAAATTCATGATGACCCTCATGAGTTCGAAATGCTGTTTTTGGAATATCTTCAGTCTTCATTCTAATTTGATGATATCCTGAACGAAGATCCAACTTGGTAAAATAAATTGCTCCATGTAATTCATCCAATAATTCATCAATCATAGGAATGGGAAATTTATCTTTAATGGTGAGCTTATTGATCTCCCTATAATCCAGACACATGCGCCATGATCCATCCTTCTTGTGTACCAATACTACAGGAGCAGAGAAAGAACTTTGACTAGGTTGAATTATACCCGCCTCTAACATTTCTGCAATCATACGTTCAATTTCGCTCTTTTGGACACAAGGATATCTATAAGGCCTGATGTTTGGAGGAACACTTCCTGGAATCAAATGAATAGCATGATCATGATCACGAATAGGTGGGAGTCCTTTGGGAGTTTCAAACTCCTTGGAATGATTGTCCAAGACTTGTTGGAGATCTGCAGAAATAGATGATTTTGATGTCGGAACTTCTAGTGAGCATAATTGTGCAATTACGCCTCGTTGTTCTTTCTTTAGAAACTTTGTCATGACATTAGAGCTTATTATCCTTCCCGGCTTCCCTTCAATACCTCGTAATTCGACTTCCTTTCCTTCTGAAAAAAATTTCAAGAAAAGTTCTTGAAAATTAAAAGCTACCGTCCCCAAAGATTCTAACCATTGTACTCCTAGTACAACATCAGCACCTCCCATAGGAATGGAAAGCATTGGACTAGTCAATACATATTCCCCCATGGTTAGCTTGATATTATGGCATTTTCAAGAGCAATTTATAGTTCCTCCATTTGCAACCATCACTTGACATTCTGGTGTTGGGTATAGGAAACAATTCAATTCCTTGGCTACCTTACAATGAATAAAATTATGGGTACTACCTGAATCAATCAACACTATTACCTTTTTCTTCTTGATATGTCCTTCTATCTTGAGAGTTTGAGGAGTGGTAATTCCTGCCAATGAATTACATGATATGGTCAGACTCATTTCTTCCTCTTCTTGGGTTGGTTCCTGGTGTATATCCTCTTCTTGTTCATTTTCTTCTTCCTCTTCACAATCTATGTAAAATAATTTCTTCTCAACACACTTATGACCTTTAGTGTATTTGCTATCACAACTGTAGCAAAGCCCTTTTGCTCTTTTTTCTTCCAATTGTTGTGGTGTCAACCTTGTAGGTTGTGGAAATCTAGGCGTAGCAACACTTCCTTCTTTATAGAATTGAGTGGTAGGCTTCCTTGTCGCCATAAGTTTACATTCAACTTTTCTTGCCAACCTGAATGCCTTCTCCAATGAATCAGGTTCCAAAACACGAACTTCATGTTGGATGTTATCCTTTAAAGTGCCTAGGAAGAGATCAATCCTGTGTTCCTCTGTAAGATCAGTTACCCTTATATTCAAGTTTTTGGAAGTCCTCAATGTGCTGCCCCACTAAACCCTTTTGTTTGAGATTTATCAATTGGGTAAAGAAGGTGTTGCTCTTTGTATCCTCATAATGTGCTATCATTTCCTCCGTAAAAATTGACCAAGTGACAATTTTTTTACGGGATCAAAGCCATCGATACCATACAAATGTATTTTTTTCTAAATGTAAAGTTGCAATGCGTACCTTTTGTGTGTTTTGCACATTATTGAGATCAAAATATTGCTCCATTTGTAGTATCCATGTTACGGGATCCTTGCCATCAAACTTCCTCATATCCATCTTTGGAATATGGTGGTTCTTCCATCCAACATTAGAGTTGATGAAATCACGATTAACATTTATTTTATTCTCATCATGAGTTTCCTCTACTATCTTTTCGCCATTAGGAAACATTTCTTGTATCAACTTTGCCAAACCTTCGATGTCTACTTTTAGATCATTCTTCATGTTTTCCATTTTAGCTTCCATGTCATCCATCTTAGCTTCCATGCCGACTTCCATGCCCTCCATCTTAGCTTCCAAACCATTCATCTTAGCTTCCACGCCTTTCTTCAAATCATCCATCTTATTTTCCATGCCTTTCTTCAAAACTTCCATTTCATTTTTTGTTGCTCTTTGCGATAGGTGCACTTGCTCTTGTAATTTTGACATCTCATGTTGCATTTCTTCGTCTTCATGAGTCATAGTAGAGCCTTCTGAAGGCTTAATGGTTGTTGAATTATTTTTAGGGGGCATTTTAGAACCCAATACTGATATCTATTCTTCAATATTCCCTTAGAATAAATTCAAACTATTTTTTTTCGAAAGAGACTTATGTAATTCGAAAAAAATACACACCTTTTTCTTGATTTTGAGGAGCCCGATATTGAAACTGAATTATCTATGTGATTTTGTATCTTTAATATCTGAAATTCAGCCCTAAGGTAGCCCTCTGAATCCTCTTTTGAATGCCACAAGTCTGACCTGATTTGGACTCTTCAAGATAAATTTATGTCCAATCTCCCACAATGACCTAATTATGGATTGGTTCAGTAGATAGAACTTGTATGAATTTCCACGTGTCAATGTTTCCTCCTTCGGCTCTGAATTTTATAGACAAGAGACTACATTACGTGTACTTGCAGCCACTTTTTACAGAATTTCAATCCGACGCTAATAGAGAGAGTTATGACATTTTTCCCACGGTCACCTCTTTGAGATGAAATTCGAGAGCCTGAAAAAATCCTAAATTCCACAGATCATATCTCTAAAGATATTGCGAACCAAGATCTGAAATTTTTACAGGGGGTTCTTCATGATTTCGAATTTCCTTTGTGAAAATTTCAGCTTCTGAAACCTTGTAGAAAAATATTTATAGAGAAAATTTCGCGATGACCTATTTAGGTTAATTTTAGGAGCCTGAAAAAATCCATAACTTCCACAGATCATATCTCCAAAAAATTTGTGAACCAAGCTCTGAAATTTTGTGATGATGTTTCTCAGGATTTCGGCTTTTCACTCTAAAAATTTCATCTTCTAAACCTTTGTAGAAAAAAAGTTATAGCGAAAATTCCACGATGACCTGTTTGGAGCAGCGAAACCCTAGAATCCAAAGCTCTGATACCAAATATTATGGAACCAAATCCAAAAATAGAAGAAAAGAGAGATCAACACCTTAGAAATCAACCACTTCAAGGGGACAACCTCCAATACATTACATAAATGAGCAATTCTTGGATGATACAAATGACCAAAACCTCCTTCTATATATAGGAGTCCATGGGCCCACAATATAATCCTAGCTGACCTAACATTAACAATGTAAGGGCACAATAATAACAATATTTGGGTTACAGGGGTACAACAGTAACAATAAGGGGGCTACACTAATAAAAATAAGTGACTAAACTAGTAATATAGGGACCTAACATGAACTGACTGACTTTAGGGGCAGTTTTCATCACTTTAACAAGGTTCTTGAATTGGTAGGCTTTAGCTAAAATATAGATCACTTTTAACACAAGCAGCCGGAAATGAAATTTACATGCTCCTTTGTGAGATTTGAATTTTGTGCATTTATTTAAAATATGTGTGAGTGAACAGTGGTCGCCAAGTGAGGAAGTGATTGTGAGTTACTTGATCGAAATAATGGAAATTGCAAACTAACTCCGAAGACTTAACAATTGTTCTTCTATAACTTTGAGCAGGAGACAGAGAAATGGCCAACTGCGGTTCTGAGTGAAATGCTCAGGTTCTTTGGTAGGAGGGAGGATACAACACTGGGCAACGAAAAGAAGGTTTCGGAAGGCCGCGCCCAGAAAACTCCAGTTGTTGCCTCATGATTTGCTGCAAATGTGGATAACTTTGTTGAATGAAACTATATTTCGAAATTGGGGATAAAGATTCCCTTTGAAGCTGGTGACAATATTTTTTTGTGTGGTTATTTATGATGTATCAACAAAATAAGTTTTTAGGTGTTTTTGGGCGCTATTACAAGTATAGTTGTCTGCTGAATGAAAAAGAAAGAAGGTGTCGTCATTGTAGCAGTATGTATCTGTTGGACTATAGTGGGGACTAGAAAACAAGATTTATTAGTTGTTACAAAAGGTATTGGCCCTTAAAATCATTTTAAATTAATGCAAAATAATTGTTTTATTAAAAAAAAAACATTATACAAGACAATGGAATTTGTAGTCAAATATAAAACTAATTAATGGTCTAAGGGAATATCCAACACATTGTACTTTTCTTGCACTAGGGATCATAAGACAAGAAGAGAGGAAACATATTGAAAATTGATGTTTATGACTCTCATTGTCATTGTTGGATACCATTGTATGCTTTCTTGTTTTAATACTAGTGTTGTCTTGTCTCTTAAACTAGCTCTTCAATTGAATTAATAAAGTCGTAATATCTCCATTTGGATCTAGAATCATACCTTTTCCCTTGTGCTTGCATTTTGCTTATAGATTTTTATCTTTAGTTTATTATGTTTACTAGGAATTACATAAATAATTGGATCATGATCAAGAACATTGTTACATTGCTTTTATTACTAGTTCAAGCACTTTACAATTCACCATATCTACTCATGATGTTATTGGTCATGCTAGTAGCTATATGGTCTACTTCTATTGCTTGCATTGGATATGGGTACAATGGATAAATAATGAGCTTTATCTATTCGTGATGAAAATCAAAATCATGGTAACAAAGATCATTAAATGGACTAGGATGTTATACATCTTGCTCTTTAATTGCATTTAAGGGATCTTTACCATGGCCATCACTAATTGGTATTCAACCTAGCCAAAAAAATTCATTGGACTCTACACCACGAGCATGTGAATTTGAGGGTCTAGATTAGATCTACTACATATGCTTCCATTATTCTTAGCATTAGACATGGGTGTGACACTACGAAAAGGTATGATACACATGGATATGCTATTCTACTACTACCCTTGCTTATATATGATTACCTTGTCACTAGTGCTTTTATTAGTATATCTATTGATGCGTCAATCGAATATGATAAAGCCATGGTATTAGACGCCATAGATCCACTGAAGCTTTAGTACTTTGCTAGTGCCTTCGACTCCATAGGTGGGTTGAAGTGACAATCCTTCTATACAAAAGATGTAGTGAGTTATCATTACCATTATATTGCACAAATTTATTAGTATAATTTTGAAATCAATTGAATACAATTAATATAGATGTCAAAAAAATCAAAATATGATAGTATGTAAGTTGTTAATATTTTTTGAACTATATATTTTAACTTTATTTTTTATATCCATATCCAAAAAATATATCATATATATTACTTGTAATTAAGTCTCAATCTTTATTACTTTTATGGCAGTGCCTTTTACTTTACTAATCCTTGTATGCTAAAGGCAACCCGCCACCACAATTCTCTTACACAAATGAATTAATATGAATGTCAAGGAAACAATGTTGTTAATGTTAGTTTTCAGATTAGCAATAGACAAGCATTCTAATCTTTATGGTGTATAAGGGGGTAGGGAACATGAGATCTCCAAAACCTAGAAAAGGTTTTGTGATAAGACGAAAACACTCTAAGCATAAGACGAAAGCCACTTCAAGCAATCAAAACTATGATTAAAAAAGAAATGCAGAAAAAATAAGGATGATCACTAAGTCATGGCAGAGAAAGGAAAAAGAGCATCATGTGACTTTTATGAAAAAATGAAGTCATTATGGCCTCAGAGAAAAGATGAATTCAAAGCAATATTTCAGGGGGAGTGTAGCTCAAATAGAGTTTTGAAGATACCTTAGGAAAACATGTTCAGAAGGGATTGAGAAACAAATTGTCTAGTAGTGATTATTAATGCCCAAATGCATCAATATATTTGGTGAATGGTTGAATGAATACTTGGATCATTGTTGGGCAGATGAGGATATCATGTGCACAAACGAAGACTATTCAAGAAATTATTTATACCAACAAAAAAAAGGTGGTAGGGGGGCGGGGGGAGTGAGCACAGAGTCGTTGAGTGGCCTAAACAGTATCAATATTCTAAAGGTTGCTTCTAGTGCACCAAGTATGGGGCCGCACCATGTTATGCAAATATCTGAAAAATTATACACACAATGCCATAAGTTCTCCCACATATATTTTCTTGTTGTATCAATTAGTCTATGGTTTTGAAAGGAAACCCACTTGTAAAAGGTAGTATGGGCATACAAGCATTAAAGTAGCCTACACCTCCTTGGAATTGGCTCGAATAAGTTAGAAGACTCAATATTTTTTTGATGAAAAAATAAATGATGCTACCGAGAAGGTTTAGATAGTCATATAAATGCTTGGTATCGTATATTAGTATGCTCATGTTTTCCCAAAGCTTGAAAGCACAACCTGGAGCTTTTGAGATGATGGATATCCCGGGGCTTACTTCTTACCTTAGAACAAAAAGGTGTTCTTAGAATCAATTCAATAACCATATAAAGGCTTCTTCGATATCTTCAAATATATTTGGGAAATTGTATTGGTATTGTAGTTACTAGGAAAACACATACGAGAGTCATGATGGAATGAATTTATGAGGTAATACGGTTTTTTTTTTTCAGAGGAAAAAAAAACATCTGTATTATATTGAATAATAACAGTCCATGGATAGTACATTGATCCTCATAAAACAGAGGAGAAACATGATTATGCCATCATTTGATTACATCAATTCATAGTCATGAAAGGATCCATTCAAAGAGGCATCAAAAAATGGGGAGTAATCACTCATACCCATATCAGGCAAAAGCCCCTTAGTAGCTTCTGAAACTTAAGATAGGAAAGATACATGCAGAGATATACATAAACCCGCAAAAACCATGTGACGGTTCATTGATAGACCTGTGAGAAATGATCTTCTTCCAAGGCTTAGTAAATCCGGTCCATCTGAAATTCATTCCAGGCTCGCTTGAATAAAAGGATGTAGTCAGAGAAGAGAAATATCAGGCTCACTTGATCAAGTATGAACAATTTCTTTTCATCCAGGCTCGCTTGATAGTGTAATTAGAAATATATCATCGATCAGTCTATAATAATCCCATTCCATCCTTTAAACAGTAATATACAGGGTCGCTTGTAATATTCACGCTCGCTTGATTAATATCATCCAGGCTCGCTTGAAAATGAAATTTAACCGATGTAATGTCATGAGAAAAGAACCCTGTGAATTATACGCAATTACAGCCTTGCATGATCAAGAATGGAATACTCGGCTGTATTGATACGGGGGTATGGAATAGATGTAGGACATAATATTATATAGAGACTAAACGATGCATATATGGACAGCAAGTCCGTCATCGTGGTCGAAAGCTTGGATAAGAACTGGAGCGCATACAAAATCTGAGAAATAATAACAAAAAACAAAATTCATAACCCTGTTTGAAATATAGAGGTCATGGGAAAGGGATAGAGTTCTGCCATATAACAGAGCCATTTCGATAATGGATCATATGAATGCTTCCAAAAACAGCCCAGACGCCCTTTTTGGATAAACCATCTGCCCTGCAATTGTTCTCTCTGAATATGTGATGAATAGGAGGTCGATTCAACCTGTTCCATAAGCTTGAAGCTCTATTTAACCAGCCCTGTATGCTAACATTGGACAGGGTAATTTTACCCATCAAACCATCAATAATCATTTTGGAATCGCCATAAAATGATAGGTGAGGGAGGTTTAAATGACATGCTGCAAGAAGAGCTCCCCAGATGGCCATGATCTCAGCCAGATTGTTTGTACCTGTACCGCCATTCCAGAAATAGTGAATGCGCTCCTCCTTGGATAACTTAACCCAAGCCCCACAGCCAATGATCCCATCAGCACATGCCCCATCAAAAAAGAAAGCAGGAATAGAAATCTCATGGGGTCTCAAGCGATAAGATCTGTCCACCACCCAATCCTGTAGCTGAGGCAGACCATCAATCCAATTAACAATAGCATAGTAGGTATTAGCAATGATAAAAGGAGCATCATGGAAGATGTGGCGATTCCGAGCAAGCCAAACCTCCCATATGAAATAAAAGGGGAGATGTTTGTATTTTCCCTTCATATTCTCCCATATTTCCGCCACTGATATGAAATCCGAAGGGGACCAGTCCGGGTCCATAAAGAAACAGATGAAGAATCGCCACAGTCGAATGATGACTGGGCAGGGAAAGAAGATATGAGAGATAGATTCTTCCGCCATATGACAAAAAGAGCATCTACTGGGACCGTGTAGCCCACGCTTGAGAAGATTATCCCAAGTCAAGATCTTCCCTTTCCATACAAGCCATGCAAATAGAATAATCTTTGTAGGTATCTGATGTCCCCAGTATTTATGGAAAGTGGTGGATAAATTGTCATAATATTGTGAAATATTAATGCAGCGATACATGTCACGAACAATAACAGCTCCCCCATTGAGAGCGCCGTCCCATGTGATGCAATCCCCCCCAGCATCATAACAAAGACCAGCCAAACGAAGAGACAGAGAGTAATTAGACCATACCTCAGCATCATGGTCTTCTAGATGTAGCTGAGTAGCCGATTTATAAACAGGAGCACCAAAGGTCCAATAATGTATAGCCTGCGAAAGAAAGAAAAAACCATTTTGTGCCAATCTGTGGATGGTATCAGGCGGAAGTGATCTGTCAATATGAGCCCCAAGTATCAGATTTGTCCCAAGTGGGATATCCCTCCCATCACCAAAGCGCCAAGTGAGGCGAGACGCTACCAACTCGATTACTTTGCACAGACTTCTCCATATAGCCGATATGTGAGACGGGATATGAAAAACATGGCCCATGAGCAATCTCAGAGGCTCCCCCGTGATATACTTAGCAAAGATGATCTTATTCCATATACCCCGACCCGTCAGCGCCCTCCACATTGCCTTGAAAAGGAGCGCAGAGTTAAAGGATCTGAGATCCAATATACCCCAACCGTCATGAGCTTTGTCTCTGCAAATTAATTTCCATTTTACAAGATGGTATTTGTGAACAGAATGGTCGCCCCCCCATAAGAATTGCGCGGAGATGTTGTTAATCTCGTCGATGATCTGTTGAGGCAAATAGAATATGTGAGCCCAGTATACCATGAGCTGCGTAAGAACAGCCTGGACCATAACAAGCCTACCCCCAAGGGATAACCATCTGTGAGTCCATTTCCCAACCCGAATCCGATATCGGTCCACGAGCCATCTCCAATCACGATTCCTGTACTTGCAGGGTCTGATAAAAACCCCCAGATATTTTAGACCCTTCGTTGCATGTTTGTGATCAACTCCCAGGAACGCAGCAATAAAAAAAATGTCCTCCATGTTTCCATATTCATAGATGAGGATAGATTTATGAAGGTTGATGAGGAGACCAGTAGCAGAACCAAATTTAATGAACATGAAATGAACGTAGAACCATTTATTCCTGTTCAATATACCAAACAGCAGCAAGTCATCGACAAATAGTGAGTGTGAAGTTTTGATAGACGGAGAGAATTGGAACCCAGATATAAAACCATTTTGCTCGGCCCTGTGCATCATTCTGCTGAATCCATCCATGATTAAAATAAATAACATTGGAGATAACGCACACCCTTGTCGTAATCCACGACCCGCCTTGAAAAATTTTGTAGGGAGTCCATTTATTAGCACTGCATAACTGACCGAATTAATGCAAGACATAAACCAGCGGATAACGGGGATAGGTAGCCCAATTCGAAGTAGAAGGAGACACACATACGCCCAATCAATAGAATCATAGGCCTTCATCAAATCTACTTTCATGACCAGCGCCTCAATTCTGTCACAGTGCATGCAATGCAGTACCTCCTGAGCCACTGCAATTGCATCATGAATAGATCTGCCTTCCAAGAACCCATATTGTTCCAATGAGATATGTTGTTGGAGGGTGACCTTGAATATGGTTGCTATAATATTTGAGGATATTTTATATATCAGATTACACAATGCAATAGGCCGAAAATCCCCAAATGATGAGGGCTCTGTCGACTTTGGGATAAGTGCTATGAAAGTAGAGTTGTAGGAAGCCGGCATATGACCCGTAACGCGCGTCAGCTCCACAACCTCAATAATAATATTGCCCATGAGATCAAAGAAAAACAGATAAAATTCAGATGGCCAGCCGTCTGGACCCGGGCACCTGTCGGATGCAAAATATTTGAGAGTGGCATATACTTCCTCCTGCGTGATGGGGCAATTGAGGGCATCAATAGCGTCTTGATCAAACATCCTTTGGACATGATCCAGCACCCAAGACTGATTATCCCTGTTGATGTCTGACTGAATCTGATAGAAGTGGGAAAAGTGACGGTATGCCTCGGCCTGGATTTCCGCATTAGAAATAGCATATGTGCCATCCAGCTTCATGATCCGCCATATGGCGTTACGATTCCTTCTGTCTGAGGCCGATTTATGGAAAAATTTAGTGTTCTGGTCGCCTTCCCTTAACCATGTTATCCTGCTCTTTAATTTCCAAGTTATCTCCTCCATGAGCAAGATTTCTTTTTTCCTGTTCCCCAAATCTTTTAGAAGTGTGAATGTGTCTTCAGAAGGAGGGGAAACAGCCATATCTGAATATATGGCGCAAATCTGTTGTGTAATATTAGAAAGCTCAGCCTTCAATGCCAATTTTTTGGTCGACTCCCAACTCTTAGTTGCATCCTTTATCCTGGTCATCTTGGCCTGCAGATTGTCCCAAACTATTAGTTTAATATCGACAGGGCCCTCCGACCAGATATCACGGATCAAATTAACATAATCCTCCTCTCGTAGCCAAGCCCGATTGAACTTGATCGCCACTCCTTTTTTTCCAATGTCATACTTCCATGAGAACGAGATCGGCATGTGGTCAGATACCTCACATATGTGAATAGCCGACCTTGGCTCCTTAAAACTCAGCATGAGTCCCTCCTTAATCAACGTTCTATCGATCCTTTTGGCAATATAAGAGACGCCAACCCGGTTGTTGGACCACGTAGGCATAATTGGCATAGGTCTGATATCCATAATATGTTGATCATAGAACAGATTTTGCAGATAGGAAGCTAGAGAGTCCATCCTGGCATGCGAACCCCAAATTTCGTCAGCAAGAAGAGTGAAGTTTGTATCTCCCATAATAATTAGGTTCTGCAGAGAGAGAATTCCAGAGTCCAGCATGCGCTTCCAGAAATCAGCACGATTTTGATATGGGGCGTATAAATTGATGATGTTGTATATACCTCCAACTCCACGGATCTCCCCGGACAGTAAGATGCCCCCAAAAAACCTATAGGCCCTAAACTTAGCACGGGAAGGGTCCCATATGGCAATAGTGCCCCCCGAGAGACCGATTGCATCCACCGCAGAACCATGCCATCCCGGTTTGATGCTAAGACATGTCGACAGGGCTTTCATCTGGTCGCAAAGAGTTTCTTGACAGAGAATGACAAAAGAGTCTACAGATCTAAAAAAATCATGAAGGCAATGAATCTTGGAGGCATTGCCAAACCCCTGTATGTTCCATGATAAAATTTGATTCATGAGGATACCACATCCGGGTAGCCTGCTCTAAGCGCCCTTGGATTCCTCTTGTTAGCTTCAACCATGGTGATAGGAATATCAGTGAGACCATCATCTCCCCCCGAGAATAATGCAACTGACTTCATTTTCCATTTGAATGATTTTTCAGTCCTTAGGATGGATATTTTAGGGACAGATGTGCAGAGCCCAGAATTGAATCAAGTTTTGGGGGTCTGTCAAACACAGTAAGTGCCGCCAGATCCAAATTCGGATTTCCCAGAATGGACTCGATGTCGCTTCTGACAGAATTTCTAGGCGAGTCATGGTCATCATATAGGGAGGGAAGATCGACATCACCGCAGTTCCCAGCAACCACGTTGGCAGATCTGATAGTGGAAGGTTCCCCTATGACCGAGGTAGAGTCATGATGAAAATCATGGTCATTGACTGATAGTGGTATAGGGGTATCAGATGGACGGGCTTGTGCCTTATCAAGGTCAATATATGAGGTGCTCCCCTTTTCATGCCTAGGACCAATGGGAGAGTTCATACCATTTGTAGTTGGGCGCGGTTGCTGAGAGTAAGTGACTGGATTTGGGATATATGGAGACAGATGATCCAATTTTGTGGGGGGGGGGGGGGGTAGAGATGACTTGTGGCATGACCCGAATATGAGAGTGGTGGACGGAGTGAACGTGGGGTAAGGCATCAGAGACTTGTTCGGGATTTGACAGATCCTCACAATTCAACCTTTCTTGAGCAGAAAGAAGAGAATCGACCTCAGATGGATTGGAATTACCTGGAGCATGTCTGCTTGGATCATTAGCGCGTGGATGGACCCTCCCGTGCGAATTCCGAAGAGCATCCACCTCCCGAATCGAATTACGTCGGAGAGACGATGGACAGAAAGGGCATTGTTCCTTGAGGTGGCCCGTTTTGTGACAGACCAAGCACCGAAAGGGGACTCCCCAGTAGTCCACTCGCTGAAGGTGTCGCCTCTCGCCCCAACGAAGGTCCACATCCCCAATGAGACCACCCCCATAATCAACTTCAACCAATAACCATGCAACCCTTTTGTCAGGAGCACCCAATATACTTGGGTCGATATATTTAGTGCAACCAATGGAATCCCCTATGGCTGCCAACGCTTTGAGAGTCCAAAATTCAAGGGGCAAGCCAGGTAATTTGACCCATATAACCTTACTTCTTGGAGCCTCCATGACCGGATTGAAACCTAGAAACCATGGTATCAGCTGGAGAAAACTTCTGCCCCTTACCCACATCCGGGAAATGATCTTGTACATGTCATTATCGTCCATGAAATGAACACTAAACCATCCATTTAAAATAATACTAATCTTGGGAGCATATCCTATGATAGGAAACCACTGAGTTTTAATCCATCCAGCCGTGTCCATCTCACCAGCATCAGGAAATATCCAACGTCCAATAATCGCCCGCCGCTCCAGACTAGTCACTCGAACACAAAGGTCTTCATAGTCCAGATTTACCACCCTGATGTCCATGTTATGCTTGAATGGGTGTAGTTTCTTGCCCCTCCGATGACGATTCCTTTTAGCCCGCCTTTTACAGTGTTGATAATTTTTTGGAAGAAATACAGAAGCCTGTAATATCTGGTCATCAATATGGGAGTCCTCCAGTGGATTAATCTTCAAGTTGATGATACATTCCTTGTGCTCCAGGTGAATTAAAACCCCAGTGGGATCGGACTCCGATACATCCATGGCTAGGAGGCGGAAAGGTGTAAATGAGAGATGATGTGAATGGTGCTGTCAGGGCCAATTCCGTCAGAAACCACTGCCAAATTGTCCTAGTGATATCCAGGGTAGGTACCTAGGGCGGATCGAACAAGACCGTTGATCCTTAGAAAAGCCGGATATGGACACAGCCGCATTAAATTACTAATCTATTGACAATATGAAATAGGATATAAAATACTATCATCAGATACAACGAAGGATCAGGACCGAATGAAAGGCAATCCCAATATCCATAATTAATGGGAATGTACAATTGCCCATCGATATCCAGCCAGTCCGATAACTATCATAACAGGTCCACCAACTTATTTAAATATTTGCCATAATGATCCCGGCCATTGCATTGAGGATCCATCAGAATGCTTGACGTCTCACCTAAAGCATTAATTAACCCTGATCCATCGTCGGAAAATTCAAATTTACACTGGCTTGCCGACCAGATGACCACCCCTGAGTCCAATGTGAGCAACGATCGCGATCCTCGAAGATTAGTAATGGATCAAGATAAACCATATAATACCCACATCAGCGACTAGTAGAAATTTCACCAATCGGGGCGAGTTACCTGACATCAATTTCATAAACTTCTATAGCCATTTCTTTGAAAATCACTTTGTCTATTAGCATCGAGAGAGTAGAAGATAGATCTCGATATAATGAACGCAATAGAAGCCAATATTGGTATCATGAGGATCTCCAGCCAATCATCAAATGCAAGCACCATAAGAATGCAGGCGTCTGTACAGACCAAAACAAGGCTAATCTCTCGAGCAAAGTCCACTGAAAAACAAACGCTCAGTGATAAGAGTAATAGCCACCAATAGCCCACAAATTGTCATCGAATGGGTTCCAGCTCTGATAATAATACCATAATAGCCACCAAAACCAAACATCAGGATGTCGACTGGGTTCCAGCTAGATACATACATCAGAAGCCACCATAAGCATCCAAACCTGTTCCCATTGGGTACCAAACCATTTACCCCCAAAACCTTGCGCCGAATCCAGACGATACACATATAACAATCAGATAGTGGAGAGAAAACTAGAGCATCCATGGTCCGGAAATAACTCCGCAAAAAGAATGCGAATACCACTACGAAACCCCCGTACAAGAACAAATTCCACAAGTAGACATCAGACATGAGCCAAACAAAGAGTGTTACTCCGCACTTTTCAAAGTCCACCAACCGTCCTTCGAGAGAGAGTAGAAGACAGATCTCAACATAACGAAACGCACAGATAGCCAACATCGATATCATGAGGATCTCCAAACGTAATCATTAAAAGCTAAAGCACCTGCTAAGTCTGCACGTCTCGCACGCACCACCGACAGCAACTCGAGCAAAGTCCACCCGAAAAACAAACGCTCAGTTGATAAGAGTACAGCCACCAACATCCCAACAAAATTGTCATCGAATGGGCTCCTATTCTTAGACACACACCATAATGTGCCACCAAAACCAAAACATCGTAGACGTCGATTGCGGTTCCGAAACTCTTGATACATACATCAAAAGCCACTACATAGCATCAACAACCTGTCCCCACCGGGTACCGCCTAATCACTCAAAACCTTGCGTCGAATCCGTAAGACACACCTTACATAACAACAATCACAGGAGAGAAAACTAGAGCATCCATGGTCCGGAAATAATCTCGCAAAAGAAACCTGTCACTGCACCGGTAATCTAGTAACCTACTCACATGCATGCGCATGATATCGACACTCCATCAATGGGTAGGCTTTCCGTTAATTGCTGAAGTTTGTTTTCACCGAAATTTTCGGCTGCGTGGGAGCCGATATGGGAAGCATAACCCTATAAGAAAAACTCGAAAGAATCCAGTAGGCATTGTTCTCGGTAGAAGTTTTGGAATGTGACATAGCATGGGAAAAGTGAATTCTGATGCCTCGCCTTGACTCCTCCCCGCCGAGCGAGTGAGTGCGGCACGGCTCCCTTTTTCCTCACACCGATCGAACGCTTGCGCCGCCACGTTTCTCCTCCGTGCTACTTTGGCCCCAATCTCTCGGTCTCCTATGGATCAGGGTCATTCCGTCACTGAACACCCGAACACAACTAGATTACACACACCGCAGAACTTCCGGCCGTAAGATAAACAAAGAAAAAAACATGCACAATTTCACATATGTCAGCACCGAAAAAATTAGCTTATTATTTTTTATTTTTAAGTATGGCAAAATTTCCAAAACATCTATTTCGTTATTATAGGGGCATTCATTTTATATAATTGTCTCCTAAGACTCGACTATCTCAGCATCTTAAAATATCATTTCACTTTTATAGAGGCAACTGCACTCGACACAATTGCCTCTAGGCTTGATTACCTCGCCTCTTTCTCCTCGGTTTCACATTGGATTGCCTTCAGTAGGCTTCGTAATATAAGCAAATCCTAACAACCCTATGAGGCAGTAAATATTGGAAATAGTAAACTGCTGCTTTTTAAATTAGGCTGAAAAATTAATTTTTAAATACAAAAAATATATTAACGATAATCTATTTTAAATAAATGAGTAATAAATCAAAAAAATTAATATTATATTGAAAAAAATTAAATTTAAATTTTTAAATATTTTAAAAGCGACCACTAAGAGTGTGAGTCCCATATCACCATTTTGTGTCAATTGTGAGATATAAAGTTCATATCCTTATAATTGTTTATCTCACTAAAAAATTATATATATATATATATATACATGAAACTTATAGTTGAAATGAGTAGCTATTTCAAATAAATATATGTTAAAGAAAAGGGTGTAGACTTTTTATACTATAATAACTATAACTAAATGTGGTTGATATATGTTTATAATTATATGTAAACTTTAAAGAGACATGTAACATGATTCTTAATTGTGGAAATTTGAATCTAAATTTTCCATTTGCAGTACCATGCAACACAATACCATGGTTTATCAACACGACATACCCAGTAAAGTTTCTCATAATCTACATATAGGAATCTTGTTCATATTGTTGGAGTTAATGTTTACACTTCCATATCTGAGAAGTTGGTTTGTGATGGTTGAGAAATTCTCTTCAACCTCTCTCTTTTAAATTAGGGAATAAGTTGGATCTCGTAAACTCTATTTAAGGAGTAATTCTAAATGTAACCAGTGTGTGTGAGTGTGTTTGCCACATACACCATTTGTGTATAACATATGAGTGTATTTAGTAATTGTGTGATTTTTAGTTATTTCTAACATGGCATCGCAGCCTCGCGGAGAGCCGCGAGGATCCGTGAGTGACTCGCTATTGCCGTGGTGCTCTTTGCTGTGTGAAGGCCGGCCTCAATAGCAAGTAGTCCGTGTGTTGATCGAACCGACCGCAGAAAGCCGCAGGCTGCTCGCGTGCCGCAGAGCTGTGGGCCGAGGTGAGAACTCGGGTGGTCGATTTCTCACTAGCACGCGGGAGCACGGGAGGCCATGAAGGTGGAATCTCACAACTATTGCGTCGACTCTGCGCAGGCTCTGGCCACGGAGCCGGCAGCCATCGCCGCTATCTTTGGTGTGTGTGGAGGCCGTAGCCGAGCCGGGTTGCACCCAAATTTCCGGAATGAGTCATGATCACTCGCTCTCGTTTCCGCCGAAATGTCAAGGAAAGGGAAAGGATCCGGATTGGGATCTAGACAAACAAATTGCCGCCGTCCACCTTCACATTAGTCGTGCGAACATGATGATTTCTCCTGGGCGTTTCCAAGGTGTCAAGGCAAGATACGAGCTACCACAATAACTTTTCAAGATGCGAGAAATGGAGGCCGGCATCAACCGTATCTCTCCGGATGATGACGTCTTCATGAAGTTTGAGACCAAAGCGGCTTTCTTCTCATTGAAGCCAGAAGGCCCTTTCGTTGGTCGCAGGCAATCCCGCTGAACCGAGCGTGCACCGCATGTGTACAAAGCGTCACTGGCCTGGCACTGGTCACTCGCAGCTTTAAAGTGTACAGATGAAGCTTCGTGAAAGATCGAAGTCAGCAGCTTTTTTGCACTCTCAAGAAGCAAGAGTGACAACCCGGCTCGAAAGTCTTCTCCACGACACGTCCGGGCACTCCTCGCGCCTCAAAACGCTCCGCGTGACTCTATCTAAAACTCCTCCTCGCAGAAAGACTGAGGCCGAGCAAACATCGAGCTTTGATAAAATCCAACTATTCCACCCGTCTTCACGCTTGAACACGTGCCACTTTCCGAAAGCTTGGGTGGCATTTTAAGTTGTAGTTGATGATCCCAAAAGCTTGCTGGTATAAATTCCGTTGCCTTAAAAGCATATGCTATAACTCACAACTCACATTCAATTTTTTGATGATACGAGGTTGCTTTATAAGTTGTTTGGAGTATTTTTCTCCAAGATGAAATGCTCAAAATGGCCGAGCATTTAAATGAAAGTAGCAAGTTGGATGGTTCCAACCACACAAATTGGAAATTTAAGCTCAGCCTTTAGCTTGAGGGACAAAATTCTTATAGCATTGCTCATCGACGTATGAAGTCAAGCTCGACCTGCTCCCAAATGCGGAACGAATGCAACAATTCAAGATGTGAGAAAAGGGAGATGAAGGCAAAGGTGTGCTACCTCAAATTATCGGCTAAAGATTGCATCATCCCGCACATTCGGGATTGCAAGACAACAAATGACATCTTAGACAACTCTCAGAAAGATATGTATGAAATCAAGAACACTAATCGAACCTTGTTCCTTAGGAAGAAGATCCTCTCAATCAAGATGGAGGAGAAATGAGTCCTGTTCGTCATTCTTATCCCGGATAAAGCGTGAAAGCAAAAGACAAAACTATCCGATATTGCTCAAACCGTGGAAAATGACGATTCGGGTGACAATTACCATGAATGGCATGACGGATTTACGAATACCTAAAATGTTTATAAACTCGGATCGAATGCAAGAGAAAAGCCTCCAGTTGCTTTTGTAGAGCGCATCAGATTTTTTCTGCAGAAGAGGAAAGGAGGTTGTCTCTTCAAACCCTCAAGATCCGCGACCTCTGCATTGATAACAAATTTTCAAGCCTAAAAGGAAAGAGGACAATGGCCGATCGTAGGAGGGGCCAAGCACATTCAAAAAGGACACTGTGGTATGACTCTCGCATAAACACGACTCTCGCTCCTAAATTCTTTTTATTGTGGTAAGATAGGCCATGGTTGCTAAATTTTTGTCGTAAGAAGAAGGAAAATCGGAGAGGTGCTGCTTTAAAAGACATGTGTCATTTGAGCGGATGCGTGTACATAGACTCTAATCCGGATGTTAGATTTTTTATGGCTCGAGGCGAGCATCGCCTTAGCGGTACACAGGAGGATGAATCGTAAATTTGGTCTCATAGATTGTGGAGCCTCCTCGCATATGTCGTAGCAAAGCATTGGTTCGTGAAATTTTCGAGAATCCAACACTCGGAGTAAAAGCTTCCACCTTGGAGATAATAGAGGGTATGAGATCAAGGGACATGGAGATGTCCTCGTTACTCTTCCTCGATGGTAATATCGAATATATCTAATGTTCCGGGTATGATTTCCCGGAATTAAGAAGAATCTTATTTGACGTGTCTGTAAAGATTAAGCGCATTAGCACCTCAAAGCAGAATTTTTTAAATCTTATCGCGGGACTATTAAATATTTGTTGGATCGTATGAAGCCCATTGCCACAAGTATTCACATAGGAGGACTCTACAAACCAGATGTGAAGAGTATGTCATAGCAAGCCTTGATTTTGCGGACAAGTCTGCATCAAAATTTGTGGCATCGTTGACTTGGGCATAACAATTTCACGGCCATCCTTCTATTGGCAAGAACAAAGGTATGGTAGATGGTCTTCCCATTTTGAAAAATTCTGCATATTGATTGTGAAGCACGTGCGTTTCGTAAACAACATAGAGATGAATTTCTCGCCATTAAAGATAGAAACATGGATATACTTCAAACTTGTACACACTAACTTATGTGGCCCGTTGCGTACAAGATCAAGTTAGGGTGGGGCCTATTATTTTTTAATCTTTTTTGATGACTGCATGCAAGATCTCTATTACATGGGTATATTTTATTAAATCGTAAAAGCAATTTTTTTCAATATTCTCAAGAAATTCAAACATGATTGAGTAGCACAATATGTTGCTTCTGTCGCACCAAGAGATGACCCCGGAACCAATGTTGGTGCGTGACCTATAATTGATCTTCTCGTCATCTGTGACAATTTATTAGGTTGATGGTAAGGTTTTATCTACAAATTAGTTATGTCTTTTTCTCTTTGGATTAAATTGATTAATTAAAGGAAAATGTGACAAGGACAAGCTTCATATGTAAATTATGACTTTTGGGCTAGGTCACATTCATAAACCATGGTATTGGCTCATGGTATTGATAAATTATCGCATCACGAGAATTCTAAGAAAGGAGTCTTCACCAGTCACTCGCAACGAGCATGGGATACAACAACACAGCAACACCTAAAGTTGTTAATATTGCAGTGCATTTAAAGAATAGGAGTCCTACTAAAATTTTTGAGTATAAAACTCCTTTTCGAAAGCATTTGCTTGAGCTGTCAAGCCGCAAGTAAGTCATCTTAGAGTATTTGGTCAGTACAGTATTTTTCACATGTTCCCAAAGAGAACGTGAAGATAGTTAGATTCAAAGGCCGTCAAATGCACTTTCATTGGATACCAAAGTGAGTATAAGGCTTATAAATTGTTTCTGACCTCTTCTACTCACAAGGTGTTTGCCGCAGTAGAGATGCATTATTCCATTAACGGAGCTTGATGATGTGAAATCCCGTCCAAAACAATGAAGAATGGCATGCACTCATTTTCGTAAGAAGAGGATAGTGAAACAGTGAACTCGCAGTAATAGGAACAGAATGCAGGAATGAAGTTAATAGAACAGAAGAACAGAACACTAGTAGTAGGATAATGTGGAAGAAAATGAGTTCAGTCCACAAAGAGGAGAAAGAAGCAGAGTAATTGAACGCCACTCGACGCTCAAGGCTGCCAAAGAGCAGCTACTGCTACCACGATATAGGGATTAAAGTGCGCGTATGACCGCATGTTAAACATGTTACGAACCTTCTTAATTTTTATGAATCTATTAAAAATTCTTGAATGGAAGAAAGCAATGAGTGAGGAATAAGGGAATCAACAATTAAGAACAATACTTGGGATCTAGTAGTAAAGCTTCCCACTATCAACAACCCATAGGGTTATGCAGATGGTTATTTAAATTGAAAATTTAGGAGTGTATGGGTCTATTGATAAGCATAAAGCAAGGTTGGTGGCAAAGATATGCCTCAACAGAGGGTATTGATTTTGAAGACAGCAGATCCCTCGCTATGCAAAATTCAACATACCACATCGTAATGGATTATTGCTTTGGCCACTAAGCATCATTGGAAAATACACTCAATTAAATGTTAAATATTCTTTCTTAAATGGTGATTTAAAATAAGAATTACATTTATTACAGCCTAAAGGGTTTGTTAAGAAGGGGAGAAGAACGCCTCAGTATGTAGGATTAAAGAAAAAGCTTTATGTGGTTTAAAGCAGTAGGCCTAGTATCCCGCACGAAAAATTGATTCTTTTTTTCTCATGCATGGTTATGAAATCGGAGATGATCCCAATTTATATACCGCGTATAATACAATTGAAGGATAGATAGTGGTGATTTCTTTATGTGGATGGTCCCATAATAACAGTAAAGTGCGCATAATCTCATTGAAGAAATCAAGCAGAGAATTATCATAGAAATCTCTGAGATGAAGTGACCTTGGAGAAATGCATTATTGTTTGGGTCTAGAAGTTTGGAGAGATCCAAGCCAAACCTTCTTCTGCAGGGTAAGTATGCAAAGAGTCCGTTGTCCAGTGTTTAAGATGGATGAGTGCAAGGCCGCATTTCTACCTTTATAGCAGCATTTCATCAAACTTCGTATGAATGATGGTTCAGTAAATATGTGATGCAACATTGTGGCCGTATCGAATTGGTTGGTAGCCTTATTTATTTGACTACGTACTAAAGTACTCAGATTTAGCTTATGCGGTTGATGTTTTGAGTCGGGCTTTATGACTCAACCCCAAGGACAATCATTAAGCGAGCATGTAGAGGCAGCATTTAATGTATCCTATAGGAACATCAAATCCTTGGAATTTTATATTCCGACCTATTTGATGTTAATTTTATAGGATATATAGACTCAAATTAGGCAGAGAAATGTAGATGATAAAAGATCAATTACGGTGTTATGCTCTTCAACATTGGTTCCGGGTCGTCTCTTGGTGCAACAAGAAACAAAGATAATCGGGTGCTTTATCCTCGCGAAAGCTACAACATCAAGCCATGTGTGCAGCCGTACATGTGAGTGCATGCGTCATTGACATAGCTTCTCCAAGATGCGGGAAGAACAAAGTACGTGAAGCTACCATCACTCACGTGACAATTCGTAGTTCCATCAAATCAAGCATAATCCCGTATTTCATAAAAACACTCAAGCACACAGACACTCAATTTCATTTTTTTCGGTCGGAGAAAGCACAAACTTAAAGAGATTTCGTAGAGTATTGTAATTCTTTGATAATAAGGTTGATACATTCACTAAGCCTCTTGGGAAGAATGAAGTTTGATTTTTTAGATGATACGATTAGGTGTGTTTAAAAATCCCTTTCTCCATTAAATGGAGTGTTAGAACACGAGATTTCGAGTACTTTGTTACATAGTTGTGATTTTTGTTTTTATTAGAGTCACTCAGCTTTTCCTCATTATTTAGTGAACATGTTTCTAACCAAAATGTGTCTATTTAATCATTGGAGTTTAATGAGAAACCTCAAGCGGGTGCATGGAGCGCAGGAGCGTGCATCCGCACCTCGTGAGCTCTCGTTGCCAAATTTCATGTCTCTCAATCCGCAATTGTCGATAGAGCACACTCACCAGCACTCGTTTTTTCCTTCACGCAACTCCATTCCGCGGAGGAGCAAGGTGTTGTAAATTGCCACCGTATCCCGTGCTCATTGGAGGCACGTATTTTTTATGAAGAGTCCTCTCTCTTGAATTCTCGATCCTGATAATTTATCTAATACCATGAGCCAACGCCCATGGCTTTATCGATTATGGCATACCCTGTGACATGGCACTTTACATATGGAGCTTGTTCATAAGGACATTTTCTTTTAATTAATCAATTTAATCAAAAGAGAAAAAATACATAACTAATTTCTCCAGACAAAACCTTACCATCAACCTAATGTAATTTATAACGAAATAATAATTTTACGATCCCTGTTCCTAAATAGACATGCATAGGGTTGACATAAATATATTTTCCTCATTCAACAAATCAAAATGAAAATTTACTTATACAAAAAGAGAAAAATTGCACTTAAGTTTATGAGAAACAACATGAAAGTGTACCAGTTTATGGAAGAAATTACATGTGTACATGGTTTTCCTTAAAATTTATGAGAAATGACATGTACATGTGTCATGCCTTAGAGTTTATGAGAAATGACATGTACATGGTTTGACTTTAAAACAATAGCATTTTTCTAAAAATATTTTGCAAATTAAAAGTCTATGGGAGAAATGACATGTATATGGGTGCATCTTAAAGTTTATGGGAGAAAATGACATGTACATGGTTTGCCTTAAGTTTATGGGATAAATGACATGTACATGGTTTGCCTTAGTCAGGGAGAAATGACATGTACACGTTTGCCTTAGAGTTTATTGGAGAAATTACATAGAAAAATGACATGTGCATTGGTTCTGCTGACACTAGAAAATGCCTTAAATTTTATAGGATAAATTACATAGAAACTGGCATGGAGACAGCATTCCCAAACACTAGCAAATGTCCTAAATTTTATGGGAGAAATGGATGTACATGTTTTCCAAAACACTAACATTTTCCTCAAAAGTATATTAAATTAAAGTTTACGGAAAGAAATGACATATACATGGTTTTCCTCTAGAGTTTATGGGAGTAAATGACATGCACATAGTTTTACCTAGCATTTTCATTAAAAATACATAAAATTAAAGCTTCATGGGAGAATGGCACGTACATGGGTTTTCCTCTTTAAATTTTTATCAAAGAAATGACATCTTAGGAATGACATATGCCTTAAGCGCTTTTCCTTGTCTTGAGTTTATGAGAGAGATGATGACATCTACATGGCTTTTCCAAAAGCTTTCTTTTAAATTTTAGAGGGAGAAATGACATGCCTTAAAGTTTGTCTTTGAGTTTGCGGGAGAAATGATGCACATATACGCGGCTCTCTCACTAAATTTTGCCTCATCTTATGAGAATTGACATAGAAATGGAAATGGTTCATGGTTCCCAAAAGACTAGAAAATACCTGCAAGTTTATGGAGAAACGAAATGTACATGGTTAGCCTTTAAAGTTTGCCTTTAACCTCACAGTAGCAATGACATGAAAAGGCACGTTTCCTCCTTAAAGCTTTCTAAAGTTTATGGGAATAACGCAGCATAAAACATGACACGTATATGGTCTCTCGTTATCACTCAAGATTTTCCTTGGAAGTTGTTGGGAAAGAGGAAAGGGGTCCGAGGTAACCACAAACCAACTTTTAGATGCTTTCGAATCTCAGCCAATCTCATACCCGCAGAGGGCCTCTTCAAGTTTTAGCTTTGCTTTTTGAAAGACATCGCGTAGGCTAGTGAAAGTACAAGGGTTTTGATCGAGTTTGGGTGATGAAATTCTCTAGAGCTAGAAGGGTAAGACCAATAGTTTAGGCCACTGGGCTAATGGAGTCGAAAGAAGATGGCTTAACCGGATTAATTTTTCTTAACAAGAGATGGTTTCCCCAAGGCAAGGTAATCAATGTAGTAGGGCAAATTTTGATGACTTTAAAATGAACAGAAATGGACTCAAAATGGGATGAAGGGAAATTAAGAATCCTTTCAACATACATTTGGAAAGAGGGAACTTGAATGATTATTAATAAAGAGAAATGGAAAGTATTCTTTACCAATAATCAAAATGATTAAACTAGAAAATAGGAGCACTAAGGATTCACCGTTTATACTAGTTCAGAAGAAAGACACTAAGAACAATGCAACAATTGAAAACGTGACTACACTTAAGCACTTTCTTAAATTATTCCTTTTCGTTTATCAGTCTCATATGAAACACAAGATGGAAATAATAAACAAAGTATAAAACTTTAAAACATAAGAGATAGATGACTTATTGATCCGCGTGATTCAAGAATCCTCGTGGAAAAGTCCCCTGCATCAATTTTTATCTCAAATGTGCACCATGCAAAAATTAACTCGAACAACACTATTCCAAAGTAATCAACATTACAGAAAAATTACACCCACCCTCAATACCCCAATCTGAGGGAGTATTTATATCATTATAAAAAATATCTCCTAACAATGAGATATAATCCAGGATGACTCATGGATATGTTATAAGCCAGTAGCGGAGAGTTGTGTGCCCGTGAGATAAGATAAAAGATAATTTGATGTTGTGTTGTTCCCATTTTTTATGAATGTGTCAGGGAGGCGAGCCCTAGTATTTCGCTTTGTTGATGTCTTCTTTAGTAACTCTGTACGTCTAGCCGCCAGAGCCTCATTAATACTCATTATCCGCACGATTACACTTTGACATGTTTATCCTCCGCTTTATCCTTTTTATCACGACGTCGTAGTAAAAAATCCAAAATTCATGTATAGGATAACTTTTTACAAAAAGTCTAACATCTCCTTCCACCATTGAGCTTCGGTATTTTCGGCTCTTTGAAGCCTCGAGTCTCATCGTCTCGCGATATCCCAAGAAAGTAGGCTGAATTGGGAATACATGCTTTACCTCATGTTCGAGGACAACAATTTTTCCGTAATCGTCATGAAGAATTTTTCCCGTAGGCAATGCCTTTGTTACCGACGAATTGGCGAGTTGTCAGCATACTTATTTAAATTTCCCAACATGAAGGTTTTCAAGGCTCAAGAAGAATATCCGAAACCAAAGGACTCTGGAAATCCTTTCATTCAGACAAAATATCCAATCTTTTGTAGAAAACATAACTTTCTTTCCTGCACATGATGAGAGCATCTTTCTTTCAAGGTTCTGCATCAAAGTTATCAGTAAAAACTTTTTTATCTTCAAAATTGTTCCTCTGTGCCTTTGGATGCCTATATCTTCAAGTTGATATCTGTCTTTGGTATTTAAAAATTGTATAAGATCATTGGCTTCTTCCAGCATATGTCCTAATTTCTTTCTCGTCCTTTTGAACTTCTTCCTAAAGCTCCATTTAATCTAAATCATTCTGCATTTGCCATTACTTGAATTGATGGCACGATCACGTCATTTAATCGACCAATGATGTTGGTCCAAATAATTTCTTTCGATTTCCTTCTAAAGGCTTATCCAATTTGAGATTCTTCTCATTGTTAATCGTTTTTTAACCATCTAATCTTTTGACCCCTCTTGTTTTTTCACAACACTCATTCTTTGAAAGTATCATGTTTTTGTTCCAAAGTGGCAAATTGCACCTTTGTTTTCTGTGAGATCCGTTCACCCAGAGTTTCAATTCCTTCCAATGATTTTATTAATTCTTTAGTGCTTAAATTGGAAGTGTTTGGCCTTGTAATAATCTCGCCCATCGTTTCCGTTGTTGTTGTATCTCGTAATCACTTCTATTTTTGTAGATGCCGGAATGTTTCTGACCCGCTTTTCTCTTTAATGCCTTTTCTTTCAAGTTCTAGTCTATCATTCGGCTTGGTGATTAAGTTTCAAGAGAAAATCCACTCAATCTTTTCCTTCAAATTTTTGCTTTATGATTTACTCAAGCGAAGGCTTTGTGATGCCTTGAAGATGGTAGCTTTAGTTGTTTCCTCAAGGCTCGAAATATCATCATCTTTCTTCTTATTCAAGGCTTTACTATACCCTTAACATCTTTGGGAATTATGACCCAATCCAATAATTATTTCTTCCAAAGTCTCTGCTCCGTTGTCCTCCAGCTTTGGGAAGAGGCTTTTTCACAGATGCAAATTGAGCTACTAGTATTATCCAAAGAATTCTACACAAATGCCATCGTTGATTTACCTACCAAAGTTAGAGTAAATCATCTCTTCCTAGCTTTGTTTGTGTGTACCAATTCCGATCCAAAGGATGAAATGCCCTCTTTGCCATGACTTCTCAAAATTGCTCGACATAACCGCAGCTTTGTTTGACGCTCGCCGTACTTTGGATTTGAAATGACTCATCACCATTTTATCTCCCTGTTGGCTGTCATGCTGTCGACATCAAGCTCAAGCTGATTTTTGGGAGCCATCTTCTAACAAATATTGATTATAGACTCGGAAGTCTTTAATGGATCATTTCTAGCCTTTATATTTACAAAGTTGTCTTTTTAATATCGCACGCATCCTCTCACCATGGGCAGTGAAGAAGCATACTTCGCACTTTTTTTGTCTTTGTAGCTCTTTTTTTCGTGAATTAAGTGGATGTCCCACCGATTGTGCAGGTGATTTTTGACTATCTCCAGGACTCTTTCTCTCCTTTGACCCGTCGTGGTTTCTTGAAAATTCTACTTCTGAAAGAGAGGATTTAATCTTTGTGATTTTTGTATCTACAGCTGTCTCTCAAAGATCCGCACAGAAAGTTGTTTCTCAGCACTCTCTTCTCACCCTTTTCTTCATCGAGATGAGTTTGAAAATTTGAAATTTCTACCACATTAATTTGAGTGGGGGGAGTCTCAGTATTTGGGCCTGTTCCCTTAGAATTTCAGGCTTCCGTCACTGGTGAAATTCTCTCCAGAACTTGAATATCAGCCTCCTTTCTTTCCTCCCTGGACGCTGCGGTGGCATAGTGCACTAATTTCCTGCAAATTTTGTCAGAGAGGTTCTAGTAGAAGATAGGACTCCACTCGCATCGGTGCACCCGCCCAAAAGTGTCTCAGGGTTGCATGTATTTTCTTCTCACATCTTTTCACAAAATTTTCACATACCACCTTGCTCACTATCTTTGTTCTGTCAAGTTCCTCTCAATCTTACTCATACATCCATATTTGCACTTCTAATTTTTGGAATTCTATGTGAAGGTAAGGTGACAATGTGTTTTTCATCCTTCTATCACGTAAATTAAAACTTTTGGGTCATAAGGTGCAGATTTGTGTGAAACTTTTTCGCAATTTGAGATAATCTTTCTAGATTCTTTTCTGCCTTTCTTTATCTTTGCTATCTCTAGAACTACAGACAAAAGGACCTTAATTGACTCTCCATAATCTAGCCGAGATTTTTTCTTTTCATTGTGCAAAAATGGACTATGTCTGAATTTTATCATTTGTCCTGAATACCCAAGGCAAAAAGCCTCATTGGGACATACTTTGCACCTAGAAATTTGTTACTAGTCTCACAACTCATATACTCTAATTTCTGTGATGATTCTTTGCATAGGAAATTACCAATCACTTATCATGTATTGCTCGAAAGTTTGAGACTCTCCACATTGCCATTGACCAATTCTAGGCAGTGAAACCCTCGTTAACAAGGTAGTTGCGCAGTGCACAACAGTAGTCAATGAACCTCATTGTAGGACAAGTGTAGAATCCGTAGGAATTATGTAGACTGCAAACCAAAAACATTACGTAGATCTTGATTTCCTTTGGCATCAAGTTTCATGACATGGAAATGGAAACTCTCCTGATTTGATTAACGTACATGAGATGAAGTATATAGTAGTGGATATATTTGAACACTTTCTCATCTCTTCCAATCTCATGAACTAGCTCATGAATTTTATCAAGAATGTAGGAAGCAATCATATTTGACAGTTATGGGCCGGCAAAGTGGATAAAATCTCGACACACCATCTACTCAGGGTTAACTTTATCAACATATTCATCATCGTTGAAACCACATAGAAGACATCAGTATTCTCAAAATGAGTCCTGCCTGCATATCTCAGAAAAAAGAAAACAGGGTCCATAAGGAGGAGGGTCCTTGTTTCGTATGTTCTTGAGCATAAAAGTCCGACAAAGGCAATTTAACTCTTTCTTGGGATAAATTGGCTCCATTTTTCAAGTGAGTCTTCCATGGAAAGGGGAGTCAGTGTTTTTGGGCTACAGAAAGTGAAACATAAACATACTTCACTCAAAGATCGGCGCGTTGCTGAAAGGACGGTCTGACTCCTGGGATAGGACCTGCTCGTTGACTGGGATCATAATTGGTACCGTAGGCACTGAATTATCTCAGAGAAAAATACCAATCCGAGGGTAAAAAGATATATTCTGGCGATCGTGATTCCCATAGTCCCGAAAATGTCAAAGTCATGCCTGCACTATCTCTCGCATTGGCAAAAATTTCATGCAGGATTTTCACTTTCGAGGATGAGGTCTTTAATTTGGAAATCTCTCATCCGCTAGAGGCAGACAGCCCCAAATCCTTATGAGGGCGTGTCCTCGCAGGTGCGATATTTAAAGCCACAAGAACTTCCACTCTGCTCGCGGATTCGTAGAAGTGAAGTCGGGTTTTCAGTGCGGAAAAACAAGAAAGAGTTCTGCAGCTCGAATACAATTACAAGTCCTCGGCGATGAAAAAAGACCAAATCGTGTCGATTTTTTGTATGTTTCCCGTGGAATTAGAAACGAAAAAACCAAGATTTTTGCAGTAGGTTTCAACATGTAATTTGCAGTACACTACTTTCCCATGAAAATGAATGGCAAAGGATGAAAATAGGTGTAGGCAAATGTGCGGATGAATTCGCGATTATTCAACGCAATTTTCTCGAGAAGGTGACGTACGATACATCTTTCTGCAATTGGTTTTAGAAATTTTTCAGAGAGACGGACTGCGCCGTACGGTAAAATATGAAATGACGTGCAGCAGGTGGGGTGAGCTGAATCGCAAAGTCGCTAGCGTGGATTTAATTTTTTTAAGCGGACGATCGGCGGGTACGAAGTTGTTTTGTCATAGGAGGTAAGCGGTAAGTGTATACGATCGCTCTTTTGGGGACAAAGGCCACGGAGTGAGTAGTGTCCATGGGGACCCACGTACGTGTGGCAAGTGCATTGTTTAAAACCGTCGCATACGTGCGCGTATATCATTTGGGATATGGTGCAATGATATGGATGGCACAATGCTGATCGGCAGATGGGTTGATCCAACGCCGTTGGGCAAGGTAAGATGAAGGGGAACAGGTGGCACCGTGGCCCAACATAACGTACAAGTTTAATTTGAACTGCACATCGGAGCGAGTGCTTTAATTTGGTGGTAGGCTATTAATTAACCATGAGGGCGCGATTAATCCCTGCACGCTGCAGACTCGACGTGGACTTTCATGATTAATTGGAGTTTTAATTAATTGACTCACTATAATGAAGTAGATGGTTATTTTTTCAAACCAAAGGTTTGAGATATGTGTAATAATTTGGGATTTTATTAAAAATGAACACGGGAATGGGTGGATTTTTATGTAGATTTAAATAATAGGTTAAAGTTAATACGAAAAATGAATGGAAGCGCTATAAAAACATTAGAAGTGAATGATTGACATTATGCTAATGTTTGTGGCATTAGGATTTTTCAATTATTGGGCCGAGGGTCGTCCCTCCAAAAGTCAAGGAAATGCCTTTGAGCCTCTAATTTTTCAAAATAAGCCTTAATACTTTAGAAATTAGTGAAATTTTTAGGAAAAATGCAGAAGGGAAGTTAATCATTTGACTTTTGTTTTCATGCTTTTGAAATTTCTTTCCATAGCAGTAGTTCCCGCCTGGCACTTTCGTGATGAAAGTAAATATTAACACATTTCTAGAGTCACACTATCACATGCACTCATGACCAACATCTACCTCACCCTACCTACTTTAACCTACCCATTTTTCTTCTCTCTTTATTAGGGTGCACTTAGACTCGGCAAACCCTTATCACATACATGTAGAAATCTATCTAATCTTTAACCTTATTACATCCAAGGGCTCAGCATCAATTGTTGAGCTCATTTTATTTACTCTCACCTTATCTACTTATCCGCCAAGATTAAATTGTTTGGTCAGATTTCTATTCTTTCTATCTCTAAAACATAAAATTGAAAGATGAACTAGCCGCTTTAAACCGTTTGATTGTACCCATCACTATATGGCATGTAGAGACAAGTTGCACACACTCGTTTATTTTACATAAGAGAAAAAAAGCAGGCATTTTAGTACTTGCACACTTTTCCTCGCCTTTTATTTTGGTGGGGTTAATTTTATTTTGCATTTGTTTTGGCCATTTTTATTTATTTTCTACTCCTTTTTATTTTTCTTTTTAGTGGTAAACTCCTTTACATTTTTTAAATTTTTTCATTTTTTGACAACATGAGAAAACCTTTGCAACAAGAAGAAAGGTATGAACATATTACTGGAGTAGTAGCCCATCAATCTCAATCATGATATACATGATCACCTATTGGCATAGTGACCACAACACTCGGCTCCACTTGACGGCTTTTCCTGGGTGAAAAGTCAAGAACAACATATGTCAATTAAGTCCTCAGAGTAATTTTGACCCAACCATGGAATCTTCTTCGCATTGTATGCTTTACTGTATGTACTGACAATGAATACTTCTGAAGCTTTAGGCCTTCTCTCTCGAAAGCTCCAACTCCAGCTAGTTACTATCCACTCAAAGTTGTGACATTACAAAGGATATAGTGTGTACATGTTAAAAATCAGTGATATTCTAGTCAACAGGATCAAAGTAATGTTTCAACATCTCGACCATTAACTAGCCCATCTTCAGCTTTCCGTACTCAACCTAAGTTTTTCATGCAACATGTATCGTTTCCTTGCAAAACATGAATCATATGACAGGTCCTTTCCATAGGAAGCCAAACTTCCTCCTCATGTTTTCCTTTCATCATCTCTTTCTCCTGAATCCCATCTTAAAACTTTGCTTCCAAGTTGGAAATCTTCTACCTTCGGGTCCTTTTATCAAATATCTCTCTTTAGTTTCTCCCGCAATACCAAGAGATCTATGACATACTTCCTCTCCGTTCCTCGCCTGCAAATCAGATAGCTCTTCTGATTTATTTCTCCTCTGAATTTATCTATTAGGTTCAACCCAAGCTTCTAGAAGAAATTCTCATTACATGTGAACTCCTAAAGATGAAGGAACATGCAGCCTCACATAGTGACTCATCCATAAGGACCTGGGTCCCAATAGATTTTTGGTGGTGAGTCCAGTCTCAGCCTACGCTATGCATTTGTAAGTTTCTTGTGCCAATTTTTTCTTGGTTTCCTCCACACTTTCTTAATAATATTGATGAGACTCTTGTTGGAAGATCTGCACCTAGTCCATTAGCTTCGAGGGTACAGGTTGTGGAATGGCTCAGGTGATAAGCATATTTGTTGCGTAAACTTATCATCTTTCTTAGATTTGAAGGCAACAACATTATCAAGGTGATTTTATCACGACAACCAAATCTTGATAATAATATTAGGTTTCTAGGAATCCTCATGCATCACGATGTCATTGGCTTGTCTCCGGAAGGAATTGATTCTATCCATTTGTAAAATAGTCTCAAGTGGCGTTGAGGATCCATTGTTGGCCGTAAGTATAGGATGGATTTCTCCAATGAACCAGAAATCTCATTTGTTGGAAAGTTTTTTCAAAGGAAATTGGTTTTCTGTGGGTAAGGGTAACAGTTTTCTCTTGCCTTCTCAAAAATTTGACATTTATGGCAAGCAAAGTGACAAATTTCTTTGCATCAAAGAACAAGGGTCTACTAACACCAAAATGCTTAGGACCTTGTCCGCAATTGATTTCCAAATAAAGGTGTCCACCATCAGCCTCCTCCATGAAATTTCATGGAGAGCCTGTGTGCAACTTCATCTTTTAACAAACAATTCAATATAATACTTTCATGATTTTTCCAAAAAAAGAACATTATCTAGGAATACGAAAACTTTGAAAGATGTCATCTTTAAAAACCTTTTCTTTGCTCCGGATAACCTTGGAGGAGCTTGCAGAGCTTTAACACACTACATAAATCATATCAAAGCATACCAAGGTGAATCTAAGAAGGCATGGCTGATTTGTGGAGTCGCCATCTCCTCGTTCATCATCCAAAGCGCATTAATAGGGCTTGACAATTTAAGTCATCTCGTGAGTTGGGCCAATCCGTGTCCCTTTATAAGCTTTGTAGGTTTTATTTCAATATCATAATCTAATATGGTAGCAATCCATTTACCTATTTTTCCCCTCAATTTCCACCTTTCGCCAAGATTTCTTTTGACAACAACATTTTGGTACACATAGGCTATCGTCATGGGAATAAAACATGCAGACTCTAAAATCTTTAATGGCTTTTTTAGATAAGTGCAAAAGCTTTGTTTTTTCCATGATGTTGGTATTTTACGATGCATTCCTCGGTGATTCTGGACAGGCTATAGGTTTTTCACATCCTCGATCATCCTTTTGTAATAAAACAATGCATACAGCAGGGTTCTCCGATGCAAATGAAAAGTTATTTATGAAGTCTCTATCAAATCGTGGACTTGTAAGGACCTAGGTTCGGTCAAAGCCATTTTAATTTCTTCAAAATGCTGGTTTGAGCTTCCACTTTGTCCATTTTAATACTTTAATCCTTTTATTAACATGTTAGCAAGAAATCTAATTAGCTCTGGGCCTAAGCTAGATATGAATCTTCTCCAAAAATTGATTTTTTCCTTAGAAAGCTTGAAGTTCTTTGACATTTCTAGGTGTAGGTATCTCCAGACAGCTTTCTGTTCTAGCAGAATCACTTTAATTACCATCTTTTCTGAGATGATATGGCCCAAGAGTTTACCTTCTTCAAGACCAAAACAAGGACTTCTTTTGTGATTCAAAGAGATACCAATATACTTCCCGCGTATGTAACACTTGTCCGAGATGGTCCGAAATGTCGCCGATCTGATTTAGAAAAAATAGTTAAATCATCCAAATACATAACAATAAAGTCATGAATTTCTTTTTGCAAAATGCATTGTCCATTGCTCTCTTGGAAGGTTGTTCTCGCATTTTTAAGTCCAAATGGAATTTTTAACGTACTTGAATGTCGTGGTGTTGTAAAAGTTGTTTTTTCTCGGTCACTTCGAGATGAACCAGACTTTCGTGTCGTATCCTCGAGAACCCATCTCAGAAGAGAAATCCTAGAAGCACCTACATTTACCCTTTGTAAAAATGTGATCCATTTTAGTGTGATAGGGTACTATCCTTCAAAGAAACATTATTTACACTCTTGAATCAACACATAATCCGATCTTCCGCTTTTGCTAGTAGGTACTAAATTAGACACCCACCTCCAAAACGACAGAGCAATTATCCCTCGCTTTCACATATTCTATTTCGATTTCTTTTTCAATTAAAGTGCAGTGTAGTACAGGGTTTGATTCTTCTCGATTTTCTCGTTTAAATGGTTTTCCGATTTTCTTTCGCAGGTATTGCATGACGTAATTATAGAGGTATCATATGATTTGCGCTTTTCGCAACTCCGTGAAACATCCCCGGACTCTCTTTCAGTCTGAGTTCGAACATATTTTAGTTTTTGATCAGAGACAAACATTTAGATAACTCGTATCATTTTAGGATTCTCTTCTGCAAATTATATTCCTCAATATCCGTTCAATGGTTCCATCGGTTTCTTTGGAACATCATTAGAATCGAAAAACTCTCCGCAGGAGTTAATCCTTTAGGAAAATGATTCTCTTTTAAATTAATGATCTCGTATTCTCCTATGATAGATACTCTAATTGCCCCTAATATTTTGAACAAGCTGTAAGACCTAGCAAAAGAGCTTTCATATTCTCGCCATATTATTGCTCACTGAAAGTTTAGGTCTCCAGAGTGGCCTGTCAAAGCATGATCATTTTCTAAGGTTGTGTATCCCAAATTCCGTACTCTGCTCCTCACTTTCCAGTTAACTAAACCATCAAATTCTCAAATGCCAAAGAATTTCCATGTTCATAATTGGTGTCGGAGTTTCAAGAACTTTTTTTAAATAGTGAGATCTCGGGTTTTTACTTTCTTTGGTTTCTCTCGGGTATCCGATGTTTCATCGCCCTCAAATATTTCCTGGATTTTGAACATTATATTTTTTCATTTGTAATTTCTTTTGGTTCCATTGCCGGAACTTCCAATTCAAGTGAGGATCAATTTCAGCATCAGAAAGAATAAAATGAACTCCACGTAAGTGTACTCTAGGTAGACGGAAATTTTTCTGTGTTTCTCCCGACTCACCGACTGCTAATATTTTCATTAAAGTTTTCTCTCCGTATATCTTCTTTGGGTTACCAAACACTCGTAAATAGTAGGCATATGGTATGTCCAATTTTAAGAGATCCTCCAAGCTCATGCACCCTCAAGATTCGTACGACAGCATACCGCTATTTTTGGAGGAATATCTCGTCGCTACCATATCCATCAAAATTGTTTTTGCAGTATTGAACTGTAGTGAAACACGCAAGCCCTTTGATTAATCCTAAACATCTCACCCGATTTTTGAATCAAAAGAAAAGATATCTTTGTATGGTCCCAGTGATATCTCAGGTTTAATTTTTCCTATTGCTGCGCTTTGGGCATTAGATTTTGAGATGCCTCGCATCCGGCTATGGAAATCAAGAAGTATTTTATCATGTACGTTCAAACTGATATAGAAATGGAGTGAGTTCTCTCCATTACTCGTTTGCTTTTCCACTTTACTGTGTGTCAAAAGAGTAATCTAGAAGTCGCCCATCACAAAAACATTTATCGAACTCATCACTTCGAAAGAGAGTTTGAGTGATCTATTGATTCTGACTTTCTAGATGAGACATCATGCTTTAGCCAATCCAGCACAAGGAACAAATATTTTTAATTTTCCTTACTTTCCTTTGTGCCTCCCTAGACATTAAAAGGTTTTTTCAATCTCGAGTTCTTGTGAGTCGAAAAGTTGGACTTCCTCCTTATCTTCTCGTGTTTTCGCATTTTTCTCCCTCCTCAGGAGTGGGGTTGTGTCAAGTTGTTTCCGAATCAACTTCTAGAGGTTCACGCTTCCTTTAGTAGGAAGAGTATTGGACAAGTTTTTTGTTATTCAAATGCATCTATCGTGTTGACATCTTCAATTATTGGGTTAGCAGGATTAGGATCTCGATTCAGGAAGGAATATGCATGTGCGGAAGTATTGGTTTTTACCTTTTGAGGGGTTGTTTTGTAGTCTTTGCTTTTTTCTCGACATCAATTTGCATCTGCCTTCATATTATATTTCTTATGGACTTCGGCAAATAGTTGTACTCATATCCCTCCTTGAAGCCAATTTGATTTCTCCCGAATGAGTTTGGAATTGTTTAAGAATGTGAGCTTCTCGATCATTTTGGGTCAAGAAAACTTTTCGGTTCATTCTTGCGTGGAGCTGAAATTTGTTGAGCTAGCATCTTCTCGTTGGTCCACTCGGTTGAGGCTTTCCAACATAATTTTCTTGGAATGCCTGAATGTTTTGAGTTGGGACCATTTTTTCCAAAGTATTTTTGGTTTCTCTTGGTTCTTCTCGAAATTTGGATTCCTTCTAATATTACTCTCGCTGACCATCCAAGGATATTTCCTTTCAATTGTTTCCTCTACTCTATCTCCTAGCCTTTCCATCCCTTTAATAATAAGCATCTTTAATTTCTTTTCTTCAAAAGGCCGAGAGGGTTCTCTCATTTAAAAGGTATATCTTCCTTTCTGATCCTCGAAGCTTTAGTCTTTGCCTCAGCCATCGAAAGCTGGCTTCAACGACCACGTAGCCATACTTTGAATATCTTCTAAAGTTTGAGGAGATCTTTCCCCAAGGTGACGACGCGACTCCACAATCAAACCCATCGGTGAAATGTGATTAATGCTAAACCGAGGAGGTCTCAAGGTCTTTGAAATAAAGAACATTGAAAACACACTGAACTCCGGTAGCACCTTGCAGCAAAGCCTCCTCGTGTTCCTCTCTTTAGATTTCCATAGTCTCGATAATATTTGAAGAGGATCTTTCTTCTTTTTTCCCATCTCCGTTTAAAAATGTTCTATATAACACCTTGTAGGTTAGCATGACACCGTTTGTAGGAAGGTCTCTCAAACCAAAGGTTCTGAACTTCTCCATGAATACTTTTGAACAAATATTCTCATTCTTTACATCACTCAAAGATTCATTTCACAAATTTCAAAATAATTGGCCATCTTTAGCATGCTAATGTGCACCGTAGGTTCCGTAACCATCAAAAGGGAGTGATTTTACTTTGATAGTCTTGTGTGGCATAGCCTGCCGGATTGGTTGGTAACACTAAGGGAGCATGATGATGCTTTTCCATCGTAGGAGGTAGAGATGGAGAATAGTTAGAGGTTGGGTCTGCGGAGTGGTGGATGGAGGAGTAGAAAGAGTAGTTTGAGGCGGAGATGTTTGAGGAAATGTTAATGAACTTAGAGAGGTTGAAGTCACGCCGTATAAAGATCTAATGTTTCTTCAGTAGATAATCTCGTATTGCATGGAATCTTGAAAATTTTTACCAAGATGTGAAGTAACAAATTCAAATTGTAAATCTTCAATAACACCGGGTCTTGAACCAGCCGGGACAACCACGTATTCATGGTAGTTTACAAACAAAGATGTTTCAAATTGCTTTCATCAAAAGGTTCATCCTCAAGGTAAATCCACTTCGACAGACAAAGATATTGATCTACAGAGAGTGCCGTAGAACCAGCATTAACATTTCTCGTCAGTTTCGTCTCCTAAGAATTTTGATGAAATTCCGATTTTCAAAGACGAAAGCGGTGGATTTCGGACTCGTGATTAGCCCCGGTGTAATGAGTCCTTTCCGAAGCCAAATTTTCTAGTGTGATTTTTTTCTTTTGTTTTTTGCTTTAAATGTAACTCTGGAACAATACAACTTCAACAACTTTCTTTAAGAAGTTTCTAGACATTGGATTTAGATTTTCTTAAAAATTGATTTGATTAGAGCAGAACCAATCAAGTATCCGAAAACCTAATGTTTAGTTCATAAATCCTAGACTTCCAAGACAGACCGAAAAAAGCTTTTTATTTACTGTGCAATTGCAAAGCAAGAGCAATTTCAAAGGCTACCCGGCTAACTTTCGTGCTCCGTCTCATAGTTTATAAAGCAACAATAATAAACAAATGAATTATTCAAGTCCCCCAATGGATTCGCTCTACCATGGTTACTCACTCCTCGATTTCTCCTCAGAAGTTGTTGGGACAAAGAGGAAAGGGGTCTCAAGTAGTAACGCTACAACCTTTTAGACAGAGAATTCAGCTAATCCTCGCACCCAAAGAGAAAGCTCTCTTTTAAGTTTTCTTAGCTTCTAAGATATTAGGCTAGTTATGAAAGTGACAATGGTTTTGATTGAGTTTGGGTGATGAAAACCTATAGTAGAAGGGTTAAGACTTGAATACTTTTAGGCCATTGGGCTAATGGAGTCAAAAGAAGATGACTTAACAGACGAAAGCTTTCTTAACAAGAGATGGTTTCACAGTGGCAAGGTAATCAAATTAGGGAACAATTTAATATCGAAAATGAACATGAAATCAACTCAAAATGGATGAAGGGAAATGAAGAATCCTTCAACATATTTGAGAGAGAGAACCTGAATGATTATCACACAAAGAAAATTTAAGTATTCTTTACCAAATAATCAAATGATTAAACTAGAAAATAGGAGCAATTAAGGATCTCACCATTTATACTAATGTCAGTTCAAGAAAACATTAAGAATAATAACAATTGAAAAATATATTTCACTTAAGCACTTTTTGACTATTCCTTTTGCTGATATCGTCCAGATATGAAACACATATGGTATAATAAACAAGTATAAAACTTTAAAACGTAAGAGATAGACGACTTATTGATCCGTTGCTTTGATTCAAGAATCCCCGTGAACTCCTTTCTGCATCAATTCCTCGTCTGGCTAGCCATGCAAAAATCTCTGTCCAACAACACTTTTATTCCAAAGTAATCACATTACAAGAGAATCTATGGATCTCCACTCAATACTCCAGCTTGAGGGAGTATTTATGCAGTGTGTAATTATAAAAAATATCTCCTAACAAAATGAGACATAACATAGATTGAGTCATGGATATGTTACAGAAAATATGAGACAGCTGGTCCTCGTAGATAAGAGAAAAGACAATGGTGAGGCCGTAAGTTGTTCCCATTTTTGTATGAATGTGCTTTCCGGAGGCAGTCCCTAGGATTTCGGTCTTTGCCGTTGTCTCTCTTTAGTAAACTCTATGCTTCGGTCGCTTCTCCGTTTCATCAAGTTACTCTCTTACTCTCAACCGATTACACACTGGACTCCGTTTGATCTCTCGTTTATCTCTTTTTATCATGACTCTCATCAGTAGTAAAAATCAAAAAATTCATGTAGTGATAATTTTTAGTCTCAACACTTCTTCCCACCATCGTAGCTTCCGGTATTTTGGTTCTTTGAAGCTTCCTCAAGTCTCACGTCACTTTGTATATCCTTTTCGAAGAAGGTAGGCTGAATTGAGTAAGTGCTTTACCTTTATGTTCTGAGATAAAATAAATTTTCCAGAACGTCATGAAGAATTTTTTCCTCAGTAGGCAATGCTTTTGTTGCTGATGAACTGCCTGGGTCGTCAGCATACTTATTCAATTTCTCAACATAGTTTTCAAGGCGCTCAATAGTTTTACCAATATCGAAACTAAAGGACTTTTGGCATAATCCTTTATTTAGCAAAATATCCAATCTTTTTGTGAAAGCATAGATTTCTTTCTCCTAGCATATCAGTGCTGCATCTTCTTTTCGAGGTTCTCGCATCACCTTCTAGTAAAAACTCTTTTTTATCCCCAAAATTGTTCTCGTTCTCGTCTTTGGATGCCTCAGCTCTTCAAGTTGATATATGTTCTTGCATTTAAAAATTGTATAAGCTCGTTTAGCTTTCTGCTGCATATGTCCCAATTCTTTCTCTTTGCCTCTTTGAACTTCTTCCGTGAGCCAATTTAACCAAATCATTCTCGTCTCATACATTATTTGGAACGGATGGCCGTGAGCAGAATTTTATCGATCGAATGATGTTGGTCCAAAGAATTCTCTTTGATTTCCTCTTCAAAGGCGTCTCCACGAGATCCTTCTCTAATGCTTTTCAACCAATTTTTCTAATCCTGCTGACCTCTCTTTGCTTTTTCTCACAAACACTCATCTTTGAAAGATCATATATATCTCAAAGTGGTAAATTGTACCTTTGTTTTCCTGGAGGTCGCCACTCTGGAGTTTCAATTCCTCCATTGATTTTATTAATTATTTAGTGCTTAAAGGGAAGTGTTGCCTTTGTAATAATCTTTTGCCGATTCGACTAGTTGTTGTTGTACCCGTAATCACTTATGTTGCTGTAGATGTCGGAATGCTGTGACTCGCTTTTGTCCTTTGTAATGCCTTTTTTCTCAAGTTCTTTTTCAAGCCTACATTCAGCTTGCTTCATTAAGCTTTCAAGAGAAAAATCCATCAATTCTTCTTCGCAGTTTTTCTTTATGATTTCTGCGCCAAATTGTGATGCCCTTGAAGATGGTAGCTTTAGCACAGTTTCCTTACAGGCAAGCAATATCATCATATTTCTTCTTAATCAAGGCTTCTCATACCCCAACGACTGTTTGGATTACGACCCGATCCAATGCACTATTTCTTCCAAAGTCTTTATTCTATTGTCCTTAGCTTGGGAAGATGTGCTTTCTTTCATATGATGCAATTGAGCATTAGTATTATCCAAGGAATTCTCAGTAATCTGGGCCATGATTGATTTATCTACCAAAGTCGAGTAAATCATAGTATCTCAGTTTGTTTGTGTAAATTTCCAATCTGATCCAAAGGATGAATGTCCTTTGCGCGTGACTTCAAAACCGGTTTCTACATACACCGTCACCATGGCTTGAGGTTGTTGCACTTTTCGGGTTTGAAATGACCCATCACCATTTTACGTTGGATGTCATAAGCCGACATCAATCTCTGTTGATTTTTGGGAGCCATCTTCTAAATATTGATTGTAGACTTGAAGCCTGAATGCTGGATCATTTCTCAGCCTTGTATTTATAAAATGTATTTTTAATATCCCATGCATCCTTCACCGGTGGTTTGAAGGAAGATGCTATCGCACTTTGGTCGCTCTTTTGTAGCTCTTTTTCTCCGGAATTAGTGTGAGTGTACCACCGATTTTGCATGTTTGCCAGACCATCTCAACTCTTTCTCTCATCTCGACATCGGCGTCTTGAGCACTCTCCTCGAAAGAGGATTTAATCTTTTCTTTTCGACATCAAAGTTGTTCTAAAGATCCACCGATAGTAGCTGTTTCCGCATCTCTCTTCTTACCCCTTCTTCATTGAGAGGAGTTTGCAAAACTTGAAATTTCCTCGCCACATTAATTTGAGTGGGGAAGTGCTAGTGTCGCTCGTTTTCTTTTAGAATTTTCAAGCCGCTCTCGCCATTGTGAATTTATCTCGTAACTTTGGAATATCAAATCTCCTTTTCCTTCCCTTTTGACGCGCGCGTGGCTAGTGCATTGACTCTCCCCAAAATGCCGAGAGGTTCCTGCAGTAAGAAGGACCACTGATCTCTGCACCCTGCGCGCCCAAAAGTGTCCAGTGTCGGGTATTTTTCTCAAGATATTTCACAACCTTTTTCAATACCGACCTGCTCACTCATCTCGTTCTATTAAGGTCCCTTCCATCCATTCATCCATATTTGAAAAATCTTTTGTTCAATTTCTCGGAATTCCCATGGTGAAGGTATGTAAGTGACAAATTTGTTTTTCATTCTTCTATCACAAATAAACTGCTATGGTCATAAGGTACCCAAAGGGAAAACTTTTCTTGCGCATTGAGATAAATTCTTCTAGGACTCTTTCACATTTTTTCGCATCTCTAGAATTGATAGATCAAAAGTGACCTATAACTCACTCTTAATTCTAGACTAGCTTTTTTCTTTGCATTGCAAAATGGACTATGTCTCAATTTATCATTTGTATGAAATACTCTAAGGATCCTCATGGCATGACACACTTTGAGTAACTTGAAAGGACATAGCTGCCCGTCACATATATATTCTAATTTCCGTATGATTCTAGTAGAGGTACCAATTAACCTGCCCATGTATTGCTCGGGAAAGTTGGAGAATTTTCTTCATATCATTATTGACCTCAAAGGCAGTGAAACTCTTGTTAACAAGGTAGTTGAAGGGAAGCACAAATAGGTCAATGAACTCACCAGGAGGACAAGGAGAATCCCAGAGGAATTATGGAAGATTGCGTACCATTACAAGAGCACACCTTTAGATTTCCTTTGGCATCAAGTTTCATGACATGTGGAAAGGGAAACTCTCCCGATTGATAATACAGCATGAGAGGTATAGAAGCAGGGAATATTTCTGGACACTCTTTCTATCTTTCCAATCTCATGAACTGCGATGAATGTCACGCAATGTAGGACTCAAAATCATGAGCTGATGAAAGAAGTTGTCCAGGTGATGTAAAATCGACAAACAAACAATAGGGTTAACTTATCAACAATATTCAACATGCGTTGAAAACCCAGACACACAGTAAGATAACATATTCAAAATGAGTTCGCGCAATATCTCAGGATTATATCCACAGGAGGAGGGTCTCTGAGCTGATGTTCTTGAAACATGTGTAAGTCCTGGACAAAGGCGCATTTAACTCCTCTCGGGGACAACTCGTCAATTTTTCAGTTATCTCCCATTGAAATGAGTCGAGTTTTGGACTTTGCGGTGAAAACCGCATACATACCAAGTTGACGGATTGAGCATTTGTCGGAAAAGGACATGTCTTTGACCCGGGGACAGGGACTCCAAGCCATGGCTGATTGGGATCATACATTGTTATGGTAGTACGAATTATTTTAGGAAAAATATGAACTGAGGGTGGGTATACACATCGTAAATATTGACTCGATGACAGCAAAATGTCGTGCGCCACTTTCAGGTGGGACGATATCTCAGCATAGCAAAATCTCAAGAGGATTTTTCGCCAAGGATGAGTTATTTACGATCTGGAAATCTTTATCCAGCTAGAGGCAGAGATAGTCTCAAATCCTTATGAGGGGCATTCAAAGGTGCGATATTTAAAAGCCACCGGAACTTCCATTTCTAGTTCTTATGGATTCAAAAGGAAGTCGGGTTTTAATGAGGAAAACAAGAAAAATTAGTTAGGTCTAGGGAACACAATTACAGGTCTCCAGATGAAATGAAAGTAGCTACTGTACCATGTTTTAAGTCTTTTTTCTAGTGGAATTAAAACACCAAGATTTTGCAGAGTTCAACGGGAATTGGGTAAATACCTATTTTCCGGGAAATGAACAAAGGACAAAAACAAAGGTAGGCAAACTTTGCGAGTGAGTTTCCTGATGGTTTCGACCGCAATTTTCTTCTTTAGCAAGGTGCACGCCGACAAGCCTTCAATAGTTGGTTTTGGAAATTTTCTTCAGCATGGGACACCTGGCCATTGCGTGCAAAGATCTCGAAAATGACGTGTGTTGGTGTGTTTTAATCGCAGAAAGTCAAAGGGACGCGTTGATTTACACCTTTTTAAGGCAAAGACGACAAGCAGAGCGTAGAGCTGTCACAGGAGGGCAGAGGCAGCAGATACATCGCAGACCTCGCTTTTGGGGACTGGAGCGTTTTCGCAGAGGGCGAGCTGATTCCATAGAACCCATGACGCGTGGCGAGGCACTATTTAAAACCGCATGGCCATCGCGCGTTGCCTGCCTGTCACACGTGTGAGGTTGCCAGTGTGGACGAGACGCATGCGTTGACAGACAGACAGTCGGATCCACCGGCGGTCGGGAAGCAGACGACGGACAAAGGAGTGTGCCCGGACATAGCTCCCAAGTTTAATTCTGAACTGCACATCGCGAGCGATTTACTTGGCGGATAGTTGTTATAATGCACCGTGATAGTTACCCAATCCCTTTAAATGCGCTGTGGAGGCGAACTTCCATGCGATTAATCGAGTTTTTAATCAATTAATCATAATTAAATGATATTTACATGGTTGTTTTTCAACCAAAGGCGGGATATGTAATACACTTTGATTTTTATTAAAAGCATACTAGAACGTGGATTTTAAGGCAGGGATTTAAATAATAAGTTAAAGTTAGTAAGAGAAAATGAATGGAAGCGCCAAGTGTAAAAACATTACAAGTATGTATTTAACTTATGCTTGAATGAAAAGGGTTTTTATAAAAATATTTTGCACTTTCCCTAAGTAAAACTGGATTTTACTTAGGAAAAGATTTCTTTAGAAGTGAATGATCGACATTATGAATGGTTTTCAGCACTTAGACTCTTTCACTATTGCGCTTCCCAGTCTAGTCCCTCCAAAAGTTAGGAAATGCCTTGAGACCCTCTTTAATTTTCAAATGCCTTAGTACTTTAGTGAAATTAGTGAACTTTTTAGGGAAAATAAGAAGGGCACAGTTAATCATTTGACCTTTGTTTTGCTTTGAAATGAGCCTGCAAAGGTAGTTCGCCTTTCACTTTGTAGATGAAAGGGAAATATTAACACATTTAGGAGCTGTCATCCATCACATGTAATTTCTTTACTACAACATCTGCCTCACCCTACCTACTTTAACCCACCATTTTTTTCTTCTTTATTAGGGTGCACTTAGACCGGAAAAACCCTTATCACATCTTTACATGTAGAAATCTACCGAATTCTAACCTCTGTCACATCTAAGGGTTCTCGTATTGTAACTATTGAGCTCGTTTCATTTACTCATGCTCTATCTACTTATCTCCCAATATTAAAACATGTGATGGTCAGATCTGGTTCTCTATCTTCTAAAACACAAAATCGAAAGATGAACTAGCCAAGCTGCAAACCGCTGACTCTTCATCAATTGTGGCATAAGATACAAGACAGCACACACATAACGGTTTATTTACATAAGAGCAAAAAGGCAGGCATTGGACTTTGCACATCTTTCCTTGGCCTTTCTTTTGGTGTTCATTTTCGTCTACTGGCCATTTTTATCGCTTTCCTTTGATTTTTCTTTAGGAAATACCTTCTCTTACATTTTTAAATTTTTTCATTATTTTGGACAATATGGAAACCTTTGCAACAAGGAAAGTGTATGAACATATTACATAGCCGCATCGATTCGACTCATGATATATGACACCTATTGGTATAGGAGCAGAAAAGTTCCCAAAAAACTAGCAAATGCCTTCAAGTTTATGGGATGAAAACGACATGAGCATGACTTTCCTTTAAGTTTGCCTGAAGTTTCATGGGAGAAATGACATTTACATGGTTTGCTTTAATGTATTTCCTTTTTGTAAAAGTCTATGGCAAATAATGTGGCATAGAAATGACATGTATATGGTTCCAAAAACACTACATTAGTACCTTGGAATTTTAAGGATAAACGACATGGACATGGTTTTCAAAAACTCAAAAGCATTTTCCAAGAAGATATTAAACTAAATTTTATGAGAAATGGCAGGTACATGGTTTTCTTAAAGCTGAAGGTATAAATTACATATGCTACGGTTAGCCTTAGCAAGTAAGATTTAAGGGACAAATAACGCACATGGTCTGCACTTTCAAAGCCTGCCTCAAGCTTCAAGGGAGAAATGAAAGTGTACAGGGAGCTTTTCCTTAAAGCTTTTTCCTGTGAATGCTTATGGAGAGTAGGGACATAGAAATGACATGTACATGGTATCCTAGTGCCTGAAAGCTCGTGGAGAGAAATTACATTTATGAAGTTTCTCAAAAACACCAGCATCACTAAAAATTATACTAAATTAAAGTTTATGGGAGAATTACATATACATGGTTTTCCTTCAAACGTTTCATGGGGAGAAATGATATGTACATAGTTTTCAAAAACACCAAAATTTTCCTTGAGAACATATTAACTTAAATTTTATGGGATGAAATGACATGTACATGGTTTGTCTTCCTCAACTATGGGGAGAAAATGAGCATGTACATGGTTTGCCTTTCAAGTTTACCGGAGAAATGACATGTACAATGAGCTACTCTGAGTCAGCCTTAAGTTTATGATGAAATGCCATGTACATGTGTTTGCTCTAAATTTTTCCTTAAAGCTCACGGAGAAATGAAAATAGAAATGACATGTGCGATGGTTCCCAAAACACCATCAAACGCCTCTAAATCTTTATGAGAAATCACATGTACATGGTCTTTCCTTAAATTTAGTGAGAAATGACATGTACATGTGTTTTCCTTAAAAGTTTTCCTTAATTTTATGTGAGAAATGACGTGTACATAGTTTCCTTAAAAGTTTTGAATTGTAAAATTTTATGAGAAATGACACACTCAGAAAATGCCATGAAAGTTTCATGGTGAGAAATGTAACAAATTTTATGAGAAATGACACATGTCAATGAGTGTTAAAGTAACAACTCACTCTTAACACACTGTGCATAAGAACATATAATTTCCATTTTCTAAGAATTTTGATCATGCTAAATTGCCCACCAAGCCTGCCATACGTACACCATGTTTTTGGTAGTCAATGGTATTTGAAAAATGGTTTTAATGCTACATAGGTTTTGTGAAAGGCATTAATACAATAAACCTCATGTAAATAGGTTATTACTCTCCTTAAAAGGTATTGATAATTTTCCAAACCCGATCCACATAAACTCATAAAATGGTATTTGAAAAATATGGTTTCTACCACACACTTTTGTGTTGATATTGATAATTTTTGAAAACTCGTCCATATAAACTCATAAAACCTGGACTACACAGGATATTGATAATCTTTCCAAACCCATCCATACAATTCATAAAAACTTAGACTAAAAGGAAAAAGATAGATCAGTAAAATGCATGCAGACATGTGGACGAAAATTTTCAAGTGAGAGCAATTAATAGCATTGCACTGCAAATGAATAAGTTGAAATTACAATAGAACTTCACACATAGATCAATATTCTAAGGACAAAAAGGATGACGTAGAATCAAGAAATAACTTCAAAAAGGATGACAAGGCTTCCAACGCAGAGACCACATTAGTACAACCCTCAAAAGATTACATACACATAAACAGGGAATCCTTTTTTAATGTCACGATAGATTCAAATAACATGGCCATAAAACCAAGAAGATGGAAAGAACTCATGAAATAACTTCAAAAAGGACATGACAGTGCTTTTCTTTACACAGGGAGAACATTAAAGTAGTAATCTTTCAAAGATTAACAGGCCACAATATAAAGAGGAACCTTGTTAATGCCGACATAGACTCAAACAACATGGCCATAACACCCAATAACGAAGCATGTAATCAAGAAGATAAGCCTCAAAAAAGGACATGTAGCAGTGGCTTCCGACACATAAGAGAAAATCATTAGTGGCCAGAATCCCTAAAATAGGCTACACACACATAAGAGAACATTAGGAAAACTCTCAAAATATTACACACATCAAAGACATTATGTTCAACAAATTTAGTCGCTGAGCATAGACGCTTATAGAATTCTTTGTGGAACTCATACGACTTATCCTCTAAACCCATTAGTGCATACATAGTGAATTTCCTTCTCATCTCATCCCAAGCATAGTTTACTTTACAAATAGGACACCAAATCTATTGATTCAGGAGTTTATCATTATATGTCAAAGTTGCGACTCATTTGGACAAATAACGATGAAAAGGAAAACAATCTACTCATGCACCCTTTTCTTGAGTAGGAATCACATAATGAACTCTTCTGTATATGAGAGATTAAATGACTCAAATAACAAACATAATAGTGAAATAATGACTAATAATAGAGAAACAATGAAATAATGTACAAATAAAAGAGAATAGTTACGAAAGTAACACCAGTAGATACAGCAGTATCTACATTGCGTAAGTTACATCTTACCACGCTTTACTTAGTCCAGCAGGAGTGGGCACTTATTGCACACTACATACTACGACATCGCAGAATTACATATGTGGCGCACCATGTTTTCGAATCAACCTCACTCAAGACTCGCTCAATCTAGTGGCATGGGAAAAGCAATTAGCGCGCTTACCCATCAAGAATAAATTAAAAAAATCCTACCGTAGTATTTTAACCAATCATGACATACTCGAATGGAGGGTCGTGCAGAATAAATGAATGGGAACAAGCTACGAAAATGTCTTCTGGAGTTAATGGGACTTTACCGATGATTGATAGTAGAAACTTATTAGGCTTTTGGAGCTGCCTTCAGAGACTAGCTTATTAGTCGCACCGTAATCCACCCTTTATCTCTAGACTAGCTAAACTCTTAACTCTCTCGTACACTTTTCTTTCTCTCTTACTTGCCGTAATAGCCACCTTATTCTTAGCCATGCTGCATTTTATATTTAAGAAAGAGCCATCAGAAGTTGTAGGGAAGGTAAGTAAGGAAGGGCTCCTATTTCATTTTATTTCTTCTTTTCGATTATGTTCCATTTTATGCATAGGCTCTGCAAGCTGATTTCATGCAGCGGCATACGAAAAGGCTAAAATGGGATCATCATTTGATTAATGATATGAATTGTAATTCCAGTATAATCACATATCTCACGCTACTACTAGACATATTATCGTATTTTTGTATTTTCGATGCGAGTATAGCAAATTTCCTCTCAAATATTCATATTCCCCGGGACTCCAGGATAGAGTAATGGCAAGGGCCCTTCTTTCTACAAAAGGTTTTCAAAATATCGAGTTTCAATAGTGCTAAAACGTTATAGAAATTCTTTATTGTTAACTATTTAACTCAAGATTCTACCCATTTAATGATGCAATTTGATAAACAATCGTTTTCAACTACATTCAAAGATATGTCGATGTTTATGAAGTCGCTGGTAAGATATATTTCATACGAAGGAGCAGGAGCACTCGGCTTGTATAGGCAAGAAAAGAAAACGCTAGCTTGAGAATGAAATCTAGCGTTTAGCAACTCGCATAAGGTGCACCAGCATAGCGAACTAATTCATCCCAACTGTCAACACAAAGACTAGAGCTTCTCATCTAGTATTTATTTTACTAATATATACAGCATTTTTTGGTTATGTTTTATTATACATACACAACCTCACAACTACTTGCACCAACTTCCTACCGATAAACTTTATGTCTATCATTGGACCTCGCTAACAAATACATAAATTTTTTATTTTACTTTTTGTTGATTTCAGTACATGAATATGAGAAGTTGCATATACCAAGCATGTAAATTTTATTATTTGTAATGGAAGTTACGTATTTTTTCGTATGGAAAAATAGTATATGAATCGTACCATTAGTATAAGGACAGTAGCATCTATTAACACCGGACGTAATGAGAAATACCTACAAATGACAAGTAGAAAGCTAACATGTGCACGCACAGCTAAACAACAAGAGTGTGCACAACGCCCAGAAGCAAACACACCTAAAAATATGGAAAGCTAAAATTTAGAAAGAGCATTAAAAATAATAGAGTCTCGCTCAGATTGCTCCTCTTTTACCCCTACAACAACAATACAGCAACAAAGTGATCGAGAAACGATAGCAAGACAATGGTGAGAGAAACAGTAGCAACGAGACAAACATAGCAAAGGTTACGTGTAACAAAAACTTGATGTGAGGAGCTCGTATATTTATAGAGAACTTTCGCTTCAAATTATTTTAAAAATTTGCTCTAATACTTTTTGTTGCCGCCGATTTTGGCCAAAAATCTCTTTACCCATGCCATCAATACGCTCATCAATGTTAATGACATAGCCAGCTTGACCAAATTATTTTCTAAAAATTTCGCTTTAACTTTTAGAAATTTCGACTAAAACTCGTGGCGAAAATAAAATTTCTTACACGCTTGGTTAACGACCGGAAAATCGCACAACAAAGTGTGCACACACACACTAATGTCAAGCCAAAGTATTTACAAGTGTGAAGACATTACCGTTATAGCATCATTTTTTCTACCCTCATGTGATCTCATGATCGTCTTTTTGGCCCTGGGCACCCGTCCCCACAGTACTTGGATAAAAGTTCATAAAAAATAGTGTTTTCACCCTCATGTGATCTCATGATATGCCAACTTGGACCGAGCTTTACGACACCGTCCTTTGGAAGAATAGCTAAGGATTTGTTCATGGCTTCCATCACTTCTTGCCCATTGGCCCGAGGATAATACGGAGATGAACGCTCACCGGAAACCTAATTATGTCAGCCAACCCTACTCATCATGTTACCTCAAAATAACTCGCCATGATCAAGGACACCTCCTCTAGGAATGTTTCTTTCAAAACGAGCAATAACTCCGGTTGAAAAGAAAAGAAAGAGTCACAGCCTCACCACATCATTCCTCAAAAAGCAGGCATAGCCTCGGACCCACTTTCGTAAAGTAGTCTATCACACAATAAATGGTACTTGTGACCTTTACGTTCGCAGGCGAGTTACAAGTAGTATGGAACCAACACCCCACTTTTCAGAAAAGGGACCGATAGTAATTGGATTAAAAAAAGAGAGCCGGATGAGCACGCATTTTTCAAGTATAAACTTGACTACGAATGACGACTTTTTTGGACCGACTCACACAATCTTTGGAAAATCGAAGGCCACAGTACCTAGCACCGCAAGATAAGTCAGTAGCAAGCCCGTACATAACGACCGACTCACAAGCTCCACGTGTGCAATCATGTCTGGCTGAACTGTCAAACCTTCTCTGAAAGTTAAGCAACGTCGTGAGGATTGAATCAACTCCCTCGACGGTGTATAAAGCATCACCAATAATCAAGTTAATTTTTGTGCCAAGTGATGCAACCTATGACGCTCATCTTTTCAAAAAAGTAGAGGGAAACTTCAGATTCGCAAGATACACAATGATGGTCCCCATACCGAAGGATCCTGTGGAGAAACGAGAAACAAATGTTCATCCTGGAAGGATTCATCATAGACTATCTCTTCTCCATAGGGCACCATTTGAGCTCTAATTTCCAGCGTAAAAACTTAATGATTTCCTGGACTATGCGTACATAAAATCAAGATCAAATTCTCGTAAACTCACAATCCATCTCATTTTTATTTTCCCCCAATCACTGGCCTATTGAGAACAAATCAATGGATTTGGTCACGTAAAAACGATAAGTTGCAGAAGAATGTAATGTCCGAGCTCGTACCGCATGAACATGCGTAAACGAAATAAGAAGCCAAGCTTTTTCTACTCGTAGTATACCAAAGTTCAGGTCCTACCAAGCTTCCAACGAAGAGGAAAGGGAAGTATACAAGCTCGCTGCAGCATCGTCTTCGAATCCGGTAACCATACCAATGGTAGATCTCTATTTGCTGCAAGATACAAAGGAAATCCCTCGGCGAATTCATCAGACTCCATAAAGTGAGCAGAGGTCAATCGCTCAAAGCTACTGAATGACCCGCCGAGCCAAGTCATCCCGAGAAATCGGAACCTTCTTCAACAATCTCGATAACCTTTTGGTAACTCTCGAGATAATTTATGATAAATCCCAAGACTCAGCTTTTTCCTTGGTAGACTTTGAAGTTGACAACAGAGGACGGTGGCAACCCCAAGTATTGCTCAACCTTGAAAGGATTCTACCCAATACCTTTCTCGAGAGCTGCCAATGAATCCCACAATCGACCGAACGTAACCGTGAAAAGACACTTGTTCGAGATTCAACCTAATCTTGTAGGGAATGACATCGTTCAAACATCGATGGAGTCGAGAGATGATCCATTCTCTTTGGAGAATAGAGCAGCTAAATCATCCAAAGCAAGCCTCGACTAATATAAGCTCGATGTAGTGGAAGGCATGATGATGACATGCCCACTAAACGTAGCGCAGATTTTAAGACCAAAAGGCATCTTTCTAGCATAAAGTACTCAGGACAAATAATAGTAGCAGCCTTTATGTCGATTTTCAGTGGACGGACAGCACACCTTATACCCTGAGAAACTCATTCATGAAGGATAAAATCTCATTACCAAGACACTCATCAACAATCCCATCTATAAATGGTGTGTAAATTATCTGGAGACATGCTTTATTAAGGTCTCTCGAAATCAATGCAAACTTCGACTGTTCCTTGTTTTTATCTACGGGGACACGTGGTTCGAAACCCCACTCGTCAAAGGGCATTTACAGCCAGTCTACAGCTTTCTCCACCTCGGCTTTGATAGTCAGCAGCCTTTCCTCTAGGATTGGACCGGATCGAGCTTTTTGCCTCGGCAGTGCTTAGCATTTTTGTAAGTCTTGATCTGCAAAGTCAGACAATAGATGGATAGTATAGCCAAGCATACTCTCAGTACGACCAAGTCGAACACATCCCTCAAACTTTCTCAAAGAGATCGTAAATTTCAGAATCACTTCAGGGGAACATTCTGCATTTCCGATGAAGACACTCTCTATAACATTGGGATTCTCAAAATGTTCACCGGATATTGGGAGAAATCATTGCACCCAGGTCCTCTCAACATATACCCGTGTTGGGTGCGAAAGGATTCAGGACTCGGGTGAACGTGGACTATTAGACAAAGAGACTGGGAAAACTTGATTCTAACCTCGCTAAATCGTAGAGCAAGGACCTGCTGATGCAAATCATCCCACGGTACTCATCTATACCGTACCATAGCTTTGCGATAAGATTGGCTCTCTCGCATGGAAACAGTGGTATCAAGGAAATCCCAAGCGCATAGAAGAACTGCTGTGTCCAAGCTCAGGCCACATCTCCATCCAACTCTTCCAGAAAGAGGACGGAATGGACTCTCGCGTAAAGGTTTGTCAACAATAGATTGGAGAAGAAAATCTCACCGCAAAGACATCGAAAATGCCACTTCCACCCACTTGACCTTCCTCGCTAATGTGGAGGTGGGAAGGTAAGGTCCAAGGGTCCGAAAAATGGTGAGCCCAAGAACTTCTTCGAAGAGGAGCCTCGAGCATGAAATTGCATTTGCGCTATGAACAGTAGGGAGGTGGAATACTGCAAGCACCCACTCAAAGAAGAATACATTCCTAAGCCCTAAATTCTCAACAAAGCGACTTGGGCATTATCCAACCTGGAATAGTTGAGTCAAGAGGATGCATTCGGGCCTCAAGGGCTGAAAGCAATGAAACGAAATGTGATCCACTCAGCATAATCCTCCTTCAGAGAGGGAAAAAAATAATCCAGCAATGAGGATGCAAATGCAGCACCCATTCTACAAATCCAAAGCCACCCCAATAAAAGGTTGTAGACCAAGCTTGCATCAACTATATCAACTCCCTATATTTCACAGCTTTTTTCCCTCAACATAGATGGGGAAAAGCTCTGCACAATACCATGGGGTCTCTGCGAGAATGACCACTTCAAACGCAACACGAGTACATCAGCTATGGATGAAATCCGATCTGACTCTTTCCAACATGAGAGACATCACACATGTGGAAGCACCCTCATCAACAACCATCCAAAAGATATTGAATTTCCAAGACGCAGTGATTTAATATGAAAAACCATATGATGGGGGAGTCTCTTTTTAAAATTAGACATATTGAATGTAATCACAAGAGAAAGTTCTTTGTTTGATCGATCGAAAACCCCAATAGCAAGGAGCGCAGCATCGTTACTGAAGCCGGACAAGACCTGAGCACCTCAAGAGCCAAGACATGCACAAAGGACTCTGCACCGCATCTTCCACAATGGAGAAAGAAACAAGGTGCACTTCTAGCATTTGGATTTAATCGTCAGAAAAGCTCAGCAGATGCTTTGGGCATCCGAGGTATAGGCCTCAGCCGTAGGCTCATCGCATGTGGAAGCGGCTTAGCAGCATCGCAGAGCACCCTTGGCTTTCAAGGACTCATCTCTCACCATAATCGTCAGGATCTCGTGGCGATATCCACGTGAGCACTCATCATGCAGTAAGCGACGGAGTTTCCTTTCCTCGGGTTCCCCTGGAGGAAGCTCCAACATTTCAGACTCCGTGCCAACAACTACCGTTGTCCCTTGAAAGCGGGTTTGTCAACACAGCCTCGGGAACCTTAGAAGAACCCCCGCCGAGCCACCACAGCGGCAGACCCGACTAGCAAAGGTGAGCAAGATGGTCTTCCAAAGCACATACCTATCGTGGAAACTTCACTACTCTTTTTATACTTTTGGACCCTCACCAACATGCTCGTTGGATTTATTTGCAGCCATCGTTCCCATTCTTACCCTTTTTTCTTTAATACATCCCTTCTTCTTCGCTTTCCGGATTTGCTTCAGATTTTGCTTTAGGGTTAGAAGTCCGACAACGGCATTTCACCGTACGAAAGATTGAGAGAGGCATGACTCGATCAGAGTGCACAACCCGGACTTTAGGAGATAGCGCATTGTGTAGACAACTCGCCAAAGAATGACGTAAAGCAGTTAGTTGCACCACTATTGATCGACCGAACAAGTCCATAATCACCACGAGGACCGGTTTAGCCCTCGACACACACTAGAGCGAGGAGCATTTAGGCAAATATTTTCAGCAGGACTCCGACCGAGAATATACCAATCCAAGTTGTTGGGCGCAAATGGCGTTGTTCCTCTTTAAATACCCTCGACAAGGATACATCCTTAGGAAATATTCCACGCAGAGATTTCCTTAGAAACCGACTCCAAAAGGAATTCTCCTCAGAATATGAGCTTTAATAAGCCTCTTCCTCTCCGCCATTCCCTGAACATGACTCGAAAATGTGCTGCATCGTCCTCGCATGAAAATTAGCTAGGAGTTCATCTCCAAAGATCATAACGAACAGTGAAACTCGTGGAAAATGATTTATAAATGTCATAGCCAGTACCTCCAAAAGTAGCAAAAACTCCAAGCTTCCCCAATTAACCTCAATACACCACTCGGCAACGTTTTCTCCAATTACAGGTGCGTTGAACAATCTCTAACCTAACTCGCTCGCGATCAGTGGAGTTAGGATGGTACACCATAAATGGAAGGCGCATATAGCACGCCGTGTCCTCTCCATTCTGGCCTTCAAACCTTTGGAATGTCCGGTAGTAGTTTGGTAGGACCGTGAGGCCACGGACTGTACCTGGACGGATCATTCATCACCATATCGACAACACAAGTTTCTAATCGCTGCTGCGAAAGCAGGTAAATGAGATGGAGCCCGAGAGATTCCATACTTGATGGGATGAATTTCCCAACATTCTGAAAAAGAGTGCCCTAGATTTTGATGAGGCACCAGAGTTGCCAAAAGAACTCGTGAGAAATGTTGGGCTAGAAGGACCCGCACATTTGGAGAAGGACCCCCTCCCAATGCAGGCTGTGGCTACTGCAGTGACCTGGACGGCCTCGCACTGTAAGTAATGAACGCAGAGGAAAGTCATAGGTTCACAGCTATTAGAGAGAGGGAAAAATTCTGATAAGCACTCACTGGCGGAGAGAAACATTCCCTTTGGTTGACTGCAGTAAAACCTATTCCTCACCATCAACAGAACATGAAATGGTTCCAAACTCGTAAAAGTAGTCAAACTCTAACCTTTAGACCAAGGATTAAAACTCGAGGTCTCGAGGCGTAAAAGGAAAAGACCCTAAAGGAATGATTCCACTAGTGAATATGCCCTGCTCCGAAGAACTCTGAAAAGCAAGTCGACCCACCAGCCATGCGAAGACATGATGGTGCGTACGCAGCTTTGTGGCAGAAGCGAAAAGGAAAACAAAAGCGAATCGCACTTAGTGGGCATTCCAAAACAAAAGGGACCAGACGTAGAAGCATGAAAGCTTTCGGGTGAAAACAAGAGCCAAACACAACAGAGTACCAGGAAGCAATCGAAGACATAGCACGTGCTCTCCTCCTTCAACTCGAAGTAGGAGTTTGAATGCGTGCAACACTCTGGCAGAGAAAGCCACTTTTCCCGCGGTCAGGCCATCGAAAGGTATGAATAAAATGGAGGACTTTCTTCGCTCTTTCCGACTCGTCTGTGTCCAATGTACTCAACAACAAATGGAGGACCCAGAGAGTCGAGGGAGATGGAAGTGACCGAGGACCTGCACCTACTTCCTCTACTTCTATCCTAACTCTCCACAAGACTCTCGAGGTGAGCGTAACACTCCTCTCGAAACCAACGACCTCCCAACTCAACTTACTGAAACCTTTAAGCCCTCAGTGAGTGATCCTCCTCCACCGCGCTAGACGCCATTGCAGGGGAAAGACATTCACCCTCGCTGTGCAACACCTCTATGCCTTTCGAAGGAGGCTCTCGTACTCCCTGAGACAACTAGATTATCCTCGATCGACTGAGGCGCTTGATGAGCCACTTCTTAATTAATTAGACCCTAGTACAAAGCTGCAAGCTAGGAGCAAAGAGCACTCACTACAAAAATCCCTAAGACACAACCTCTCGAGCAAGCAGTGCCTTTAGGTAGGCTTTCCGCCTCCGGGTGACGTAGAACTGACAACAAAATACGAGAAAGTGAATACAGGACCTTCCAAAAGTAGTCTCAGGATAATTATGGGCTCCAGGCCTGCCAGCGGAAGGCACAGATGCGGCCACGCCGACCTCTTACCACCAGCCTTTGCCTGCAGTGCAAGCACCGGCAAGCCGCCGGGCACCCTCCGGTAAGTACTATTTGGAAAGTGACACGACATCCGCTCAGAGCACCACGGGTATTTGCTCCACAGCTCACCTATGTGGAAACTAGGGAATGGCAACCATGGTCACCAATCCACGCCGAAGCTCAGGCGGAACGGCATTGAGGGCAAGATCCAGCAAATCAGCAGAGGGCTATCTCTCTTCTCGGCTCGCTCTCCTCACACTCTGACTCTCCGGAGGAGATCTTTTCCGCGTCCACCTAACGGAGTTGGATTTCGCTGTCAATTAATCAACTTCTGTAGTTTGAGCAACCTTTGAGAGTTAACTCTCGACTCACCTAATCCAAGGCCCTACAACCTAGTCATAGTTGTGTATGACACGACAAAACTTTCTAGTTGTTTTTAAATTAATGCGCCTTATTTTAATTGGTCGTTATATTAAGTCAAGGGGATGGGAAATGAAAACCTCGTGGTGTTTTAAGGGACATAGAAACGTACTACCAATGAAAACAAAACTACATGCAAATGTAGGATCAAGCTTTTCGATGGAAAAAGAAATTTCTACACAAATTCTCACGAGACTAATCTTTCTCAGACACAAACTCTCACACTCGCAAAAATTTAAGGAAAAAGGCGCAGTCACGAGCGTACGATGGAAATTACCAAGAGCATGCCAATTCTCAAGATGGAAAATCTAATAAAGCAAAGAGAAATCTCCACTAAACTCCTCAAGCTCTATCTAGCTTCTCGCTGAACCACAAAGCTAGTCTTCAACCGGGAACTCTCAAGATAAAAGACACCAAAATACTATGCTCCACAAACAAGAGAAAGAAATCCAATTAAAATCCCCTTCCCAAATCAAGTCGAAAACTAAATGCGAGAAATCTCTACCAAAAGCTCAAAAAGATGGAAAGACAAACCAAAACAAAAAGTGCACGAAACAAAAATGCTTCGAGCTTTTTGAATTTTATGAAAAGAAGACTTCAAAGAAAACCAAGAAAACCATCCAATCACCAAGCTCACCAATCTCCAAACTTTCACAGCAGAATTCTTAACAAAATGCTTTCAAATCTTATAGTGCCAACTTAGGGAAAGGCAAGATTTATAACGGCAAAAGGAAGACAAGAAATTCGAGAATCCCATTCTTTCAGACATTTAGGCACAATAATCTACAGCAATAGAAACTTCCAAAGACCCAAAAATAGACTCTTCAAAAATTGCAACAAGACCTAGTCACATGAAATCAACAAAACTAATTGAAAAGTAGGCAAAATTCAAGTGCATAAGCAAAAACGCAAAAGTATTGAAAGAGCATACGAGCAAAGAAGCTCTCCGTCTCAATAGAGCTGTACCAGGCTCAAGAATCTCCGAAAGAGATCCTCGGTAGGTCGAACTCAGAAATGCAAGCACTAAAAAAACAAGATTTGCCTAATAAGCTGGTCTCCAACCAAACAAGAGAGAAATCAGTGGCTACACCACTATCAACACAATCCAGAGACTCAAAAAGACACCCTAGTAACAGGGTCTCCACAGTACCACAAGACTAAAAGTCAAGAACCAAAATTTTCGAAAATTTTCCTGTGCATATGTAAACGATCGCCTTTTCACTGGCAGGTGCATACGTGCTCGTGTCAAAGGAAACCCACGCATACGTGACTTCTTATTTAACAAAAATTGCGTGTATAAGCGACCGTGTACTGCAGAGAAAACTCGCGTAAGGAAAGGTAAGAAATGAAAATGATCAAGCCTCGGATAAAGAAACCAGTGTCTTTAGTCCGACCCAGAAAAGCCATTAACTAGACTAAAAAGAACGATTAAAACTCGATGGAAACTCCTTTAAAATCACTCGAAATCCACCTAGTCAGAATCATAAGAGCCATGATCCTCAAATGGAGTCGCCGCTCGTTTTCGACAACTCCCTAGTAGGTCATGAAGTCAAAACCTGCTGTACATCGTGGGCACATTATTCAAGAAGGACTCACACAACCACACTTTTATACCGAAAACTAGGCAACACTCGATCGTAGAACCGACCCATAGATCCTCACGTTTGATGCAGATCCCGTGGGGTCCAAACCCCAAACAACCCTTCTTCCTCTTCTAACCTAAAAAATCAATGAAGAAACTTTTATGCACATAAATTCAGAGATGTACAACATATACTTTCTCCTAAAATCACTTGTAATCCATGTGAAACATCATATAAACAATACAATGCTGAATTAATTTATCTTTTCACACAGCAAGTTAAGATATTAAACACGTGAATTCGCGGAACAAGATGTGTTCTTCTTCATGCCGCCATCAAAGATGTATAGTAATAGAAAGGTGGAGAGATCACTTCCGAATCCTTCCACGATCTCTCGAACAAGTACCTCGGTCGTCCCGATCCGCCAGGCCTCGCCCTTGCCTCACCAAGATACTTTCAAGACAGCACTACGAGGATGACATACAGAATCCGAGGAACATCTCCGTGAAACAAGGGTTTGTTGTAGGAAATCTGGAAGCAAGGGGAGGCACGAGAAATCCACTTGAATCGGCTCCAATAGAGCATAATACTCTCACTTTCCTCTCCCTTAGGCCATGCACATGAGGGCTTATACCCTTCAAAGTAGTTTTCAATCAGTTGGAAATACACAGCTTACGCCGTGGTTGAATCACCGGACAACTATCAACCCAGCCTCAAAAATAGGGAATTTACATATACTTTAATGATTTTACCATGTTAGCATAGAAAGCATATATGGACTCGCGTACACACGCTAGAAATTTCGGGCATACACGCGTATGATTTGCAGAAACACCGTTTTTTATGAACTTTTATCCAAGTCTGGGAATGGTGGTGCCCAAGGCACAAAAAGACAATCATGACTCACATGAGGGCGAAAAGTGATGCGATAACGAATTACATATTCAAGAAAGGGATTAAAACTCTCTAAGGTTTTTGAGAAAATAAATATTTTGAACTAGTCTTTAAATGCTAAATTGCGCTTTAATCCTCTTCGAGAAGAACGCCTTCTCCGCGACATTTTTTCCCCGATAGGCACACACATTCCCCGAAAGTGGAAAATGTCGCTTTCTCGGGACCACGCAAAGCAAAGGATACCGTACTCCTTATATGAATTCCTGCCTAAGGACAACCACCAAAGCGCTTTCAGACACTACAAGAGCACAAAGTAGCTATTTTCGTTAGCACACAATGGAATCATACCTCTCCCTGTGTCACCATCCACCATACTGTATCAAGTGAGGGAAGGATGGATTTCAAATCTATAGAGAAGCCACCACGAGATGAAGAATGGGTGATCAGCATCGTTATGCTGGCAAGCATTTTCTCAAGCAATACTAGGCGCAGGTGACGTGAGGCCAGAGATAGAGGGGACTCTGACTGTCGCCACCCAACAATCCTCAGGCACACCACAAGGCCGGAGAGAAAGGGAGACCGCATCGTGCGTTTAGGCTTGGAAAAACAACATACCTCGCATCGAGACCCTAGAACCATTTTCTAGCCCTTTGGAAAGTGTGTAACTTTCTTCTCCTTATCTAAAAATAGTCAGAAGAGAGCCTCAGAGCCATCATCATGCATTATTATCATTTTCGACTCTCTTCAATAGCTTCAGATATTTTTTTTAGCTCTTATTTTAATTTGAGCATACATTCACATATTTTTTTTCCTAGCATTTATAGTATGCTTTTGACCTCCACCACTATCTTACCATGCCAACAGTTTATAGGGGTAAGAACACAGCAAACTATTGCACGTCTCACACACCTGCGGTACATCCAATTTTCCACAATAGAATTGCGTGCACTCACCTGGGATGTTTTTACAAGTTTGACGTGCAAGAAGCCATTCTCTTGTGGTGAGCATCTCTGTCTAAGTGCCGTAGATGTGTGGAGTTGATAGTTCTATGATCCATATTGCAGGTCCCTAGATTCACTAGAGCGACACCTAAGAAGGCAACTCAATATTTTTACTTCTGCGTGCATTTTTGCGTGCGGCATTGCTTTCTCACAAGAACACATAGTGCGCGCTGCTCGTGATTGACCTCCATGTAGGAAAAGTGCACCCTCCGTCGTAGTTTCTTTTATGCGCAAATATAGAAAGAGATTTTTCTTCCTATATTTTGTATTTATCTTTCTAGTAAGTGAGAGGGCCAGCTAATGTATCTCTATTGCCAGACTTTGTTTTGATGACTTCACATAGCTTCGAGAACTTACTTTTAGCTCGCTTCGTAGGCTGAGAGTTAGTTTTCCTTTAAGTTGGTTTTTGTGAAAAATTCTGCACATTAGTAAGCATAGGAAAGCGATTCAGCTTTCATTCTCAAAAATTTCATGTTTTTTCAAAATCTAGTATTCACACTTAGACAAAATAATCCAAGTAAGTGGCCCAAGATCATGAGTACAGCATAGCTATTTTATATTTTTCTTGTGTGTAGAAATTGTTTAGGTTAGTTCAATTTTGCAATAGAGCTTTGTGCGGCTAGGGTTGTAATAGTGCCGGTTAGAGAAAGTAATTCTCTACTACCTTTTGCACTCCAAGTAATCCCATGCAAGCATATGAACTCTCTATATTTACACTACTATCACCCTTTCATATAATCACATAGATTAAATAGAGTAACTTGAAAGTTGCCCATTATCCGCACATGTCCACTTGAGCTAGGAACACATAAATACAGCTCAACTAGAAATTTTGTAAAGGATCATCGATGTCCATATGTTCAAACTATGAGCAATTGTCTGCACTACATGCCCACACACACACACCAAGAAAAAGGAAGACACCCAAAACTAACTTAACCAAACTCACTGAAATTTCTCCCGACAGCCACAAAAGAATTTATAGCTTCAGCTAGGATCAAGGGGGTAGGCATCCAAATAAGCCACCTTTGATAATACTTCTTCATGACGACATAGAAGTGTTGTGTATTTAGAGCTTTCAAATCGCCTAACAGCCCATGGCAAGAAACACCAGCCGGTGACGGTGGAACCGATTTCAGAGTTAGGCTTAAGAAGCGCAATGCGTGGCGGTATCAAAGTGAGGCCACCTCCGACGCACGAACGTACACGTTGCAGTTAACCGACTGCACGAAGCCCAAGACTCCAACGCGCAAGTGGACGCCATGATGTTCTGAGTGTCCAAAACCGAGGGCATCACTTCTTACTCCTATACGTAGACGGTGCGTGCAAGCTACCATATCCTTCTACCCTTTACCTCTTCGGTGGATTCTCTTCGGCCGACTTAGGGCAGCGCTCTACTCTACGGGACGATGTGCCACCGCTCAGCAAGAAAGTGATATTCTCAAGCCCAGCTGACTTTTGAGTGTGGATGACACATGAGGTCTTCTTCGAGGATTTTGTTAGTATCGCGTGCAAAGCAAACAAAAAACCACCTTTATTTTTGGCTCGACTGATCACATAACATGTTAAAGGGAAAATGTCAATGCATTTTCTTTATTCTATGTAATGTGCCTTACTTTCTTTGAGCATGTACTCTGCTCTCAAATTTTTCCAAAACAAACCTCGTTGACACCCAAATGGTCCCACGCAACTCGCAGACCCAGGAGTGTTTGGACCTCACTATGTGGAGGGTTCTTTCAGGTATTGCCAGCTGTCCAGGCCCAAAGACGGTAACACACGCTTCACCGCTCATTGGTCTTGCCAGCTTGTTGGAGTAAAGCCATAGTTGGGAAACCTCAGCCTGCTCTCCACAGCACACCACACACCCACTCTCCCTCGACTAGGGCAGTTAGAGGAGCCATCCCATGCTGAAGCCAACTGCACACACCACCATGCGCCACCAAAGACTAACCCTCGTCTCTAACCAGAACTTCTTGTCTCTCACAAATTCTCAATGGCGCCAACCCTCCCAACACCTTTACTTAGTCTCCACAAGAATCTCACTCCGGATTTAACTAAGCCACCCAATCCACCCTCATCTCGACATTATCCATCATGGCTCCCCATGACCACAAAGCTCCCTCCGACATACCACTGAAGGTACAGTGCTGAAAGACCCAGGTAACCATGTAATGAGACCTTTCCACTCCATGGTGCTCTACCGACTAGTATCATTGACGACAAAGGTTTGATTGAGGCTATTTTCAAACACACTTCTTACCAGAGTAGCCGCGAAGTGGGTGCGGGGAGCAACCTCGGCTTTACACATGAAACCTTTAGGCGCCCCTCGCCACCGCGTTCCTCACATATTTTCAGCTATCCGTTCTCCATGATTCAGAATGGAGTTACCTGCCTCATTTTAGACAAACCCTCATCGTCCATATCTCTGGACTATCTTTCTAAGTGAAATGGAGGCCATGTTGTAGTTTATGTAAAAATCTAAACTCAACGTACTCGTGTCCTCTTAGATTTACCTCTCAGAGTCTCCGACGCAACGCAGATTTGCGACAAGGATGAGCGTGTTGTTCCACGAGATCCCAGAGGATGCACCAAGCAAAGGTTTACAGAATTCTGAACCCATTTATAGTGTAGTCGACACAGTCACAACATCCTCGCTCTAACGTTCCCGCGCCCGCAGACTCTATCAAGAATTTGCGTGCTTTCGAACCTCGCAAATGGATTACTAGTTGTGGTCAATGACACAAGGTTACCTAGGCAAAGTAGTAGTCACAAAATCAAGGGTTACTCACATATTTTTACCTTTCTAACATGCTTCAACCCTCGGATTTCAAAGTCATCAGTGATGCTCAGAAAAAGTACGACCAATAGGGCACAAGCTGTGACTCACCAAGGAGGACCCTATCCTCCCACCGAGGGAACCCATAGTTTGCGCAAAAAGAAACACCGATGTAAGAGCCCCTCCAACGGCCAGTATTGAAAAAAAGGGACAACATTATGCTCATGTAATATTCTCAATTAGCTCACATGCTTACCTGGGAATATTCAACTGTGTTTCAATTTCCCTACTGCAGGAATAAATGTAAAAGGAGGACAACACTCCCTAAAAGCTACAAACAAATCAATGCCACGCTGCAGAAAAAAGCTAACATACTAAGCAGAGCTAAATAAACACCCTTTATGTTTGAATGGGATTGAATTCATTTGGACTAGGTCAACCATGACCAAATCAATAGCGCAGCATATAGGAGTGATATTCTATTGCAAGGCTATGACGTAGTTTTAGTTTGGAGGTGGTTCATGTGAAAAGAGTTGCTCTTTCAATGAGATGGCTTGTAGCTCTTTGCAAGCTCTCCAAACTTATATAAGGAAGAGGAGGACTACCCACGGTGAGGCTGATGATTATATTATTTCTGTAAATATTTTTTTCTCTGGTTGTACATTTCTTATTTCTCCTTGTTGATTAGCATACAGGAATAGTGCAGTTTAGCACCAGGTGTTCAGCGGGAATCCCACTCTTTCCTCGAGAGGCCTTCTGGAGACAGCCTGGGCATTTCTTTTCCAATATCAGCATTTGGCCAAGATCTTCTTCCAACCACAATGCAGTATCTTGTTGAGGGTTTGTTGGTCTTTCGTAAGATGCGAAAGCATGGGAGGCCAGATTTTACTCAGATCTAGGCCATTTTAGTGCATCTTTTCAAAGGAGGGAAGGCTTTCTATCCTCATCGGAAAGAGATTGGGTCAGATTGGACCTAATTTTTCAGATCTTTGGCATCGTGCCACATGTTCGGAGCTCTCACAACAGAAGCCTCCTCCGAGACCTGTGGTTATTTCAAGATGCGGCCACAGGTGGTCCTTTGCACACTTTTGGAGGAGAGATTTCTCGGTGTTGCATCCGCCCTTCACTATGGAGATCCACGGGACCTCGGTGATCTATTCCATGTCATTTTAAATCTTTATCTTAAATCTTTTTTGTATCTCATTTTCGACTTTCTAACATTTTCGCACCGTATTGCATGGATTCCATCATTCACCCATGTACTTCACTTTTTCGCTGAAAACCCCAAGGGTCATTCTCAAGAGGAGCCTATCTAGCTGTATAGATTTCGACATAGATCTAAATTTTTGCACAAATTATCCCGCTCTAGATCCGCAGTGTAATACACGCTGGATTTCACCAACAAAACAACGATGTCAAGCTCATCGCGGTCATAATACATGGTTGCAACACCTCATTTTTTAGGTTTCTTCATGTAAAGGTCTTCTAATTCTATTCTAATTCTTATGGGCCACAATATAAATCTAATTTTCTAATGTAAATGTAAATTTTTAGCCTCCATATTGCTTTCTTCTCTACTTAGATGATATATGTATATTTCTCGTGATATTCTATTTCGCATTGCCGCATTCCCATTTGGGGGATATTACGTCGTATTTCGAGCATCATCTTGGCACATCCCGTGCTTTCTTGAAGAGCCAATATGTCTCTAGAAGAAGAAGAACCCTTACTAACAGAGAGAAGAGGTATCTAAAAGAAGCAGATGTGATAATTTGATTGCACAAATGATGATAAAAACAAGGGTAAAGCCCCCGAATTTGGGAAGTGATGAAGAAGGAAAGGAATCTTGCAAAGATCCTTTTTGGAGAGCCATGCCGATCTTGCTGTGAGAGATCAAACAAATGAGGATGGAAATAATCAAAGAATCTCCTAAGAGACATCATCTTGAGAGAGCTTTGGCATATGTCACCATTGTAGTGATCAACCACAGGATCACCACAAGTTTCCCAACGCTCTACCATGCCTACCTTTTTGTTGTGGGAAATGAAGGGTTTCAAGAGGAAGAACTCTAAATACATCATTGTCAAGAATATGAATCTCAAAATAAAAGATTCAAAATATCCTTCCGAGTTTCATGATTTTTGTCACCTCAAGGACAAAAAGAAGACCAAAGCAACAACATAGAGATGGTGGATTCAACTAGAATCATGATCAACATCACTCTATGGGAATATTATTTCTACCCAATTTTTGATGGGTCATCTAAGTGTTCTTCCAAAGCATGGGTAGAGAAACTTGGCATCTACTTTCAGCCTGAACAAGGTTCCAAATATGGAAGCTAACAAGATTGGCAAGATCGAACTTTGAGTGAAACACATGACTAGTGGTTCCATTGCTTGTCTACATTGTCATGCTAATGTGCATCGCTTATTCACAAGCTCACTAGAAAGGTGGTGGAAAGATTTGACGAAGAGATCTAGAGGCACTCATTCATGAGCTTTGTAAAGTTGAAAAAATCGTGTAACATGAGTCTTATATTTCTGAATTTTTGAGATTATCTCGTTATGGTTCCCCGATTTGTCTCATCGCAAGAAGGGTGTACATTTTCATCGATGGTCTAGATTAACCTCTTCATGGGTTGGTAAAATCTACCAAGCCCACTACTCCGCATGATGCAGTTGAGAGGGCTAGAGACGTTCAATATGCCTTGCCAAAAGCAAAGGAAAGTTTTCAACACAAGCCCTCTTTTCTTTCTAAAGAAAAGGAAGAAAATATGCATCCTTCAAAGGAGAGCTCATTCAAGAAGCCTCTTTGATATTGACATCCGGAGGGAACTAAGGAAGAAAAATCATGCTTCACTTGCCAAGAATCATGGGCACCTAGACATAGATGTGCCGCTGAAAAGCACATTAGATAGAGGTATTCACAGTATTTTTGAGGAGGAAGAAGAAGATGATGAACCAAGAGGAGGTCACAGTACGACAATGTTGAAGAAAATCCAACACCATTACGAGATGGAAATGGAGAATTTGCTCCTATTGAGAGGAACTCTCAGCATCCTTGAGTGGAGTACCTAAGTATTTGACCTTAAGATTTCGTGGTTCACCATGAATCGAGGGTTTCAGTATTGACCGACAAGTGCTACCCACAACTTCTATCGATGCCCATCTTTTGCAAAGGAGGGAAATACCCATTGATACTTTTGAGAGATTCTCTTTTTTGGTCCCGTGAGATAGAAAAATTCAATGCATGCACTGTGTTCCATCACTTTCTACTACTTTGGGTACTTACACTTTGGTTGATCACTTCTTTGTGGTTCACATATCGACACGAATGTGATTTTGGGTATTCAATGGTTAATTACATTAGGAAAGTCACCACCGATTGAGACTTTGCAAATGGAATGGGTGGACAAGAAGAGTGGTGAGTCTCAAATGATCCAAGGCATGCATACATACTTCTCACATAACACTTCCAAATAGAAAATGGAGATGGATTTGCATAGTGGAAGAAAGGACCTTATATTCCCATCTATTATGTTCATGAGATTTCTACATGGGACACTCTTATCTAGTGGCAAACCACCTAGGAGGCCACATGATTCATATTTGGTGGGGAAGACCTCACAACATGTTGCCGCAAGCTTAGATCCAAGAGGGGATTGGAGCACTTGAAGACAAAGCCATGCTAGTCGGGAGACTTGGGTAAGCTCAAGAAGGAGGGAGATCTTCTTCCCTTATCATCATCACCCACTTTCATTTCTCGGATCCGTTCATTGTGAGGGAGAAGAATGGAAGGAATGACCTTCGAACACACACCTTTGGCATGGGATATTTCAAGGAGGAGAGAAACAACATGACAAACATTTCACTGGATACACCATCCGCATCAAGCCATTTTGAGCAAGCAGTGCATCTATACTAGAAATCCCAACTATCGTGGATTATTCCAAAGATCTTCTACTAAATGTATGATACTTTACGACCAGATGCATGAGGATAGCTACTTAGTCCAAGGAGGATTCATCTATCATCATGGAAGGATCTTTCTTACCTAGAGCTTCCAAGCGCTAAAGTGGTTACTACAAAGAGCATAGAAGGAGTTATGTTTCAGCTACATTTTTTCCATGAAGATCTACAACATCATCATGAGGAGCTTTGATTGGGAAGTCTTGAAAGAAGAACTACATCAACATTTCAAGAATGCATGAACTATGTGGTGTTTGGGCAGCCATATGACTCTATGCAAGAGTTATTTCAGACATCTTTCCTCTCTTGTAGAGATAGGAGATAGACCCATCCACCACTCCATTTGTAGGTGGAGTATTTTTTGGTGAAGAATTTGATCATGTAAAGCAATTTTTATTTTCTGATTGCACATATTATTTCACCATGTTTATTTAGGCCATGACTCCAAGGAGGAGTAATATACAATGTAAATCTCATGGAAAAACTTTGGGCCACACAAATTTCTGAATTTGACCACTCCCTTGATGTGCAAAGGGAGATTTTCTATCATGATGGATGCTTTCCTAAAGAACCAAACATATCTCACACTTTCAGCCATAATGAGATGACATGGGAAACAAGTAAGTGGTGGGGAAACCAATTACCATACCTTGATATGATGCAAGTGTGAGGATTCACTCGCAGTTGGTACCATATGTGGGACTATGACCCACCTCCACATGCTGAAATTTCTGTTTTTTGTATATGTAGTTTTGCTTCCATACATTTATGATATACTTGTACTTTTTATGGGAGTGTATGGAGGGAGGATGGGGGGCATGTATGTACCACATGAGATGGAGACTCTCTATGTATCATGTGATACACGTTTCAGAAAGAGTATTGGTTCAATGCCATGTTTGTTTCATTTGAGTTTTTGACTTTTGTGGGATGGACTATGTACATCTCATGATGACTTTGGAGGGAAAATTCATTGAGGGTTGGATTGGTGAACACTTAGCTTATGAAGGAAGCTTAATTCATGATAGTGTCACCAATGGAGGAGCTGTATGTTGGGACAAAGACTCACCTTATCATTTGCTTGAGGACAAGCAACATTTTGGAGGGGAGGATCTGTAATATTCCCAATTAGCCCAAGCTAATGGGGATATTCAATTTTGTTTCAATTTTCTATTGCATGAATAAATGTGTAAAGGAGGACAATAACAACTCCCAAAAACAACAAATAAATCAATGCCACATGTGAACAAAGCTACTGGGCAATTTAAATAAACACCTTTATGTGTGAAAGGGACTCGAATCATTTGACTAGGTCAACCATGACCAAATCAACAACGTTATCTAGAAGGAGTGACTCATTTCAGAGGCACAACACGCTTTTAGCTTCCGAGGTGCCTCATGTGAAAAGAGTTGTTTCATTGAGATGGTTTAGGGTTTTGCAAGCTCTCAAATTTATATAAGGAAGAGGAGGACAACATGATAGGGTTGTTAATGATTATATTATTTCTAAATATTTTTTATGTTTTGACATTTCTTATTCCCTTGTTTTTTTAGCAGAGAATAGTTTTGTTTAGCACTCGGGTGTTCCCCGAGAGGGAATCTCACTTTCTTTCCTTAAGATTCCTCTTGGAAGAGTCTTGAATTTCTTGTCCACTATCGTGCATTTGGGCCAAGCTCTTTCTTCCAACTACAACATACGTATCTTGTTGAGGGTTTATTTGTCTTTGTAAGATGCAACAAGTGGGAGGCTATATCTACTCGCATCAAGGCCATTCTAGTGCCTCTTTCGAGAAGGCTTCTATCCCATCGAGTAAGACAAGATTGGATGAATGGAGTTTCTTTTTCGCATTCTAGGCTCAAAGCCAAATATTTTCTATAGCCTATAGTGCACTTACCTTCTAGGACTTCATTATTTGCAAGAGTGCACAGAGTGGTCTTTGGCACACTTTTGTAGGAGATATTTATGGAGTTGGGGATATGCCCTTCACTATGGAGATCCTTGGAATTTAGATCTATACCATGTCATTTTAGATCTTATTTGAATACTATTGTATCTATTTCTTAATTTTTGAATATTTCTCAGAGATCTACTACATAAGAACTCAAATCTACTCCATGTACTTTACTTTTAGTGAAAACCCCAAGGGGCATTTCAAGAGGAGCCTATATAGTGTACAAATCTAATATAGATCTAATTTTTTTTACATAGATCTACTATAGATTTGAAGTGTAATCTACGTTGTTTTCAGCCAATAAAATAACATTGTCAAGCTCATTCATACCATAATATATGGTTGACGTTCCTCATTTCTTTTAGGGTTTCTTCATGTAAACATCTTCTATTTTTATTCTACATCTTATGGGCCACAATATAAATTTTATTTTGATGATGTAAATGTAAATTTTTTAGCCTCGATATTGGCCTCTTGCTCTTACTTAGATGATTTGCGTTATTTCTCTCGCATATTCTATTTCAAAGATTGCTAGATTCCAATTTGGGGATATTACACTCGCCTCAAGCACACAACCCACCTATGCAAACCAATGCACAGTGAAATTTGTGCAGCCGTCCCAAAATCAACCAAACTAGTATAACTAGGAGAACTACCTCCTAACATGGTTAACAAAAAGTTAAAAAACAAGCCAAAAGGGAACCTTGGACAAAGGGGAGCAATCAACAAAGGCTCCACCGCGATCCCAAGCCGGGAGGCAACTCCAACAGAATCGAACCAAGAGCCAAGCAATGCCCAATGGCAAGGAAAAAGGCCACCTCCGTGAAAAAACCATTCTCAGCCAATATGTGGTGAGTACGGGAACTATACTCACCACTATCCTCGATCTCCCGCGAGCTAAAAAATCTTTAGAGTAACCGAGGACAAGGAGGATCTTCCCAAAAACCCGTTGTTATGCAAGAAACTTTCCCCCACCAAGGGATGGTCAACACTCACCAAACGTACTCGGGAAAAGCAACCATGAAATCTACATGATCGGGGAAGACATTTTTTTTCCAAACATGGAACATCAATTATGACACTCCCACCTCACCACCACTACATTAGGCTAGTACTAGTGGGCCAACTCAGTACCTTTGACCATTTCGAAGATTCCTATAGAACCATTGCCAAAGATGGAAAAGGGACCTAATAGGCGAGAGGGTAACTACTCCAAAGTGTCCCATAATTATAACATCGTGGACGATTTAGCTCAATCACCCACCGCTATGTCCGCGCGCTAGAAGTACCGTGCAGCTTGTGCCCAAAGCAATGTAAATCCATACTTTCCATGTTAGGCGCTATTGACCCCGCCGATACGCGCATGACGGCTTTCGAATTAGACAAAGCCACCCCCTAGGTTTCCTTCTATGGTCACCTTCCCGTAATATCACTATTCACCGATGTATCACAGACGAGGGTGCATCAACATGCATCAAGTCAAAAAATGTTTGCGTGGTTAGTGTCTCCCGAACTAAAACCCTCATTCATAACGCTTTGAGCATACAATGGTCGTCCTCAACCCCCGTCACGCTCTACCAAATACTTCCGTCCCGATTAGCCGTAAAGATGATCCACATGTATGACATTGAAGTCCCGGGATGCTAACTTGGATTACAATATACTCCTCGAGCATAGTTATAGTGTATGCCATGTCGGCCACAGCCTCCTTCGTCTTCCACATTATGATGTTCCCCCACAAGGATCGCATCATTACAAAGAGGACCAGTTGACACACAATGAGAAGAGTCCACTAATCAACACGGATTTAATTCTACCCTATGTAGATACAGCCTCTGGATGGTCTTTCATAGTATGCTACTCGTTGTTATATTTTTTTCTCGCATTTTATTGAGTATTTATGTACTTATTTGTTTTGCGTATGGTCTTTTTGAGCTATGCGATGAACGTGGCCACTACCTCGAAGAGTGCGTAGTCTTGAACTCATTCACAGTATGGTATCCAATTGAAATGGTTTACTACATGGGGCTACGGCATCATAATTCACATGCCCGTTATGCACCGACAATCACTCTTTGGAGGATTGTCTCTACATACCTCGCTTTTGGCTAGCCCTTGCTAGCCTCCGCTCAGCTCATAGTCCACCTTTCCCAAGAAGACGACATGGATGCCAAGTCCACAAAGTGCCTCCATGACCCAAGCAGTATGAGATGAGTGAATCCTTCCGCTTCTCTGATAGCCGAAGAATGGCCCACTAGTGAACCCCTAGTTTCCCCCAACCGTACTTCGCAAAGAACGACCAACATGTACATTATGCAAAATATGGACCATGAAGTCATCCATTGCCCCGATTTAGCGCACTTTTCAAAGACTAGTTCCCCATCAAACCTCAAACTAAACTCGAAGAACCTTCATATCAAGGATATTTTTCCCGATATGTCACGATAATCATTATGAGCGAAATTGTACTTATGCCTCACGATCCATCCCACTATTCACATGACTAATTCCACAGATAAGAGACAGACAATCTTCATTAATGGCATAAAAATTACATCGTCCGCTTAATGTCCCCACCCCCCGCAATGGTGTATCAAGCAAGATAAGGCAACACACCACCAAAGAGTAACCTCCCGGCCAAACCTATGATAACATGTGGCCTATGTGATCTAAACGATCACCGTAGTCAACTAATGCGCAGAACTCAAGCCCCTTGCCAACAAAGCTTCCACATAATCTCTTTCTCTCCCTCAAAAAATCCTCTCCACTAAAGAGAAGATCACGCACTTATCGCCGGATTTGCTCACACTTTCATCATACATTTAAGTGTATACATCTCCCCAAGTTGAGATCGCATGAGCCGCATTAATTATACACTCCACCAAAGAGGTAAACACATCTAAGCCAATGATAGCGTAAATGGAGATCTTTAAGACAACCCCTTCCACAACCGACCCTTTCCAAGCATCCATGTCAGAACAACGAGTAGCATAGAATCCCATACCATATACTCCCTTGGCTCATAGCGACACTATGCACCATCCGCAGACCGCCAAAATCACGCACCATAGTCATGCCCACTAACGGAAACATTTAGGCACCTCTCGCGTAGGCACAATTTCCACCTACCAGAGATTGACCATCCTAGTGGGGAACCCAACCTCCGCACCAATACGTACTCCATTATAGAGATCCTCGCTCCCGCCAAACGTCGATGAAAAAATCCCCCATATATGATTTGTATCATCTCATATTGGCAATAGGATTATCGCTCTACCCCCGTCCCAGGATTTCCACCATATTCCCGTCACAAAACCAACGTACCTCACGCTTTTTGCATTGATTTCCGCAAAATCCAAAATTTACATGCCGCCATCGAACTCCTCAATGACACTCAGCTCTCCGGAGTAACACCTCAGTACAACTAGAGCTTGTTAACAAAAAATCGACGACACAAGCCGTAGCACAACGAGGCCCACAAGAAAAGAGTTAAAGCCTCATTTGATCTTCATATCACCCCTCTCTCTCATTCATCGAGGGAGAATTAGTCCTTCTATATGATGTCGCAAAAGAGGCCTTAGTGCCAGTGAAAGTGCGAAACCTCGTGGAAAGGGCCCTATATCATTAAACATCGCCTTCGATAGGGGGCATTACGATCTGGACAGTAACCGGACTCGGACTTGCTCTCACTAACCCCGCCAACGGACTTTACCCTCAAGAAGTCCTATCCATAAGGGCTCTAGCACGCCATTTCCCCACGCTAGAGTACGAAAGAAAAAATCCACCCACTCAAAATTTTTGGACCCAAAATACTTAGTTAAAAGTGCTCGAAGTATCACCATGGATCACCAAAACGAGCCTTTATTTCGGATTTGCCGATGGAGCATCAAGATGGTCCCAAAATTTGGCCGCCGCCGCCAGTGGTCATTTACCACCCCCGATCGATCACCACTATGTTCAAATTGCGCGTGTATTGGTTCAACAACAAACAATCGTGCAAAATATGATGCCATCATTGGTCTCATGTTCGACGCTCCATTGAGGCGTTCAGCCGTATGAATATATACCTCAATTATGAGTTAGTAGTATCACAAATTAAACCAAACATTTGAGACCAGAGACACACACCTATTTAGAAAATATTTATGTGCCAAAAGATTAAGCAAACAATTTTATTACATTACATTTTCACATATACCAAGGAATCAAAACCAAACAATTGATCGCATAGCTAACAATATACTAAACTCGGAATGCATCTCGAATAAACCATCATACATAAAAGAACCCAAAATATATAGGCATCTATCAAGATAACAAAACAAAAATATGAAACAGGATACATCATGTAGAGCCGCAAAAAACATCTCTCATATATATCAAAAAAATATGTGTATCCGAGTACAAAAATAGTGTCGCTCGGCCCACCGGCCAACCCAAAGATACAAAAGTAGTCATAAATAAGCAAAGCATCCTCATAACGGGTGCTTTCCCTATGTATAAAACTACTCTAGGGGAGTGCCCCTCAAGAGGGGCACTTGTACCCACCAATTCTTCTCGGCACCACCACCGGTGAGCGCCGGGCCGCCACCGTGATCGCCACCCGACGAGAGTGGGTCAATAATCCCTCATGTGAGCCATCACCGTTCTCTAACCAAACCTCCCTCGAATTTTTCCATGAAACCCCGAGCAGTGATACCCCGGTCAACCGGTCCACTCACGGGAAGTCCTCAAGAGCGGCCACCCGAGCTATCACGCATCGCATCGCACACCTTAGCTGCATCAAGCACGAGCTCACTCAAACACAATCTTCGATGCAACAAGCCTGCTACCCTCACCAAAGGGGCCAACACCATCTTTTTTATGTCCACCAACACCACCACCCGGTCCACCTACACTACCTCCTCCTCGACCACCTCGAGGTCGTAGCACAAGATCATTACCCCACCAGCTAGGCCACGGGCGACCTACCTTGCCAACATCTCGCACGAGTAACCAAAATAATGTTAGTGTTGATATAAAAACACATAAGTACATAAACACTCAAGCAAATTCAAAAAATATAACACATACCCGTAGGTCCCCAAACATAACCGAAAGGAGACCCATGTCCGGGTCACCCTCGAAGTCCATCCCTACATACATGTATGGCAAGAACATCTGGATTGGCCTCAAACTGTGCCTCCGTCATGGTATTCCAAGAATTCCCCACCATGCCACCACCGCCCCATAGCATCACCGTGAGCCCACCTCCTCATCCGTGGCTCCCGTGGCTCCCCAATAGGCACCGCCACCACCACCCTCGCAGCACACTACCCCGCTCATACATGACGCCGCATAAAATACCGGCATACGCATATGACTTCAATCCATGTTGGACCTTGTTCAATTATGACACCATACATCAAAGCAGACCCGGCAAAGACAAAGAAATGCCTAGACCTCAACCTAAGCAAAACTCCAACCTCAGGCTGTGTGTCCGATGCGAGCGAACAACCCCGTGCGCACGTAGACGATCACCGCCAGAGCTCACCGCTCCGCCACATTTATCACTCGATGGCAATGCCGATGCATCGGTGAGGAGCGCCCTCCAGCTAATGGCACATCCGGGATCTATCTGTGTTCACTCTCCCGAAGGAGAGTGAGTATCTCAAAGCCTCCCCCGAGGCAGTTAGACCCTGAGCCACGAGACAGATATCCATCTCGGGTACAGTATCACCGTGTTTATCCCTCAAAACATGAAAATGTTGTGCCTCCTACGCCAATGCCGTATAATGTAACGTAATAAATGGTCTCTGCGACCGTAAAAAACTCATTCTCAACAAATTTCAAAACGCCCCATGTGGCTAATCGGCGACGCACCCTGGCCAATCTCGCTCTCCACACCAACCTACCATCAACATGTACACCCATCAAAGATAGAGAAAAACATCAAAATGCACAAAAAATAAAAAATTTCGTCATCATGGCCCTCGCACGCCTACCCCTCGTATAGGTGCGCCCTCACGCGCATGTATTCTTCACTATGTGCGCCTTTGCATGCAAAAATAAGGGAACAACACGACCTCTGTGCATGTCCCTCAAAATTGCATGAAAAGGAAGTTCTCTTTTCCCTAGATCGCCCGTGCAATCTAGGGTAAAATTCACTCAAAGGCCGTACAAACCCAATTTCCTATAGCCCCCGCACCATCAAACCGAAAAATTACAATGCAGACGTCATGAAACTTACCTCGACATAATATTTCTATTCCCCGGTACATGGGCTGACCACAACAACAAGAAAGGCTCGCAAGCACCTCTCGATCTCCCAAAAACTTAGCAAGTAAAATGAATAGGATTAGGGCCATAATCCCCTATTTATCGCACTTTTCAAGAACTTTGGAGGTCCATAACAGAGAGATCGTAAGGTCCATTTTGCAAACCATAAGTTGCACCATCCTCATTATGCCATGAAAAATGAAAGTGATGTGACACATTCGATTTTTCAGAAAAAATAAAGTTTCGACGTCGCAGCAGTATGCCCTCTCCCATCTTCCTTTTTAAAGCTCATGCCTTTCAATAATATTTGATGAAAAGAAGATGCTTTCACTTGAGGTAGTTATTTTGCATGAAGAACCCACAAACCATTTACAACACCATCTACTCAAGGTTCTGGAGCGTATCATTCTACCCCTAGCATGTTAGAGTCCCAAAAAACTTTAGCATATCCCGACATCATTTCTCCATAAGAAATAAACCATAGGGCCCTCATATCCCACTCTCGTTTATCATCACCTCACCCCGCACATGATAAATGATCGTGTTGGTCGGCAGAGCCTCCCCTCGATGATGCTCGTCACCCAAAGTAGACCATACATCACAAAAAAGGTGACTCCAAGGCCATATCACTTTAGCTCCGGAAGCACCTTATGCCCATCCATTCATCATGCATAAGGTCAAGTTTACCATTCAAACTAAAAAACCGCCTTCCTGATGACCAAGTTGTACAAGTAGATTGAAAGTGCACCTCCGCACATATCATTTGTCCCACCATACCTCCATCATCATAATCCCATCCGTGACATTTCTTCATCCACTTCATTAACCCCGCACATGAGACCAACCAATGGGATCCCCACCCTCGAAAGAAAACAATCCTCACACCTTCGCAAGTTTAACCCTTTCATTTTTTGGGGTACTCCGTCTCGTGTTTTGTAAAAACTAAACTTCATTATTTTATTCTTTTGGTAAGTGTACAAAGACCGCAAAGGATGCACTTCACCCCTTCACCTTCATCTTTCACCTTTTCCCCCATGGCAGCTAGCCCTCTCATTCCCCTTGGTCGGAGTATTTCACCCCCCACGCACGCACCATCCCGACATTCATAGCCGCTTCACACCCGCCTCCGGAATTCCCTACCGACCTGTGATTTTCCCTTAAGAAATAAATATGATCGCCGTGAAGCCGCTAAAGTATACTCCGACCTCAAGCCACTAAATCACCATCATCCATTTTCGAAAACTACCCTCTCACCAACATGCCTATGTTAAACCTATCACATCTAGGTCCCCAAACCCTTAGTTCAATGACCCATGGTTCTAAGTATATCTTTGTCGACCTCTGACACCTCTTTTTCCAAAATGGAAGCGTACCTTTGGTGATCCGAAATGGAACTATTTGTAAAGCTATGTAAAGTATCCATTTCGATATAATTTAGTGTGTAAAGTGTTCTCCATGACTTGCAAGTTAAACAAAGTAGTCTTCGTAATGTTTATGAGTTTTTGTGTGAGGATTTGTTAATTAAATTTACTATTTAACATATCACAAGGGAAATACACAATAGTGTAAAAATTCACCATAACATAACACATCAAATTGTTGAGACAATTCACCCTCCCGGGCTACATCCGTCGGTCCAAGGCTCCCTAATGGCATGTCCTTGCTCTATTAATTTGCTCAAAATGGTTATACAAGAGAAAATAATGCCTAAAAAGGAAAAAAACCAACCGTAAATTTAGCTTCGAAGATAGAAATTAGTTAGAAATGGCTTTTGTTTCACCTTAAACAGCTGAAATACAACCCAATACAATGCCTTCTCCATGATGGCCCCGATGGCTCCTTCCTCTTCCCCGAAGAAAATCTGCTAAAGATCACCTTTGTTCACTCTAACACCTATCCCAAACAGCTTAGAATGCCGAAGAGAATCAAAATTGACTAAAAATTTCATCCAATTTGGTCGAATATTGAGAGAATTATGACTTCGCAAAAAATCATGCCCAATGTCCCCCAAAAACCCCATTAAAAGTGGGAGAACTCCACTTAGCTCCACTATTTTGGAAATTCTACCGTATTTAGGTGGACCGCATGAATCGTCGATCAAAATGGCAGCTTAAGTTAAGTGTTAGACGCGTTCACATGCGAAAAGGTGGTAACCGCTTGGTGGGAAGATAAGTTTGCAAACCCGTCGCATTAACGTCTACTTGGGTGGTCACATAGGTGGCATTAACCACCACCGTAACCGCCAAGTGGTAGCCCCGGTCTCCACCACAAGTCACATTGAGGTCGACTTAGCACTAGGGCTAGCCCCCTTGCAAACTCGTCATTTCATTTGTTTATGCCCATGTTTCTCGAACCCGGTCACATCGCTAAGGGGTTGGCCCCCCAACCATTTTTCTACCACGATTCAAAGGCCGGCCCGAATATGCATTCACACATTTCCCATTTCATACGTTGACAACCCAAATACCTTTTAACTCCGCCCGACTCACCTAGTTAGTGCATCCAACATGTCTCACAACGTGTCGTGCTCGTGTCGCTCGCTCGAGGAGTTGGTTCAAGGGTCCAAGACCCATGCCCACCAAAATTTCCATAAGCCCTTTTCAACCAATTTCGGGGCCATGTGGCAGCCTTTGGGTAGGCCATGTGGCACCCATTGATAGGCCCAAAAACATTAATAAAAAAATCACTTTTCCAATATAATTTTTTTTATAAAAAATGGACATAATCAATTAGTCAAAAATTCATGTTTTGTAGGTAACTAGATGATTTCAAAAACTCCAAAAACTTTCTCATGTGAACTTGGTTTCTTTTTGGGAACCGTTCACCTGAGCGTAATCGCAGTCAAGAGACCTTCCGATCATTCATATTGAAACCATTTCTAAGCTCTTCCATTTTTGAGCAATTTTTAAACTTGGACATGATCTCCTAATGACACCTCCCCATTGGGAAGCTTTTGGACCCCAAAAGCCTTCAATTACCTGAGCTCTAAGATGAGGGTACAAATCCCTCACCTTTTTCCACCTCCATTCATTTTTCCTTACTCCCGCTTTGCTACCTTTAAGACCAATCCGAAGATAATCAACATTTTCCCTACTCGAAGTGCATGTCCTTTTGTCAAGGATAGAATCCTCTTTCATCTCATCCAAATATTCTTGCGGGAAATCCTCTATTGATGATAGCTAGATGTCACTTTCATGATCAACGATTAAAGGAGGTTCATACCAATGTAAATTTTCCACATTCGTAATGGAATACATTTGCATATATGAAGGAAAATCAAGTTAAAAAACATTATTCCCAACTTATTTAAGAATATTGAAAGGACCATAACGAATAGGCTTCAGCACTTTTTTTACCTTTCTCTTTGCATTATTTCCTTACTAAAATGCAGCCATACCTCATCTCCTTTCTTGAAACTTATGATCAATTTTATGTTTGTCATGCCTCTCCTTATATTTTCCTTGACTTTTTTCTCAAGTTGTTCTTGAACCCGTTGATGTATGAGCTGAATTATTTCAATGAACATGCAAGCTTTGTCAATGTCACTATGCCCATCAATGGCAACATCCTTATCAAGAATGAAATCTAAAGGTGACTTAGAAAAATATCGAAAACAAACTTCAAAAGGTGAAGTATTTGTAGAAGAGTGCTTGGCTTGGTTGTAAGCATTCTCGAATGTAATGCAAGTGCTCATCCCAAAGCTTGGGATGCTTTGCTACAATAACCTCTCAAAATATGTACAATGGTTTTTTTCTACTACCTCCGTTTGGGCATCTATTTGTGGATGGAAAGCAATACTCTTCTTGAACTTGGTGTCCATCATCTTCCATAAATTGGACCAAAAAATTCCCAACAAATCTGAATCCCCGTCACTAAAAATAGAAGTACGTAAAGCCATAATGAACCCATACATGTTGAAAATATAAATCAGCAAGTATGTTCTAAGTTATAGATTTCTTACATGGCATAATAATACACATCTTGTTGAATCTATCAACTACTACATAAAGATAATCATGTTGTTTTCTAGACAATGGTAAACCTCCAACAAAAATCCATAGAAACACTTTCCCATGGTCTAGAAGGTACTGAAAATGGCGTATATGAACCAAGCTTCCTATTTCTAGGCTTCCTTTGTAGCACATAATGAACAACCTCTAATGAAATGTGAAACACTATCTACCATGTGAGGCCAATAACAATACCTTTGTAAATGTGCCACCGTTTTTCTTACCTCGAAATGTCCAAAGAATAAGAGAAGAATGAGCTTCTCTCATGACACTTCATCTCTCTCCCCGTGGTATACATAACTTGCCCATATGAAATAGAAAATTGTTATGCAAGTGATAATCGTTTCTCTCAACATGATTCCCTTCACTCAAGTTAGCATACACATCCTTAAAATCAACATCTCGATGCATATTGTTCTATGTAACTCTCATGTAAAAATAGAATCATTCGTATGTAAAGTAGTAGCACTAATAATAGGCCTTGAAAGCATATCAACGACTTTATTAAAAATACCTTCTTGTACCTCATTACCAAGTGAAATTTTTGTAGGAAACCCATCCATCCGGAATGTCGTGACTATTGTAATTTACTTTCAGACTCGCAAGTATTGTAAAGGCCGATGGTTGGTATGAACAATCCGCTCTTTGCTCCATCAAATAGTGTCTCCACATTTTTATGCTTTGTACCAATGCATAAAACTCCTTGTCATATGTAGGATAATTCACAACAAGACCATTAAATGTCTCAGAATGAAATGTGATAGGTTTGTCATGCCGTAAGACAACTTCACCCATGGCATAATCACTAGCATCTGGTCCTAATCTTGAATGGTTGTCTCAAGTCTCGGTAATGCAAGGATCGTGAGCTAAAATTATCTTCTCTTTCAAAGATTTTAAAGCTTTTTGTTGCTTGCCTCCCCATTGGAAAGCATGCTTCTACGACTTTTCACCGCATGCAAAGGAGCCGATATGGTATAGAAGTTAGAAATAAACTTCCTCCAATACCGAGTTGCACCCGTAAAACTTCTTACCTCTAGAATGTGATTTTGGAGTAGGCCAATTCTCAATGGATTCTACCTTAGAAGGATCAATTCTCAAAGCACCTCCTCCTACTATGTGTTCCAAATAAACCAAAGAAATCTTTCCAAATTCACACTTTGATATTTTAAGAAACAACTCATTTTTCTTCAAAACATCAAGTACTTTCTTAACATGCATGACATGCTCTCCTCTAGTCTTTGATGAAAATTAAGATGTAATCTAAGCATACACAACGAAATCATCGTAGTAAAGGACATAACACATCATCCATTACCCGCATGAAAGTTACATGTGCATTGCGTGAAAACCAAACGACATAACGATGCCACTTAAAGAGTCCTTGTTTGGTTTTAAATTTTGTCTTCCAAATGTCACTTTCTGCAATTCTAACTTGATGATAACCACTAAGTAAGTATAACTTAGTGAAATATTTAGCATCTTTCAGTTGATCTAATAAATCATCTATCCTTGCGTGTAATGATTCTTTACCTTTATCTTGTTCAATGCCCCGAAGTCCACACACATGCGCTCAGTTCCATCTTTCTTTGGAATCAACACTATCGGTGACCCACATGGCAAAGTGCTCGGTCTTATGAAACATTTTTCCATAAATTCCTTAATTTTCTTCTTTATTTCATCATTCTCCATGATAGACATGTGGTACATGCCTATGTTAGGAAGCGAACAATCTTGTTGCAACTCGTATTTCATATTGAATCTCCATTTTATGGGGAAAACCTATTAGCTCTCGAAACATCTCATGATGTGCATCAACTACATCATATAATCTAATTTTAACTTGGAATGACAATTTTCAAATGACTCATGATTCACATCAACCTTAGGGTTAACCATAAGAAGTACAAAACTCTGCGTAATTTACTAGCCTTTTTTACTTGTCCCACATTTACCATCGCTATATTTGTCTTCTGCGATGTGCTCGACAATAAACTCCTTGCCTTCTTTTAAAAGATTATACTTATTTTCATGGCGCTAGAAGATCACTTTCCTATCAAATAAGTAAGGACATCCCAAAACAATTGCTATTTGATATATCAAGAAGCACTACATCAAGTTCAACTATGTCAATAATGTGTGCAAGAATTGAAAAACACAATACGCACTTCCTTGAGACTTGTAAGCCTGCATCCTTGCATATACATCCAAGTGGATATGGCTTGATCTGGAATGGTCTCTAAGTTTAATATTTTTTGACCAAGTCTTCTGATAAGAGATTTGCTCGTGACCCACTCGTCAAACAATGTGTCAAATTTTGTATGTTTTGAGATTACCCTCACATGGAACAATTTCATTATTTCTTCCTCATTTGGATCTTGTACATGACAGCTTTGAAGTACTAGTTCTTGGCTTAGTTTCAGTTTCTTTACCCTTCATACTCCCCAAACCCATGGCTGTAATTTTGGTTTCGTCACCCGAATCATCTCCTAAGTCATGTTATGTAGTTGTAGGGTAGCCATAGCTTTTTTCTTCTCTTTGTTTTTGTTAAACTCGAGTTCTTTTTTCAGGATGAAGTTTAAAATAGTTTTTCTCTTCATGGCCTTCTCTTGAAAAGTGTTTACATATCACATTCTCATCCTCTTTTTTGACAGACATGCATTGTTTTTTCCTTTTCCCTTAGAGGTTTTATCTTTGTTTTTCCCTTAAAAGGCTTGTTTCTACCCCTCATCAAAAGTATGTTTCCCTCTAGCCTCTAAATGCATGGCTTGTACACAAACCTCATCTAGACTAGTAGGATTGAACATAAGGATGGAATTTCTAAGGTAGCTATGAAAACCACCTTATAGAAAAAGTGTCTTGAATTTGTAATTCTACCCCTAATAAGAGTGCTCTTCTCCTAAACTCTTGGGTGTGGTCTTGTACATTTTGTCCCTTAAGTTGTCCGACATTTTGCCAATTCATGATAGCCTTTTGTAAATCGTATAATGGATAAAATTTATTTTTTAGCTGCGAAGTAATAAATTCATCCCATGATAAAGTGATCTTACCATGCTTTTTTTAATTTCATCCTTGGTCTTGGCTTCTCACACATACCAATGCTACTCCATCCATTCTCAAAGAGGCTAACTATATCTTGCTATCATCATCATGAACGTTCGTATCCTCAAGTAAACCTCAATTTCCTTATCCAATTGTCAAGTTTTCTCCGCATTAACTTCGCCATTAAACATAGGAAACTCAAACTTAACATCAAGCTTTAAAAAGGGACTTTTAACAAGCTGGTTTTTGACTTGTGAGATTGATTCATCGAAGTAGAGGATGACGATGTAGAGGAAGAGGATGAAGATGGGGATGGTGGATCACCATTTCCTCCATGTCCTTTATTTGACTTGTCATCACTTTTCTTTCCTCCTAGAGAACCCTCTCCTTCCTGTGGTGTTTAGACCCTTCTCCTTCAATCCTTTTCATTCCTTTTCTTGCTAGAGTATCCTCACCATCTCAGCTCATGTCTAGGAATGCCTTTCGTAACACCCATTCTTCTTCTTTGGGATCAATTTCTTTCAGAGATTCTCCTTTCTCTTGAAGACATGCTTAAGGCTTCTTTTGTGGCTCTTTCGAGGTGAAATAGAAGGTGGAAAAAATGCCACTGCCCTCCTTTGTTAAGTGATTACTTTGTGCTCTAACCACTTTTCCTTCACCTCTTAAGCTTAAGCCTATTAATCATCAAAACTTGCAAAAAAACAAATATAACTTTGCACAAAAAACCAATGCTCAAAACCGCATCTTCGATACCAACTTGATCTCGAAATGGAACTATTTGTAAAGCTATGCAAAGCATCCATTCGATATAATTTAGCATGCAAAGTAAGTTCTCCATGACTTCGTAGTTAAAAAAAGTAGCCTTGGTAATTTTTCTCGAGTTTTATGTGTGAGGATTTGTTAATTAAATTTACTATTTAACATATCATAGCAAGTAAAGACACAACAAGTAAAATTCACCATAACATAACACAACAAATTGTTGAGGTAGGCTTCACCCTCCCTCCGGACTACATCCGATAGTCCAAGGCTCCCCCAATAGCATGTCCTCGCTCTATTAATTTGCTCCAAATGATTATACAAGAAAAATATGGCTAAACAGGAAAAACCAACTCGTAAATTTAGCTTTAGAAGATACAAATTAGCTAGAAATGAATTTTTTTTCACCTGACGCTGAAATACAACCCAATACAAAGGCCTTCTCCATGATGGCCCCGATGGCTCCTTCCTCATCCCCGAAGAAAAATCTACTAAATATCACATTTGTTCACTCTTAAACCTATCCCGAACTACTAAAAATGCTGAAGAGACCCAAAATTGACTAAAATTTCATCCCATTTGGTTGAATATTGAGAGAGTTATGACTTCGCCAAAAAAAATGCCCAATGTCCCCCCAAAACCCCACTAAAAGTGGGAGAACTCAGCCAATCTCCACTATTTTGGCAATTTCGCCGGATTTAGGTTGACCACTAGCGGAACCGCCGGATCAAATTGGTAGTTAAGTTAAGTGTTAGGCACGTTCACATACCAAAAAGGCGGTAACCGTTTTTGGTGGGCGGATAAGTTTGCAAACCGCCGCATTAACGTCTTCAGTGTGGTCACATAGGTGGCATTAACCGCGTACTTGCAGTAACCGCCGAGTGGTAGCCCTCCTGCCTCTCGCCAAAAGTCACATTGAGTTCAACTTAGCACTAGGGCTAGCCCCATTACAAACTCCACATTTTCATTTGTTTATGCCCACGGTTCTCGAGCCTAGTCACATCACTATGGGGCCGGCCTCCCAACCATTTCTCCGCCCCACAATTCAAAGGCCAACCCGAATATGCATTCACACCCCACCCATTTCATAAGCCGATGACTCGAATACATTTTAACTCCGCCCGACTCGCCTCTAGTCGTGCATCCAACAGCTCCCACAATGTGCCAATCGGGTCGCCCCTCGCTCGAGGAGTCGAGTCGAGGGTTCAAGACCCATGCCCATCAAAATTTCCATAAGCTCTTTTTTCAACCAATCGGCATGGGGCCACATGGCACCTTTCCGGGTAGGCCATGTGGCACCCACCGATAGGCCCAAAACATTAATAAAAAAATCACTTTTCCAATATAATTTTTTTTATAAAAATGGACATAATCAATTAGTCAAAAATTCAAGTTTTGGAGGTCACCGGACGCATTTCAAACTCAATAAATTTCTCATAAGAAATTGATTTTGAGAACCATTCACAATGCCGTAATCAATGCTTGACGAGACCTTTCCCTGTTGTTCGTATTGTAACCATTTATGAGCACTTCCATTTTTAAGCAATTTTTTAACTTGGACATGATCTCCCGATCACTTGATTACCCCTCCCCATGAAAATGGGTATCATCGGGTGGCACCGTGGGATACATCATTGTCCATAGATGTCATCGATCCTCCTAACATTTGACTACAATAAAAGCTTTCATGTCACGATGGTATCGTACCTTACAACCATTTCACTTTGATTAGATCCTGTCGATACACCTATGCCTCCATAAGCATCTCTGCTCAACAATGCTTACACTGAAGGTCCCAACCGAAGAAAATGCATACATTGCACGGCTATATGCCATACTAATTTTATGCATATGTACCACATTCCACTTATTATCAAAGAAAAAATTTCCCCCAGGGCGTCAACAAAGTATCATCAAACAACCACCAGCATCACTACCACGAGAGTAATGCAGACAAGACATGCATATGTCAATTTTTTTTAACAAGCCATAGCATCACAAGCATGGGACATGCGCTCGCTCTCATTGAAATTTTGCATATATGTTGTAAATTATTTTCTAGTAGGTCCCTAGGCCATGGTCATCTTGGAAATGGTGAAAGGTGTTTTCAATTCCCGATTCACGCAAGCCTCTCTCTCTCTCGTGCACAATACAAAAAATAAACTATAATGTATTTCAGCTATACAAATCCTTCCTAGACCCTCGCATTAGAAAGTCAACTGTTAGCACTAGAAAATCATATAGCGTAATATGACACTACTACATGTCAAAGCCAAACGATTTATAGGGTAGGATGGCATTATGGAATCAAGAAAGTATTTAAAATCTATAAGGTTTTGAGAAAATCATATTTGAACTAGTCTTAAATGCTAAATTTCACGCTAATCCTTCAAGAAGAGTGCCCTTCGTGTGCCTTTTTTTCCCCTGCTACAGCGCGCATTCCCGAAAGTGGAAAAAATGTCACTTTCTCGGGACCACACAAAGAAAATGACAATTACTCCTTATATGAAGCCGCCTAACGACACGCCCACTAACGCCTCCTTAGACACTATTTGAACACACAAAGGAATATTTGGAGCACACAATGGAACTCATACCTCTCCCTTGGATCACCATCCACCATGTACCAAGGGAGGGAAGGAGGATTGGAAATCCCCCTATATAAGGCCACCAAGAGATGAAGAATGGGTGATCACATTGTTATGCTCGGCCAAAATTTCCCAAGCAATACTAGCAAAGTGTGTGACATGGAGCCGGAGATAGAGGGGACTCGATTCTGGCCACCCAAAAATCCTAGTCCACCATAGCGAAGAGAGAGGGAGGCTTCATCACAGAAAGTAGCTTGGAAAAACAACATCCTTGCATCGGGACCTAGAACCATTTTCTAGGGGCCCTTTGGAAAGTAGGTAAAATTTCTTCTCCATATCAAACGTTTAATAAGAAGAGAAGCCCAGAGCCATCATTTTCATTATTATCATTTTGAGTCTCTTCAATAGCTTTTGTATATTTGTGTTTTATTTTTTATTTTAATCCGAGCATACATTCGCATATTTTTTCCTCTATATTATATGCTTTTGAGCTCCACCACTTTCTACTCCGTTACCAATAGTTTCTAGCGGTAGACCACACTCCTTAAACTCGGTGCAATTTCATACACCCGTGCATAAAATCCACCACACACAATGTTCTCACGAAAGTGTAACCCATCTTCGCATTTTTACACCTAAGTATTTTTTTCCTTTTATGTCTTATGTCAAGACTATGCTCCTAGTGTCTTTTCTTTCTAGGAATTCCCAATTTCCTCGATATAATACTTTACCCCATGAAAATTCTACCTTGTAAACACCTTTAAATTAGAAGTGGTCAATGTCGTCCCCTTACATATCTCATATTTTGTACAATGGTGGTATGAGGTTTAAAACATGTTTTAATATCCTTCTTATTCAAGACTTTGACAATCTGTCAATGGTTCCCTTGAGGTAAGGTAGGTATGTAGCCTTCTGTAGTTATGGATGCTAGAGTTAGAAGGATTATCTACATGAATTATAGATTTTTGGAAGGCATCCTTGATATATTTCATGTTGTATCCAAGGTTGTTAAACATTTTAATTAGGTGTTATTTTCATCAACTTGATGATCAACTCCAAGGTTTTAATGACCCTAATATTTTTGAGACAGTATGATGATGAAAGTCTCGACATGAATGTATCTTTTCGTGCATGTTTTTCTTCGATAGACCTTTTAATCCAGCTTTCGACCAATTTTTCCTTATGATAAGAATATCATAGGGTATAGGGAATTCATATTTTATTTTTTCCTCCATAGTAAATTGAATGTGTTTTGAGATTCTATTGAGGCGATGTAGAAATTTAGCTCGTTAATCCTTACCATGTGGCCATATGACATTTGTATCATCAAAAAATATTTTATGTATCTTAGGTTTGAGATGATAAGTATTAAGGGCCTTGATTTGAAACTTTTCCATGTAAATATCGAACGCTAGTGGTGAAGAAAAAAATCCCATTCCCACTCCATTGGTTTGTTTAAAAAATTTACATCTAAAGCTAAAAATTGTGCATCTAAGACAAACTTCACCAAGTTTTTCCATTACCAGGTTATCCACTTCTTTAAATAATAAATTTCATCTTGTAGAGAGATGTTAGTAAAGATGGATATCACATCAAAGATAATTATAATGTCATCCGGGTTGATTCCTTCAACCTTAATTAGGTGAATGAAATCATTAGACTCCTTGATGTATAAATTTGTATTCCCGTTATCACTTAGGCAAAACCTGGCTACACGAGAAACACTAAGGTAACCTTAAAATCTCATTTAGGTTGAAATTTGGACCTTCAATGCCGAGAGGGATATCTTCGTAAAATTGAACTACCCTATGGTCACTATAGTAGAAGGTTTTTTGCAATTGAGTTCGAGCCCATATTTAGATCTAGGGATAAAATTGGTTGGGTGATATTCAAAAAATACTATTCGGCATGTAGTCGAGTTCATAAAAAAAATGAAATTACAGATCCATTGAGAAAGCTATAGAAAGCATGAAAGAAACAATTCCTTTTACTCGTTTGGGAGATTTGGAAGAAAATGGACTAAAAGAATACATTTTTTTATAAATGGTTGAAACAGTAAAATACTAATGGTTGATAATTTAAGAAAGGAGCATAAATGAAATCCAATCTTAGAGACCAATATTCTCACCACATGACTGTAATAATTTTTAACAAAGAAGTACCGACAAGGAAACCAACGCATAAATTTCCTACAAATTTCTCATTAAAGATCGTAAATATATTTAAGATTTTTCAAATATATCAGATCACAAATGTCTTTTTCAATAATTCCCAATCGTTCTTCATTCTTCAAAAATTGTCTTATAGAGCTTTACATAAACTATTTGCAAAATAATAGTCTCTATATTAATTAGAATAGTCCGAAATATCTAAATATCTTCAAGTTCATGCATGTAAAAAATTTCCAAGACTATCTCGTTGTTGTTGGAGTAATTAATGGATATAAGGAATGACAAGTCGAATTTCATGAGGTGGCATCCAAGTCACCATCCGTTCATGAGCTTTTCCTCACAAATTCCCGAAAAATAGGGTCTAGTCATCCCTTTGAATCTTTAAAAATGTGATATATATCGAAACGCGAGATATTTTTTGGTAAATGGGTCCATTGTGGACAAAAACCTCCTAGAATTTTCAAAAATTCATAGTTTTTCGTGTAGAAACGGATTTTTAAAACTATGGCTAAAACAGAAAATACTAGAATTGCCAAAATCTTGAAAACTAGGTCTCAAAGATTCCTTTGAATCTCTCAAACCACCGTGCTCCGTGTAAACACCGAAAGATGATTTTTTAAGTTATCGTGTTAGCAAGAAACACCTCCTTTGGTTTTAAAATTTCATTTCTAGCTTCTCAAAAAATTCCACTCCCAAGTTATTGCCGTTTACAAGAAAAAAACAAAGTAAAACAAGGTTTATTACAAAACACCGACTCTCTCATTATCGATTTTAGATTTAAAAATTACAATGTGATAAGAACTAGTTTCACCAGTGATGCTTTCAATCAATGATGGTAACAATAACCCCATAGAACATATGCATGATCCATGGGGTGACTCCCAAGCTCAAATTGAAACCTCGAAAATTGATATGTGACCTACAAGAAATCTATTATGCAACCGACCAACTACAACTTGCAATCGAAACTAGACCTCAGTACATTATACCGTAAACCCTGAAAAATGAAGAAAACTAAAGATGTACATACTAAAATATATGCTTTTCCAACAAGCTTAATGTTCAAACCTACACTACTTCCGAGTGCCAATACAACTACCGAATCAAGTGACCTCAAAATCCAATGCAACCATGTAAGTAAATGGTTACTTAAAATGATTTCTGCTCACATTTTGTTTAAGAAGAAATAAAATTTTAAGAAATGGCAGTATCAAACTGAAATCCGAACCCAATCCTTCTATTTATGAACACAAATAAGTCTACCATCACCGATGATTCCAACAAACTATCCATAGGGTCTTATAAAACATGAATAACTACTCCTTCGACGATCAACAAAAGATAAAAATATTCTTTGTCTTTATCTCGTCACTTGTTCTATGTCAAGAAATACTTCATTTGATGATCCTTAAGAAAAATTTCACTCACATAAGAGAAAATGTTTTAATGATATTGAAAATATTCAATTGCAACATCCACATTTTCCATAATAGGAATATCCTTCTTTTTTTGTTCTAACCTCTGGGATTTGAACTTTGAATCTCATGCTTTACATATTACTTATATTACTTTCATAACAAGGAGATTGCCAATTGAGATACACCCCATGGGAAATAGGAATATCCTTTTGAATATCAAAAAATCTAGACTTTGTACTTTCAAAGATGCAAATTCCTAAATGACATATTTGTTCACAAAGCAATCTAGGACAACCTTTTCTTTTCCATGGGTTCCCTTGAACTCTAGGTCATAGTTGCCATGCATTGGCTCATTATCTAGAGTTTCGAGGAATTCAATTTCATGAAATCTATTTTTCACAAGTTTCTTCTTGCAACATACATTCGTAAAATGTAATGTTATAAAGAACATTTCAATTGGAAATTTTCATTCTTGTCATTTAAAAATCCGAACATTTTCATCAAATTCAAGGGAATAATTATAATTTTTAGATTTAAGATCTTGGTCTAATTATATTTCATCTAAGGATGAAACTTCCATTTGTTGTTGGGATGAATATTCACATACGATTTGATAGAATTCTCATTCATTAACTCTTCATTACCATGCACATATTCTGGGATAGTAAATGTAAATTGCAGCGCTTTTCACAACAATCTTCAAACAACAATAGGGGAGGATAATTTTCTCTATAATTATCAAATAATTTTGTGTGGAAATTCTTTAGAGAATACAAACTACCAAGCTTTAGTCTTTCATACCATGATTTTTATGAAACCAACTCCAAAAAATAGAAGAAAAGAGAGATCAACGCCTTAGAAATCAACCACTTCAAGGGTGAAACCTCCAATACATTACATAAATGAGCAATTATTGGATGATACAAGTGAAAAAACCTCCTTCTATATATATAGATCCATGGGGTCACAATATAATCCTAGCCGACCTAAAAATAATAATGTAAGGGAAAATAATAACAATATGGGGGTTACAAGGCACAACAATAACAATAAGGGGGATACACTAATAAAAATAAGGGACTACACTAGTAATATTGGGAGCTAACATGCCCCTCTCCTTTAAAAAAAGTGTTCTCTTCAATTCCTGAGTAGCTCGATGCTTCTGTATAAAATTCTCATCCTCCCATGTATAATATTTAGTGGATAGGCTCTTCCCACTTAATGAGATACTATGGAATTGATCGATTTCATACTCCCGTCGAGCTCTCGTGTCCGTGATTGTTTTGAGGGCTTCCGATATGATTTTTCCTTCCTCATCAAGTTCGATATATTGTTTGAACTAGAAGTTTGTCACCTATAACCTTCTTTAAGCATGAAACATGGAAAAACACAATGCACTCTGCGAAGAAGCAATAAGGTCCAATTTGGATGCCATAGTACCAACATTTTGCAACACCTTTTAAGGACCATAGTATATTGGCGTATAATTTATTATCCTTCTTAGCTTGCTTCGAGGGGCATTTGTTTGTACGGTTGTATCCATAAAAATACCCAAGCCTCCTACATCAAAACTTCTCTCGGTGCGATGTTGACTCGCCTATTGTTTCATTCAATTTTGTGCCAAATTGAGGTTATCCTTTTAAGAGTTGGAGAACTTGTTGCTCGATGATCGATGTGATCTTCCACCGCTTTGCACCTTATAATTTTTTCATAAAGATGATGTGATGGATGGTGGATGATATCCATAAAGTGCCATAAATGGGGCCATTTTTTATGCAAAGTGTGGAAGGAAGCATTATACCACCATCTCGCCTAGAGGTAACCAATTGACCCATTGTGTTTGTTTATCGTATACAAAAAAATGAAGATATCCTTCCAAACAATTGTTCACTATCTCAGTTTGACCATCAAATTGAGGATGATAATATGAGCTATGAGTTAGTTTATTACCAAACAAGAAAATAATTCCGTCTAAAAAATTCTAGTAAAAAATGGGACCTTTGTCGTATACCATAATCTTTGGGTTTCCGTGTAGCTTTTGAATTGTTTCCATAAATGCAGAGTAACCGTACTTGATTCAAATGGATGAGATAATGCACAAAAGTGTGCATACTTTTTAATTATATCAACTACCACTATGATGAAACTATTTCCTTCAAAACATAGTTAAACCTATGATAAAATCCATTGAAATCTTTTCCCAACGTTGACTTGGAATGGTTAAAGGTTGTAGAAGACTCGGGGTCTTAATTGTCTCAAATTTATTTTTTTTGTCAAACTAAACATTTCACCACAAAATTTTGAATATCAGGTTCAATTCCATTCCAAAAAAAATCTTTCTTCACCCTTCCGATAAGCTTTTAAAAAATCTTTAGTGTCCTCGTAAAGGAGAAGTGTGCAATTCCAAAAGAATGTTTTGTTTTAAATCCGGGGAATTATTACAAAGATATAAGCAATTTTTTTACCGTAAGGAATCCTTTTCCCAGCTAATGTATAAGATGTACTAGGTTCTTGCTACAACTTTTGAATGAGTGTCCATACTTCTTCTTCATTCTTCCATTCATTTGTTGCTTCGGTTGTCAAATCTCGGTTGGATAATAGAAATTGCACAAAGAAATTCTTCCACCCTCATGATCCTTTCTCTGAGAGTGCATCTACAACAACATTTAGCTTCCCTTTTTTGTAGATGATTTCAAGGTCATAACCCAACATATCTGTGACCCATTTTTTTGTTGCTCTTTTAAAGATAGTATTTGTTCCAAAAAAGTGTTTAATACTATCATGATCAGCTTTTTACCTTGAAGTGCCTTCCCCATTAGGTAAGGTCACCATTTTCTTTTAGTGTATGTAGTATTGCCAACATTTCCTTCTCATAAATATCTTTCTCGTAAATACTTTCCTTTGATTGGATGACTTTCAAAAATCAATGAGTCTTTTGTTCTTGCATTAAAACAATGCCAATTCCATTTATCGAGGTATCACATTCCACAATAAAGGTTTTTGTGAAGTCCGTGGGATTAGCTAAGACTCAGTAGCTAGGCACATTGCCTATTTAAGATGTTCAAAGGCCTTAGTTTCTTTAGGAGTCCATGAAGATGCATCTTTCTCTTCAATAATTTTGTTAGAGGTGCTTCTATTCTCCCTATAATTCTTAAAAAACTGCGATCATACCGTTAACCCTAGAAATCCTCGCAACTACTTTATGGTTGTGGGGACTTTCCATTCCTTAATGGCTTTAATTTTGTTAGCGTCTACCTTAACACCCTCGTGACATACAATATGACCCAAATATTCCACCTCTTGTACTCCAAAGTAACATTTGGATGTTTTTTGCATATAATTATTTCTCATCCAATAGTTTGAGCACCATGTCAACATGTTGAACATGATCCTTCCAATACCCGTTGCAGATTAGTATGTCATAAAAAAATAATAGCACAAATTTTCTAAGGAAGGGTTTTGAAAATGGAATTAATCAACCCTTGAAATGTAGAAGGTGCATTGGTAAGGCCAAAAAGGCATAACCAAAAAAATCATAATGACCCTCATGAGTTCGAAATGTTGTTTTCTGAATATCTTCAGCATTCATTCTAATTTGATGATATCCCGAACAAAGATACAACTTGGTAAAATAAATTTTATCATGTAATTCATCCAATAATTCATCAATCACGTGAATCGTAAATTTATCTTTAATAGTGATCTTATTGAGCTCCCTATAGTTCGGACACATGCACCATGATCCATCCTTCTTGTGCACCAATACTACCGGAGCAGAGAAAGAACTTTGACTAGGTTGAATTATACCAGACTCGTAACATTTCGCAATCATACGTTCAATTTCGCTCTTTTGGACATAATTACATCTATAAGGCCCGATGTTTGGAGGAAAAATTCCTCGGAATCAAATGAATAGCATGATCTATAATCACGAATAGGTGGGAGTCCTTTGGGAGTTTCAAACACCTTGGAATGATTGTGCAAGACTTTTTGGAGATCCGGAGAAATAGATGATTTTGATGTTGGAACTTCTAGTGAGCATAATTATGAAATTACGCCTTTTTTATTTCTTCGTAGCTTTTGTCATGATATTAGAGCTTACTATATTTCCCATCTTCCTTGTGATACCCCGTAATTCGATTTCCTTTCCTTCGGAAAACAAATTTCAAGAGAAGTTCTTGAAAATTAAAAGTTATCATCCCCAAAGATTTTAACCATTGTACTCCTAATACAACGTCAACACCTCCCATTGAATGGAAAGAATTGGAATATTAAATACATATTCCCCCCATGGTTATCTTGATATAATGGCATTTTCTAGAGAAATTTATAGTTCCTCCATTTGCAACCATCACTTGACATTCCGGGTGCCGTATAGGTAAAACAATTCAATTCCTCGGCTACCTTACAATGAATAAAATTATGGGTACTACCCGAAACAATCAATACTATTACCTTTTTTCTTCTTGATATGTCCTTCTATCTTGAGAGTTTGAGGAGTGGTAATTCTCGCTAATGCATTGCACGATATGGTTGGACTCATTTCTTCTTCTTCTAGGGTCCGTTTCGGTGTATATCCTCTCGTTTTTTGAAGTTTCTTGTTCATTTTCTTCCTCCTCTTCACAATCTATGTAAAATAATTTCTTCTCAACACACTTATGACCTTTAGTGTATCTACTATCACAATTATAGCAAAGCTCCCTTTGGATCTTTTTTTCCAAAAAAAAGAATAAAATCATATTCTAGAACTAGGGTTTCCATAAAAAATAGATGTAGAAAATAATCATAAGAATAGAATCCAATTCTAGAACTAGGGTTTCGGAAAATCATTATTTTTTATGGAATATGAAGATAGAGCACTTATCTATATAAAATTTTGACTCGCTATTGCCTATCCACGTTCCACCAACCCATAGACCTAGTTGTTCGTTAATTTCAACCACATCTCATGTGCGAGCAAGGGTTGTAACTCAACAAAAATAGTAATTGAAAAGAATCGTACCTCCTTGGCTACCTTACAATGAGTAAAATTATGGGTACTACCCGAATAAATCAACACTATTACATTTTTTCTTCTCTTGATATGTCCTTTTATCTTGAGAGTTTGAGGAGTGGTAATTCTCGCCAATGCATTACACGATATGGTTGGACTCATTTATTCTTCTTCTAGGGCTGTTTCCTCGGTATATATCCTCTTCTTTTGAAGTTTCTTGTTCATTTTCTTCCTCCTCTTCACAATATATGTAAAACAATTTCTTCTCAATACACTTATGACCTTTAATCGTATTTACTATCACAATCGTAGCAAAGCCCTTTGGCTCTTTTTTTCTTCAATTTTTTTTGATATCAACCTTGTAGGTTATGGAAGTCTAAGAGTAGCAACACTTCCATATTTATAGATGTGAGTGGTAGGCTTCCTTGTCGCCATAATTTCACATTCAAATTTTCTTGTCAACCTCGAATGCCTTATCTAATGAATCAAGTTCATAAACACGAACTTCATGTTGGATGTTATCCTTTAAAGTCCCTATGAAGAAATCAATCATATTTTCCTCTCGGGAATATCGCATTACCCCGATCCAAATGGAAAATGACATCTACCCATGGTATTCATCGACCCATGTTTTCCATCCACCCATGGTATTGTAATGGCACCGACCCATGGTAATCATCCACCCAGATATTTATTCTCCCATGGTATTGTAAGTGAGATGTATCCATGACATTCATTCATCCATGGTATGTATCCATCCATGGTGTTCATCCACACATGGAATTTACCCATGGTATTGTAAGTGGTATCCACCCATAGTATTGACACATGGTACCACCCATGGTATCCACCTATGGTATCTACTCATGGTATTGTAACTCAAGAAATGATATAAATAACAAGCCTAACTTTGTAAAAGGACATATTTTCCACCACAATGTAGCTTTTATAGTTATTCTTTGTTTTAATAAAACAAGTTTCTTTGTGGTTTTATTTTCTTTGTGCTCTCTCTCTCTTCGGGAATTCTAATTTTGCAGATCTTGTCAAATCCATTTCATTTTTTTTAGATCTTGGGGGCCTCCCCCCAATATTGGGATCAGTGGTATCGCAGCGGTCCCGCTTTTTTCTTGATCCTTCTTTGCATGTCCCCAATGAGGTTGGGGGTATAAGGAGCTAGGGCTCAATTTGGTGGAACCTTTGCAAGATCGACCTCACAAATCTCGGGACCGACGCCCATGGGGGAACGAAAATAAAGATGAGTGAGGACGAGATCCTATCAATATATTTCTCTAAGAGGCCCATGAAAAAAAAAGGAATGCAATGATGGATAAATTTTCCAGCATCCTTCAACGATTGCTCACCTAGGTGGCACATCTACTTAGTTAGAAAATTATATATTATGGAGCAATGCAACACATAAAATATGCGAAAAAATACAAGCACACAAAACACATAAAACCAAAGAGACAGAGATATACGTGGTTCACCCAGCTTTGGGATACATCCACCCCTGAATAGCCGCTCCTTCCTTTCTATTATCCAAAGAAAATGAAAAGACAAAACCTACAGCAGATCCGCCGTAATATCCTTTGTTCTTTCTCACGTATCCCTCTCTGTTTCTTGCTACGAGAATACACATATATTGCATGACCACAATACAATACCCTCATATATACAAGGGGGTTGCCTTATAGGGAAAAAAAACCCTAATCTAAACATAACTTCTACGACCGGATCATTTGCCTAATGAACGGCCCAGTATTGACTAGAAATTACGATACTTTTATAAGGCAATCTTACATCTCGGGTCGTAGCCGGGGCGCCGCCCCCAAAAACAGGGGGAGGGGGCTCGTAAAAGCGCCGTCACCCCCCCTAGATCCCCCATGGCAGCGATATCATTACGGGCGGGCGTTGCCGCCCCTTTTAAAGTACAGGGGCCAATGTTGTGATACAAAGTAAACAAGATAATCAAGCTCCACGCCCAACAATCTCCCACTTGGAGACCGATTGTAGGCAACTCCATCGCTCAGCTTCATTTGCTAGACAACGACTCCTCTTTGGACCCTCGGTTGTTCCTCATCTTCATCGTCATCCTTGACGACCAATTGAAACTAAGCACATTCTCGCGTTTCTCCCCGGTTACAACTTTTGTTAGCATATCTCGCAGGATTCGGCTAGTGTGTATCTTTTTCCAAATCTTCAACTCTCTATCTTCTAATACTCACCGTATGAAATGGTACTTGAGATGTATGTGTTTAGTCCCGGAATGAAATGTTGAGTTCTTTGCAAGATGAATAGCACTTTGGCTATCACCGTATAGTGTGCCCATATCATGCTTCTTACCCAATTCACCCATAAGCCTTTGTAACCAAAATCATTTCTTTACTAGCCTCTATAGCAGAGAACATACTCGCTTATGTTGTTGAAAGTGCAACAACACTTTGGATTTTTGAAACCCAAATGACAGTTGTTCCACCTACGATAAATACATATCCCGTAGTGCTCCTCTTGTTATCTCTGTCACTGCTATATCCGCATCAACATATCCCTCGTAGAGTAATGTTGGAACCACCAAAGCATAATGCTTGATTTGTGGTACCTCTCAAATATTTGAGAATCCATTTTACTACCATCCAATGTTCTTTTCTGGATTATTCATGTACATCGCTTACAACTCCCATTGCATGTGCAATATCGGGCCTTGTGCAGCACCATTGCATACATTAAGCTTCCAACCGCGATGCATATGGAACTTTAGACATATATTTCATTTCTTCGTGGGTCTTTGGGCACATCTCCTTACTAAGTTTGAAATGGCTAGCAAAAGGTGTACTAACCGGTTTTGCATTCCGCATATTAAATCTTTTCAACACCTTTTCTATGTACTCATTCCCGAGACAATGTTAATTTACGATTTTCCCCGTCTCTAGTTATCCTCATATCAAGGATTTGTTTATGACTCCCAAATCCTTCATTGCAAATGAATTTGCCATTTTTCTTTTGAGCACACTTATTTTCTTGCATGTTAGATCCTGCAACAAGCATGTCATCTACATAAAATAACAATATAATATAGCTACCATCATTTTTTCCTTTTTAGATAAACACAATGATCGAGTGACATCTATTATAACCTCGTTTCAGACATAAACTTGTCAAATTTTAGATACCACTCGCCTTAGAGCCTATTTTTAAGCCATACAAGCTCTTCTTTAACCTACACACCAATTTTTCTTTCCATTTTACCTCATATCCTTCAGGTTGCCGCATGTATATCTCTTCCTCCTAATCTCCATGGAGAAATGTTGTCTTTACATCTAAGCTGCTCAAGATGTAAATCTTCCGCTCTACAAGACTTAAGATAGTTCTGATTGAATTCATATTAACAACAGGAGAAAATATTTCATCAAAATCAATACCTTTCTTTTGTGAAAACCCCTTCACCACAAGCCTAGCTTTGTACCTCTCGTTTTCCTCCATCTTCTTCCTTCAAACTAGTAAACCCATTTATTCTGCAATGTAGTTTTACCTGCAGGAAACTTGACTACGTCCCAAGTCTGGTTATGCATTAAGGAGTCCATCTCTTCTTCCATGGCTAGCTCCCACTTATTCCTAATTTCAACCTTCATTGCTTCTTCATAACATTTAGGTTCACCAGAATCGCATCGACAATAAATAATATAATGAAGGAGAGTATCGTTCTGTGGGGGTCTACATATCTTGGTAGATATTCTAACACCACTTTCGTGTGTTTGAGGTGCATGTTGTTGTTGTGGTGGTTGTCGTCGTTGTGGTTGTTGATTATTTTTATTTTTCGTACACCTTTACTTTTTCAGATATCTCATCAAGAACCACGTATTCCTTGCTTTCTTTTCTCGTTTCTTTTCCTACAGACTGATTCTTATACAAGACCTTTTCATTGAATATTACGTCTCTTCTCCTAATTATTTTGTGATTTTCATAATCATATAAGTGATAACCAAAATCATTAGCACCATATCCAATAAAGGTACATTTCTTAGATTTTTCCTCAAGCTTTGTTCTATTTTCTTTATTAATATGGAAAAAAGGCCTCACAACCAAAAGGCTTTAAAAAAAGAGTAGTTTACCTTTTTACCCGTCCATGCTTTCTTTGGAATACCACCATCGAAGGAACTTCAAGGCCCTCTATTTATTAGATAAACAGTCAAAGATCTACAACATCCGCCCAAAATTGTAAAGGAAATATTGCATGCAATCTCATGCAGACTTGCACACTCCATGATTGTTCTGTTCATCCTTTCGACACACCATTTTCTTGTGGTGTTCTTGGAACCGTCTTCTCTCGTGAATTCCATGCTTCGAACAGTACCTATCGAAATCTTTGTCTGCAGTATTCACCTCCATTATCCGATCCGAGACGCTTCAACTTCTTTCTCGTCTCAATCTCAACCAAATCTTTCCATTTCTTGAAAGTATCAAATACATCAAATTTATTCGAATACAATAAATCCATGTTTTTCTAGTTGCATCATCAATAAAAGTAACATAATAACGAGAGCCACCAAGATATGATACCCGAGCGAGTGTCCCCATACATCCGTATCCACAAGCTCCAATTTTTTTGCTCTACTTTTATTTCCCAACTCAAGACAAAAATTTACAAAAAACAAAGACAAGATATGGATTCCTTGCATGAAAATACTCAAGTTCAAAAAGGAATTCACTCGAATTGGAGCTTGGATGAGAGAGATATCGCTAATTCAAAATCGCAATGTTTCGACGACAATTCATGGATGGCGGATATCCTATCATTTATTGAAGTTTTCAGTGGGAAATTTTAAATAAATGGTTACATATGTGCTCTCCCTTGAAAAATCACTCGATTTCAAAAAAAAATCGGTCGAATCGAAATCCGGACGTAGGGATTTATCGCTCATTTAAAATGAGCTATTTTTTTCGTAAAGTTTGTGATAGTGGGATAGTTCTAGCGTGAATCCGAGAGTCTAGGGTCTCCAAATATCGATTCCAAACACAAGAGAAGATGTAGAATGATCATTCCATTTCAAAAAAATAGGTTTTTAATAAATATTTTGAGTTATATTGACTAAGTTATGCTCATTTTAAATTTGGAGCAAAGATTCGGAGTGGGTTCCCTTTGGAGACGTGCCCTCCCACCCTACTTTAGTAGGCACCTACTTCACATTCATTAGTTTCAACGTAGCAGCATTTAGCTTGGGTTAGTTGGAGACGTGGCCTCCCACCCCAAGCTATGTAGGCACCTTCTACTTCATCAACAATCAACATCATAGTTATGGGTCAACCGCACAAAATCCTTCTCATCGAAGTCCATTTTTCTAGGACGCACAATGTTAGTAACATAGTTGGTCACAAGAATTACAGGTATCTCTATCCTCCCGATATTCATTTTTTCATGGTTTTGGTTCATCCACAAACTCACACTTCCTCTAAGTCCATTTGCTAGGCCACACATTGTCAATATCACAATTGGTCACAAGCATTACAGGATATCTCTATCCTCGGATCTTCGTTCATCACGGTTAAGGGTTAAATACACAAAACACTTCTCTTTAGTGGCTCTTCATATTCAAAAAAATGCTTCTCAGAGAGGGGAACTCATGCAATGGGGACCATTGCTTCTTAAGGAGGGAGGAATGATCCGAATGGAAAATGACATCCACCCATGGTATTCATCCACCCATGTTATCCATCCACCCATGGAATCTACCCATGGTATTGTAAATGGAACCGACCCATGGTATTCATCCACCTAGGATATTTATTCTCCCATGTTATTGTAACCGAGATCTATCCATGACATTCATTCATTCGTGGTATGTATCCACCCATGGTATTCATCCACACATGGAATTTACCCATGGTATTGTAAGTGGTATCCACCCATAGTATTGACCCATGGTATCCACCCATGGTATCCACCTATGGTATCTACTCATGGTATTGTAACTCAAGAAATGCTATAAATAACAAGCCTCACTTTGTAAAAGGACAAATTGTCCACCACAATGTAGCTTTTACAGCTTATTATTTGTTTTAATAAAACAAGTTTCCTTGTGGTTTGATTTGCTTTGTGCTCTCTCTTTTCCCGACATTCTAACTTTTCTGTTCTTGTCAATTCCATTTCAATTTTTTTTAAGATCTTGGGGGTCTCCCCCAATATCAGGGATCATACCTTTATATTCAATTTTTTGGAAGTCCTCAATATGCTCCACCACCGAACGATTTTGTTTGAGATTTATCAATTGGCTAAAGAAAGTGTTGCTCTTTGTATCATCATAATGTGCTATCATTTCCTCCGTAGAAATTGAAAAAAGTGACAATTTTTTTACGGTAGAAAATCCATCGATACCATACAAATGTATTTTTTTCTAAATGTAAAGTTGCAATGCATACCTTTTATGTGTTTTTTCACATTATTGAGATCAAAATATTGCTTCATCTCGTAGTATCCATGTTACGGTATCCTTGCCATCAAACTTACTCATATCCATCTTTGGAATATGGTGGTTCTTCCATCCAACATTAGAGTTCATGAAATCACGATTAACATTTATTTTGTTCGCATCATGAGTTTCCTCTACTATATTTTTCGGCATTAGGAAACATTTCTTGTATCAACTTTGGAAAACCTTCCATCTCTTCTTTTAGATCATTCTTCATGTTTTCCATGTTGTCTTTCATTTTTACTTCCATGTCATTCATCTTAGCTTCCATGCCGACTTCCATCCCATCCATCTTACCTTCCATGCCTTTCTTCAAACCATCCATATTTTCTTCCATTCCTTTCTTCAAAACTTCCATTTCATTTTGTGTTGCTCTTTGCGAGAGTGAAATTTTGTGCACTTGCTCTTGTAATTTTGATAGATCATGTTGTAATTATTCATCTTCATGAGTCATAGTAGAGTAGTCGAGGGATTGATGGGTATTGAATTCTATTTAAGGTGAATTTTAGAACCCAATACTATGCTCAATAGGCCTTTGGAATCAATTAAAACTGATTTTTCAAACAAGGATTATACAATTTGAAAACAAAATACACACATTTTTTCTTCATTTTAAGGAGCTCGATATTGAAACCGAATTATCTCGTAATTGTGGATTTTCAATTTATGAATATGGTCTTGTAGTATCCCTCCGAATCGTCTTTTCTAATGCCACTGTGTCCGACCCGATTTTGGATACTTCAAGGAAACGTTATGTCGAATCCCCCCACAATGGCTTAATTATGGACTATTCAAGAGAATGCACTTGTACAACGTGCCGAGTGTCACTATTTCCTCCTTTGGCTCGACATTGATACAAATTAACGACAATGCATGTACTTTACGACTAATTTTTTACAAAATTCCAATCCAATGCTCACGAGAGAGAGTTATGACGATTTTCCCAAGGTCACCTCTTTGAGATGAAATTCAGGGAGCCTAAAGCAACCCTAACTTACACGAGATCATATCTTTGAAAATATTATGAACCAAGATCTGAAAATTTTACAATAAGTTCCTCGAGAGTTCGTCTTTTCTATGTAAAAATTTCAACTTCTAAACCTTCATAGAAAAAAACTTTACAGAGAAAATTCTAGGATGACCTGTTTAGGTGAAATTCGGGAGCCTAGAAAAATTATAACTTCCATAGATCATACCTCCGAAAATATTGCAAACCAAGATCTGAAATTTGTACATGACGTTCCTCAAGATTTAGCATTCACTCTATAAAAAATTTCAGCTTATGATCCTTCATAGCAAAACAGATTTATAGAGAAAATGCCACGATGACCTGTTTGGAGAAGAAAAACCCTAGAATCCAAAGCTCCGATACCAAATGTTATGAAACCAGCTCCAAAAAATAGAAGAAAAGAGAGATCAACACCTTAGAAATCAGCCACTTCGAGGGGGAAACCTCCAATACATTACATAAATGAACAATTCTTGGATGATACAAATGACAAAACCTCCTTCTATATATATGGGTCCATGGGGCTGATAATAAAAATAATAATGAAAGGGAACAATAATAACAATATGGGGGTTACAGGGGTACAACAATAACAAGAAGGGGGCTACACTAATAACATTAAGGAACTACACTAGTAATATGGGGGACCTAACAATGATCTCGCGCCTTCTTCTAGTGTAGCCATAAACATATTCATGAGGTAGTCTTCGGGTAAGTAAACAACTAACCTATGAATATGAAGATGAAATTTAACCAAATGTAAACCAACATCATCCCTTTCTTGATCCTTAAAATTTTGAAGATAGGTCTACCAATCTATGCGAGGGATGCGATTTGGAAAACCAATAATATGATAATGATACATAGGAGCATACCTAGCAGATATGAAACCCTCCATGGAAGTCATATTTGATGTGTGGAGTTGCCAATGATGCATCAATTTTTGGATGTCATTGACATTAGATTCGCGAGGTGAATGGTGCACAATCTCTTTTTGTCTCGTTTCTATTCAGCATAAAAAAAAAGTATGATTGTTGTCATTCCTCCCGGTGATGATTTGAATTGAAATTTTGCCTCCCCTGGAAATGAAATGAATATGTTATCACTTAGGGAAAACCATGTTTGCGGGAGAAACCATAAAGGCGACCTTAAAATATCTTGTAGGTGGAAATCTAGCCCTTCGACTCGATGAGAGATCTCTCCGTAAAACTGAACTACCCTATGCTCACCGTAGTAGAAGCTTTTCTACAATTGAGTTTAGGTGGCCAAATTTAGATCTAGGGATAAAATACGCCGGGTGATATTCAAAACATACCACTAGGCATGGAGTCCAGTCCTTAAACAAATGAAATTACAGATCCAATGAGAAAGTTGTAGAAAGCATGGAAGCAACATGTCCTTTGATGGTTTGGGAGATTTAGAAGAAAAATGGACTAGAAGAATACAAATTTTTAGATGGTTGGAAAAACAAATACTAATGGCTAATAATTCAAGAGAGGATCATAAATGAAATCCAATCGTAGAGACTAATATTCTTACACATGATAGAATAATCTATTAACAAAGAAGTACTAACGTGGAAATGCAACGCATGAATTTCCTACAAACTACTAATTAAAAACTCGTAAATATATTCCATATTTCTCAAATATACCAAACTACAAGTGATTTTCAATAATTTACAACCATTTTTTGTTCTTCATAAACTTTCTTATAGAGCTTTACATAAACTATTTGCAAAATAATAGTCTTTATATTAGCGACAATAGTAGGAAGTGTCTAAAATATATTCAATTTCATACATGTAAAAACTTTCCAAACCTATCTTATGTTGCTAGATTCATTCATGGATATAAGGAACAACAAGTCAAATTTGATGAGGTGGCATCCAAGTCACCAACCTGTCTATGAGTTTTTCCCCCCACAAATTCCTAAAAATAACCGTCTAGTCATCCCTTCAAAACTTTAAAAATGTGATATATGTTAGAAACACGAGAGATTTGTTTTATAGATGGATCCATTTTGGACAAAAAAAATTCTAGGATTTTCAAAAATTCATCTTTTGTTGTCCCGGAAACTGATTTCTAAAACTCGTGGATAAAATAGGAAAATACTATTGCCAAAATCTTGAAAATTAGGTTTGAAATATTCCTTCAAATATCTCAAATAATTGTACCTTTGTAAAAACTGAAAGAGCCTTTTTTTAAATGTACTTGTTAGAAACAAAAACCTCCTTCTATTTTAAAATATCGTTTCCACCCGCTCAAAAAATTGCACTTGAATTTACTCGCCTTTTATAGGAAAAATCGAGTAAAATTGAGTTTATTATAAAAAAGGTTGACACTCCCGTTGTTAGCATTATTTTTTTTTAAAATTAAGAATACAAATGTGATAACATCACTACAATGAAAAAGAGCCTCCAGCTGAAGGTTATAAAGGAGGTTTTTTAGTGTTATAAAATTGCCCAAAATTGTCAAAAAAAACATTTTCTACAACATCTGTTTTTGGTAACGAGAGGTTTTGGCGGAGTTTCTAAGCGAACTTCAACACAACAACAAAAAAATTGGGTGGTCGGAGGTTATTATGGATGTTTTTCTCATCGATGCATTATTCAAGTGTCAACACACTCTGGTGCATTTTAGAATAAACATCCCGGTGCTTGTCATACGAGACGGTCGGCCCGTGGTAGTCAACGGTACATGCACCGGACTCGTAGAGTTATAAAAATGCACTCAGGCGCACTATAGGTGATACAACACCTCGAGATGTTCTAATTGGTATTAGGATTTGTGCGGTGCCCATACGTTTTATCAACGCACCGGTTCGTAGTGTTATAGAAATGCACCGTACGTAGTATCATACAAACACACCGATTGTTCTAATTCGTATTGGCATTTTTTGCGAGTGCCCATAGATCATACAAATGCACCTAGGTGAGCGAGTCTTACATAAATGCATCAGGTGCACATGTATCGCACAAACACACCAAGATTTATAATTGGCATTGGTATCCGTGCGGTGCCCATAGGTCATAGAAACACACCGGTGCTCTTTATCATACAAATGCACCGGTGTACAGAATCTTGTGCTATAGGGTAACCGCTTGGGTGGTTGGTTTTTCGTATATCCCTCTCGTGGCTTTACGGTGCCCGAGGCAAACGAGTAAGATTTAGCTATGTTGTTCACAAAGATGGCATGAGTATGTTCATATTAGCTTGAAATAACTTGAAGGAATACAATAGAGAATTACCTCTTTGACGGTATTGGAATCCCTTGGAGAGCGCTATGCAGCAAAGTAAGAGTCCTTCTTCGCCGGCTCCAAATCTGAGACCTGCAATCAGTCAAAGCACCCGTGTAATTTCTAATATAACAAGTATCCTATCAATTAAATCAATATACTACAAACATCTAGATTATACACATCTGAGCCATTCATATCATACTAAGTAAATATTGAAACAACAATAATAACATTAAGCATTGAATGGACAAAACGAACACAATTCTATTGATTTTGAAAGAAGGAGGATTACAACCATCGGTTGTACCAAGCCCTCCTCAGTCTCCCAATCTCTCTTCTCTCTCTAGTGAAGAAGTCCAAGTCAACAAGCTCTCTAGGAGCCTCTTTGACTCTTGGCCTTCACAATGTCACACTATTCTCTATTCCACAAGTATACAAGAACCTTGAGCAATCCTTCGACCTTCAATTAAGAGCCTTCAGATCCTTCTTATAGGAGAGGGAGAAGGCCATTGTTGCCCTTCTCTTTCCACTAGTTTGGAATGGAAAAGGCTTAGATGTTTCCTTGATCTCCATGCTTTTGCCTCTCTTGGAGTTCAGTCTCCCATGGCAATGACCAATAATGAACTGGTGCTTCTGCAGTTTCCTTTGTGAACTGACTCCTTTGTGAGGGAAAGTTGGAGATTCAAATCATTCTCCGCGCTCTTTTCCCAATTCAAACTTAAAACACGGGTAACGCTTCCCTTCAGTGTAAACAAAGCGTTGCCCTAGCCACTAACGCGGTCAATGCACTGCTTGACTGTGTTATAATGCTCTTGTTCTGTTCTTCATAGGCGTTACCTTAGCAGAAATAGGTTTAACTTAGGTCTTTGTACTTCTTCCATATTTGTCTTCCCCTCTGAGCTGATGAGGAGGTATTTTGACCTGTAACAGATGCCCCCTAAAGTGTGAGGTCAGAGACGAAGACGATGGCCGAAATACTTTATAATTTGTAGAGATAGAGAGATTGAAAGACTTAGGAAAACCTGAAACAACAACATATGTCAGAAAATATAGTATTTGCCTAGAGTCGGGCATGTCCCATGCTCAGTAGCTTTAAACAACATGATTTCTCTAGAATAGAGATATGAAGAATCCGTCCACCAATAGGCACAATGTGGAAGTGTCTATCATAACAGGATCAGGCTAAAAAAGCTATCTCCATAAACAATATCGCAGCTTGGGGAAGGGAACACAACTTTAATGGTGTAGCCTTTTGCCCCAAGGTCTTGACCGCCGATTCACTTAAACTGCATATTTCTCAACATGTGAATGAGGGAGTTGTCGTCGAACATGTGAGAAATCATCTGATTACCAGTCAATAATGAAAACTGTTAACAGACGCGAAGGTGGCCACCGATAATGATGATGGTCCTTAAGATGCCCAGTACAATCTAGCGAGTGTGAATAAAAGGAGTTGAAGTCGAACACTCGTAGAATCATTTGACCAAGAGCCAATGATGAAGACCCTTGATCAAACACAAGACTACCTGCCACTAATGTCTGCAAGTATCTGGGTACTGATGTGTTTCTGGATCAACTTCCTAGATAAGGTGTTGAAGTCGATAGGAAGTGATCTGTTGAAAGGTAGGCACTGAGGCGTCCTACATCAGTCAACACGAAACGGAAACCAACTGATTTTGTTTATGATTTGAGATATGGAAGAGTAAAATGGGAACGTCAGACGAAAAATAATTTCCGGCATAATGAATGGTTTGGTTGATAACAGGAGCAGTAGATAACGAGATCTGCTTGAACAATAGAAGGCACTCTAGCAGGGTACTAGGCAGCTGAAGCGTGTTGAACACCAAAGAGTGTGTTAGGATTTTACCGGTGCAGGGACACTGGGAAATGAAGGCTAATACTCATAGATGGTAGGGTTTGGCTAACTGCGAAAGATTTTTCTGGGAAGTGCCATGTTCAAGAATTTTGCTGCCAAATCGACCTTTTTTGAAAATGTAATAGAGGTAGTATTCATTTCGTCAAAATTTTTCCCCGTCTGATTAAGTTTAACGAGTCCAGACGAGTAAACTCGGTGAATTTTTCATGTTTAGAGAGTCTGAAAAATGTCAGGAAAGACAACTCTGTGCCCCATTTGATTAGATTTAATGAGTCCAGATGAGCAAACTCGGTGAATTTTTCATGTTTAGAGAGTCTGAAAAATGTCATAAAAGACAACTCCATGTCCTGTCTGATTAGGTTTAACGAGTCCAGACGAGTAAACTCGGTGAATTTTTCATGTTTAGAGAGTCTGAAAAATGTCATAAAAGACAACTCCATGTCCTGTCTGATTAGGTTTAACGAGTCCAGACGAGTAAAATCGGTGAATTTTTCATGTTTAGAGAGTCTGAAAAATGTCGTAAAATACGACTCCATTGGGGTACCTTTGTCATGTCTTGATAACCGAGCTCGGCAAAGGGGTAATAGTAAGCTCGAAACAGTTCATTTTCCGTAAGTTAGTCCATCGAATCCGGAAAAGTGAGAAATCTATGTTCAATGAACGTCTACCTCATTTTGTTATGAGTACGAGGAGACGAAGTAAACTCAATATTCTTTGTGAAATTTTAACGAGTCCAACAAAGAAAAACTCGGTACCTCCATGAAATTTTAACGAGTCACGCGGAGAAAACTCGATACTTTTTCTGTTTAAAGAGCTTTGAAAAAAGAGGAAAAGAATGGCTCCTTGTTCTCTGTCTTGATAGTTTAACGAGCCTGACAAATGCGACTCAGGATTTTTTCAGTTTTATGAGCGAGAAAAAGATTCCTAAAAAGAATGCTCAATACTTCTCCATAGTTTTAACGAGTCTGAAGAAGAAAACTCTAGGTTTTTCGGATTAACGAGCAAGAAAAGACCAAAAAATAACGCTCGATGCCAACTTCGTATAAGTTTAACGAGCCCGAAGAAGAGAACTCGAGGTTTTTCGGATTAACGAGCAAGAAAAATACCATAAAAAGAATGCTCGATAAAACATGAGTATGTCTGCACATAAATCTTGATCCCTTATTAGAATCATCAGTACCAAATCTCGAGAGTTGCGACATGTGTACAGCGAGGAATCACGACTTTGCCGACTGACTTAAGAGAGTCATGCCCCAGAATTTGCTATAAGAAGGTCAGAAGACATTCATTTTCACTGTTTCGAGTGCTGTGAAGAAGCTCTAGAGTGGAAAAAGGGGTGAAAACTTCAGCTGGTGATTACGGTCGATCCGGGCAACAGTTTTCTATTCCGCGAGATCCAGGTAAGAGCTAGAACCTCCTGTTATCATTTAATTGCCAATTTTTTAGTTTTTGCTGGTTCAAAATTAGGAAATTTTGAGGCCCTAGAAAAATATTTGCGCCTAACGTGGGTCAGGAGTACAACAGCCGCGTTAAACGCACAACCCGTGAGGGAAGTACGCGTTAGAACGCTCTGTTTTGTATTAGTTCCCGTGTTAGGCGCAACATGCTTTCTAGCAATTCAATTTTTCCATTTTTGAAGTGGTCCAGGTCAATTTTAATCGGTTGGAAATGTTGCATTTGCAGGTGTTCAGCTGTTAATCATGAGTATCTGGCGAGAGAGAGAGCATGAGCGGGAAGAACGAGAGATGGTGACGGATGCGGCAAGTTTAATGGCTCTCCGTAGGTGCGGATTGCTTAAGTATGCCCGTTTAGAACTGATGAGGGGTCAAGAGGACCTCCTGAGGTGGCTGATCCAGCAGTGGGACGAGAGGCATCATGTCTTTCAAATTGGTGGCAACGAGCTCGCCATCGAAAAAGATGATGTTTACTTTTTGACCGGCTTGTCATGTCATGGGGCGAGGCCCAATTTGATGGGGTCCAGAGCTGACCCTCGTTCCACTACTGATTTGATCCATGCGCACTGCATACGTGGCACCCAGGCTGTGAATAACCGGATACCTATTGCACAGGTGACTTTGAGACCCTTGCGGTCTATTCTATGGATGATTGTTCGCTTGGCAGGTGCCAAGAGTCAGCATGTGGCGACCAAGGCTCAGATGCTCCTAGCCTTGGATTGTATGCAGCCTCAGGTTTTCGACTGGTGTGATGGTGTGGTTCGTCGGGTCCGAGCAGAGCTTACTGCATGTAAGACCCGTACTCAGAGAGAGTTTGGGTACGGAACACTGATTGTTTCTTTCATACTGGAGCGGATACCACTGATGAGGCCTAGGATCCCTACAGCGCCATTGGGTCCACGCGAGCCGAGGCAGGCTCGGTGGGCCACTTTGCTTCCACGGACTGGAGAGGGTCTCGTCCGTCACTGTTTTGATGAGGGATTTTTTGATTGGTTGGACTCTCAGATCATCATGATTGAGGATTATCCCTATGCAGGGATGAACTTCACAGGCGATCCCGAGTTAGTCTTGCCCCCTGGCACCCAGTGGGGGCCCGATGGTAAGAAAAAATGATCAGTGCTTTTCAAAGAAGTTTTTTGTTTTTAGCTTTTGAATGTTTATGTAAAAAAAAAATTGTTTAGAAAGGGGTGAAAATTTAGTTTTGACATGAAACTTTTGCTTGCTTGACACAGATGTGGCACCTGTCCGTCCAGCTGGGGCCCCTCGCTATGCACGGCGAGGATTGCAGCTACCCGGGGCTGGCGCACCTGTAGAGGATGCGGAAGCCGGCGACGACGATGATACCCAAATTTTACATGAACTCTCTAGGAACCTGGAGGGTCTGAGTATGGGTATACCGCCGCTTCCTATGCGGGAGGTTCTAGTTCATCTGCAGCGGCATACTGTGGGTGTGCCGGAAAGATACCTGGTTCCTCTGAGGAGGATAGCTAGAGCAGTTGTATGCTATTATGAGCATCAGGCTTAGCTGGTGGAGTAGATGTATTAGTGTCAGAGCATGGCTTAGTGTAGCCAAATTTTGTAAAACACCCCAAGTTTTGGGAGATTTTTCTTTTTGATGTTTACTGTGTACTGGACATGACATATGTATATATATATTTTTGGTGATTTTGTGTTTTTAAATTTTTATGCATTTTTTGATGTGATAAAAATATATGTACTCATGAGTAAATCTTTTACAATAAATGTGACAAATGCCAATCTAACACATAATTTTCCAAAGAATCGGCTAATGCATTAAATTCTCTAGGAACGTGCTCAAATGTGATTGTTTGAAATTGACGTTCTAAAAGTTGCACTCGTAAAAAATAACGTAACAACACAGGGTGGCGGACACGGTAATGATTTTTTAACTGCATAATGATGAGTTGGGAATCTAACCCGACCACTAAATCGGAGATGTCACGAGATGCCACTTCCGTGAGGAGTTGGATCACTGACATGTACTTGGAGACATTGTTGGTGGCGTTACCCAGGAAGATCCCCCCGGAACCAAGAAGGTTCGACTTAGGAGTATAGAGAACCCAAGCAGCTGAAGCAATGTGTCTAGTGTGACGACTAGCACCGTCTGCATACCCAACGTATGATAACGAATGTGATGACATCTGTGCGAAAGAAAAAGATTACATGAGAAAAACATCTTAAACCAAACAAATAATCCAGAAGCATCAAAAATAAAAATAGGCAAAACTTATATACATAAAATTACAAAGCATATGCCTAGTGCGAAACTAGGCAAAATACTTCTTCAGATAGAGCCCGTTGCGGGGCTCCTCGAGTGGAATTCCATTACAGTCTTGTAGTTCGTAAGCTCCTTTTGAGAGGGCTTTAGTAACGATTTAAGGACTAAGCCACAATGGTTGGAGTGTTCCTGCCCCCAAGAGGTCGTGTTTTTGATCATAAAGTAGAACAAGATCGCCCTCTTGGAAAGAACGAGGCCTGACAGATTTGTCGTATTGAGCTTTAACTCGGCGCTGGTGAGCTTCGAGTGCTAATGTAGCATCTCGACGAGTTTCGTCCAAATGATCGAGCGAGAGCAAGCGCTCTTCTGTGGCAGTGGTTCCAGGAAGGAGCTCAATGGCAAGTTTGAGTGATGGGATTTCGCACTCGATTGGAAGTACTGCCTCCAGGCCGAAAGCAAGTTGGAAAGGTGTGATATTTGAAAAGCAATACGGAATATTTTCCATGATACCTGTCTTGACCGAGATATCAATGAGTAGCATCTTGGAAATATTACCCATGTTCCCTTCTGAATCGATAGTGTGGACAGTCGTATAAGAGGAGGGAACTATCTCAGGTTGGTCAAAAGACGGGATTTCAGTTTTTATCGCCTCCGAATCAATCGTCGAAGCGCGATGGTGGAACTCTCCCCAAGGTCGTTCTTCTAATGACATGATCTCTCGAATAGCTTCGTCTGTAGGCCAGAATTCATTGAGGAGATCCTTAGAGAGAACCGTGATGGGAGAGAGGGTTGTACCTGTGGTCGAAACCATATCAGTGGAGGGTTCAGATGCAATTTGGATGGCTTGGTAAGCCAACTCAACCGGCGAAAGCGGCATCTGATCTCCATAGGAATCAATATCTGAAGGTGCCGGGATGATCCATGGGTCGATAGAGCCATCTGAAGAGTTGGATATCATTGCAACCGTGTTTGGGATCTGCGGCGGCGGTAGAGGAAAACAACCCAGTAGGGAAGATGCCTTCAGAAGACCGGTACTAATACTGACGTAAGAGTCAGGGACACCTCCTATTAGGGGTACAGAGCTACTTGGTAAAGTGGAACCGAGGACATTTTTATGTCAAGTGGTCCTCCGCACAGATTTTACAAGGAAATTTCATGGGTTTATCCTTTCCTTTGTCATTTCTAGCAGCATTTTTCTGATTAGCGTTATTCTGATTATCAGACTGCTCTTCCGAAGAAGATGTTTTCTTCTTATTCTTCCTATTTTTTCCGCTAGGTTTTTGTGAGGTTTGCACCGAATTTACCTCAGCGGAAGGGAGAGGAGTCGTTTGGTGGGGGGCGGTGGCAGCCGAGGATGGCTGGGAGGTTTTCCCCCGAGACTGATTGGTGGCTACACCAGAGATCGTGCCAACGAGACCATCGGCATGAGCTCCGGTTTTCTGAGTAGCCGGAGGGTTTGGGTTACCAGGGGCATGGGGGAGCAGATCGTAAAGCGTGCCGGATTGTGAATAGATTAAATCCAGGTGCTGGGCACGACGAATACATTGATCTTCTGTCACCGCACCAGAAAGGTCAATGTCTTTAGAGATATGGGGTAAAAGAGACTTGCAAAACCAATTGGCCAAGAGATGGTCCGGTATTGGCGCTTTGACAAGCCTCCTCCTACGTCTCCATTCATGAATATGGTCGGAGATGTGGTATGTGTTCCTGGCACGTTGATGTTAACAATTCGTCTGCTTCACCTAATCAGAAGTTGAACTTCTTTAAGAACTCCCAGAGTCCTAAAAGGTATGATTGGATGATTACTCAATTATCTCTTAATAGAATTTGTGAACCTTTTGTATCATGAATTTGGAAAGTAATAAGGAACTGATAACAAACATGTGAGAATTGATGTGTATAACTTAGCCACTGGAGAAATGGTTATTTTCTATACAGAAAAGGAGAAAACGAAGAGTTGCCGCTCCAAAGGAAAAGACAAAGTGAGATAAATCACTGCCCTCCGGACGAGAACCGAACGCAAAACATAGGGAAACAAACATCAAGGTAAATCGGCTCGGAAAGAAGGAGAGGACACCTGTACCACAACAAAGCAAAGATAGGGATGAAGAGTTTACAAGAGACCCTCAGGATCGAAGATCCTGAGGGATCGCTGCTTTATTTATCTAGTCGCTTGGACATATAGGGAAACAGATCAAAGTAAATCGGCTCGGGAAAGAAGGAGAGGACACCAGCTCAGCGCAACAGCAAAGACAGGATGAAGAGTTAACAGTTTGGCGAATCCCTCAGGATCAAAGATCCTGAGGGATCGCTTCTTTATTTATCTAGTTGCTTGGACATCTCCACCGTCGTCTTTATAAAAAGAAACATCACTGTTAGTTTGATATATAGATAATAGCGAGATAGGATACATTTTTATGTAATCTTCTGTAAGACATCAGCTTTGGTTATTAAGCTTTGTTGAGAACTGGTTCGATGTATTTTTGATCAAATGCATTAATGAAAGCTTGGTGATTATTCCATCTTCACGTCTGCGTTAACTTAAAGCGGTGTATCCTTGGAGGCTAAGGGCCCGGCCCCGAAGGACACTTGCTTCTGTACCATTACAGCTTCACTTCTGTGTGGTTTGTTTATTCTTGTTATTTGATCATTTGATATGCTTTACAAGTTCATATGATATGCTCTGTTCAAGTTTGAATCATTAAAGTTTCCGCAGATAAAACTGTATGTTGACTCTGTATCAAGTTATTTATCCTTTCAAGAGTTAATCGCACATTCTTACTGTTATATTACAGAGCTGTTATACTAAAACGTTCGTGTGGTGTGCGTTCCTAATTTGTCAGTGCGGTTCTATAATTCATTCGTTGTTATTGCTGTTCCATTAGTGTGATCCGTGTAAATCGCCTTTAGAGTGACAGAATGTTCTTTGATTGCAAAGAGTGTATAGATTGAGTTTGGTTATAACCCGCGGGACTTAGTTATTCAATTGTTGTTCCATTTTATAGTTGTTGTTCCATTTCAGAATTGTGGTTCAATCCTTTATTTACTTTGCTGTTCTATTTATCTGCATTTGTTGGTTTGTTGTGAGAGATGATCTAAGGCTGTAGTGAGTAGTAGCAGTCACTGTCTAGCTCCCAGGCTTGTGATCTATGCTCTAATTCCTTTGCCATCAGTTTCTAAAGGGATGGGTTATCATTGCCGAACCCTTGACTGATAAGTTATTGAGTTTTCTGAGTGTGTAATTGATTTCTTTAAAGTAATTTGATTTCAGTTAAGCATCCGTTTACTCTTGTATTTCTTAAGCACTGTACTACTAGCATTACTCTGACAAATGAGCCTCGGATTGAGTCACTCCTTGTAATGACAAAACGCTCTCGGGTTGACATATTAATGTGAGGTAATTAGAGGTGAAAGAGACCCTTTTTATAGCTCTACATTTTGGCGCCGTTGCCGGGGAAAGAGTGAAGCCATTTGTCTTTTTCAGAGTGGTGTACAAGCCTGCTAGGGAGGAGTTGGATCCTAAAAACGGAAGGTAAGAACCTACGTGCAGATCATCCAAAAGACCTGCTCACTATCCGCTTTCCTAACAGATTTGTTTTTTCTTGTTTGAATAGAAGTTGGTAGTTTATTTTTGAGTGCATGACTAAGCAGAAAAGACCAGAAAAGAATATCAAACCCCCATCCAAGCCTGAAAAAGCTAAGGGGCCGGTGACCCTTGGCCGAACGACCTTCATAGACGAAATCTATAAGAAAACAGAATCTCAGCCATCAATAGGCCTCAAGAAAAACATTTCTAAACCGCCTATTAGTTCCCTTCAGGCCACAGGATCACCATCTGTAGCCTGCGCTGAGGTGCATAGTCAAACTGAAGAGCAGGACTTTCAAGAAGTTGAAAATTCTACTCCAGAATTATTGCAAGAAGGGAACTCTAGCAACTTTTGTGAGGGAGAAGGAGAAACAGGGGAAACGAAGGAACCAAAATCCCCTATTGAAACAAATCAGCCATTAGATAGCCCAGATAAGGGGAGTGCTGCGGAAATCATTGTTGAAGGAATTCAATCTCCTCAAACACCTGGTATTCCCATTATTCCAGATAAAGGAAGCGCTGTTAAAAAGATCCCTGTCAAAACCATTCCCACTCAACCTAGGAATACCCTCCTAGATATCCCAGAAGGTTATTGGCATATATTCGATTCCATGGCTCAAAACCAACCAAACGCTCAAAACCAGCCAAATACTCAAACCTCTACATTACAATATCCTATAGTGGATTCTGCAGCAAATGCACCCATGAAAGCTATCCCTCTTCAGCATATCCCTACATTTCACGGACTCACATCGGAAGATCCGGATGCATTCCTATTCGAATTCGATGTGTTATGTCGGGGATACGATTACACCACCGATCCCCAAAAATTGAAATTATTCCCCTCTACATTGAAAGGGGCCGCTTTAAGATGGTTTATGGGCCTAGGTGGCGGGGTTATCAACAATTGGGATCAAATGAAAGAATCCTTCTTAAAGAAATACCAGGATTATTGTAGGTCTAGAGAATTAAAAGACGAGATATTTCAAATGTCAGCCAGACCAAATGAAACACTAGAAGAGTATGTGGAACGTTTTCAGTATAATTTACAAAGATCTCCTTATGCATCGCTACCTTTACCTGATAATGTGTTAAAAACCGCATTAATGAGGGGCATGAAGGAACAATGGATTGAAACATTAAACATTATGAGCAAAGGGGATATTTATCAAGAGAGTTTTTCTGACATTATTGATTTGTGTGTCAGGAGTTCGAGAGGCAGCACAAGAATAAAACCGACAGAATATGATCGGTTTGCAAGAGATAACAAAGTATCAGCAGAAGGAGTAACACGTGCAGAAATTGGAAATTTATTAGAAAATTTTAAAACTGATATTATGGGGACACTAACTACACAAATTGATATTGTGCAGGCTAAACAGAAGCAGCTGGAGGCAGAACAGAATTTGGCAATCTTCTGCCCCCGATGCAGAAAAAAACATAGCCACAAGGAGTGTCCACTGGATAAAGTCCAAACATGCGCCATCTGTACGAAAGATCACCTTACAGAGAGCTGCCCCTCACTTCCTGGATTGAAAGCGGTATATAAGGAAGCAGAAGAAGAACCAGAAGCGGTGAATTCGATCAACCAGCGCCGCCCGTGGCAGCCGAGACAACCTGGTATGTTTCCAGACCCAACCTCTTTCTTTCAAAACCCACAATATAATGCTCAACAATATGGTATGTGGAAAAATCAATCTCAAACCCCATTTACAAACTGGTCACCACAATCATTTCCTTCTTCAAATCCATGGCTGAATCAAACAAGCCAAACTGGTTGGCCGAATTTCCCTTACACTCCACCATATTGGCAAAATGGCCCGTATCCTTCACAATGGACTCCCTCCACTTCACAAAGTTCACCCTGGCAGACAAGCTGGCAAAGACCAATGTACCACCCAGCTGGAACTATTCCGCTCCCTCAACCTACTTTGCCAGCTCTACAACAAAATCCCCAGTCTAACTTGAGGCCGCAACTCCCAGCCCAACCCGATCCCAATCCAAACAACAGGCAGGTCCAATCTATTCAAATCATAGAATCACCAGAAACAGGACCTGACTTAAGGGAGTGCAGTGACCTTCAGTTAAGATCTGGACGTATCATTGAAACTGAGGGAGATAAAACAATTCATATTGAAGATCAGTTACCCAGAGAACATCAGTCACAACAAGAGGATGTAAATAAGCAACAAACTCATAATCAAGCAACCACATCCTCTCCGCCGTTCCCAGAACGATTAGCCATACCTCGAACCATACAATATCCTGACTTTGACATTCTGGGAGAATTACAAAATCTGTACATAAAAATTCCATTCCTCCAAGCCATTCAAGACATTCCCATATACGCCAAAACCATAAAAGAATTGTGCATAAAGAAACCAAGGAGGAATATAACAAATAATCCAAGAGTCCAAGTAGTCGGTACCTTATCTGACCTATTGTCCGGAAGAGAAACACCCCTTAAATATGAAGACCCCGGGAACCCAATTATAACTGTTCAAATTTATGGTCAGACCCTGTCTAATGCCTTAGTTGATCTAGGGGCTGCAATTAATATTTTAACAACCACAACTTGCCAAAATCTCGGCATTACATCTGTAGAACCCACCTCTACTCTGTTAGAATTGGCTGACCGATCCGTGGTTAGACCAGAGGGCACTCTACATGATGTCATGGTCTCTGTAGAATCCTGGGAGTATCCAACTGATTTCCTGATAATTAATCCAAAAACCCGACTTGATGGACACCCGCTAATTTTAGGTAGACCTTGGCTCGCTACTGCCGATGCCTACATTGGCTGTCGACAGGGAAATATGACCATAACCAGAGGACCAAATAGCAAAAATTTAGTTCTATATCCTCCAGCGCAGCCAAGTGTCACAATGATTAAAACTAATAAACACCCTGTATCATATCTTACTGATAACATCAGATCTCCACTAACTATACAAGAGGCACTCGATTTCAAAGATCAAACAGAAGACGATGCCATTAATAATTTCATTACTCAAACCGAACCTCGCACACAGTGTCACATGATAAAAGCAGCATTTGATAATGAATTAGAAGAAGATCCCCTGAAAGATATTCATGATCAAATAATACCTGTTACTTCTGTTGCAAATAGTAAAACTGTGGAAATTGCACCGGGGAAAACTTTAAACATCAATGCTAATCTCACACCCGAACAAGAAACAAAGCTCATCCATCTGTTAACAAAGTATCAAGAAGCATTTGCATGGGACTACCCTGATATGAAAGGAATCGATCCCCAGTTATGTACACACCACATTTACATAGAAAAGGATGCCAGACCTGTGCGTCAGCCGCAAAGGAGACTTAATCCCCATCTAAAAGACGTTGTAAAAACTGAACTTCAGAAGCTTTTAGATGTGAATTTTATCTACCCTATTTCTGATAGTAAATGGGTCTCTCCACTTGTGGTGGTACCAAAAAAGAATGGGAAATGGAGAATTTGTGTGGATTATAGGGAACTTAACAAAGCAACACAAAAAGATCATTTCCCCCTTCCTTTCATAGACCAAGTATTGGACACTTTAGCAGGGAAGAAGTTCTTTTCTTTCCTGGATGGCTTCAGTGGATACAATCAGATTCAGATTGCCCCTGAAGACCAGGATAAAACTACCTTTACTTGCCCCTGGGGAACATTTGCCTATCGAGTTTTACCTTGTGGCTTATGTAATGCTCCTGCCACATTTCAGAGGGCTATCCTTAGTATTTTTGCAGATTTAATCAATGATGGACTTGAAGTTTACATGGATGACTTTACACCATACGGAGATGACTTCGATCCAGCTCTAGACACCCTAGAGAAAGTCCTACAACGCCGCATTGTTACTAGGCTTTGCTTAAGCAATGAAAAATGTTTTTTGATGATGACTGAAGGACTTATCCTAGGACACTATGTCTCAGCAGCCGGCATTCAGGTAGACCCGGCCAAAATCCAAATACTTTTGCTTATTCCCACTCCTACTACTCAAACAAAGGTACGCAGTTTTCTTGGATTTTCAGGTTATTATAGACGATTTATAGAGCATTATTCGCACATTGCTGCTCCTTTATATGCACTGACTGGTAACGTTGATTTTCTTTGGACAGACAAATGTGATCATGCTTTCGAGGATCTAAAGAAGCTGGTATCCACAGCCCCAGTCCTTCGAGGACCAAACTGGGACCTACCATTCCAGATATCATCTGATGCCTCAGATACAGCCATTGGTGCAGTCCTTGGGCAAGAAGAGGATAAAAAACCATATGCTATCTATTACATCATCAAAAATTTATCCCCTGCTGAATTGAATTACACTGTTACTGAAAAAGAATTCCTAGCTGTAATACATGCTGTCAATAAATTTAGACATTATATCACAGGCTACCCTGTTATCTTGTATACAGATCATTCTGCCATAAAATATTTAGCAAATAAGCCTGTCACAAATGCCAGAGTAACTCGATGGTTAATCTTATCGCAGGAATTCGACATCACAATCAAGGACCGCCCTGGCAAAGAAAACCCTGTAGCCGATTTTCTTTCAAGAATACCAAAATCAAGCGATGCAGCAGCAGTGGAAGATCAATTTCCGGATGAGCACCTGTTTGCTGTTGCTGTTCAAACACCCTGGTATGCCGATGTTGCCAACTACCTTGCAGTAGGTAAATTACCAAAACATTTAACTCCTAATGAGCGTAAGCAGATTATTCAGAAAAGTTCTCGATTTTCGTGGATTGGAGGTTATTTGTTTCACACAGGAGCAGACATGCATATCAGGCGATGTGTTAGAGAGGATGAAATCTTTGATATCCTAAAAGCCTGTCACGATGGACCGTGTGGGGGGCACTTCGCTGAGCGTAGGACTGGACATAAAGTATTGCAGACAGGATATTACTGGCCTACGATCTTCAAAGATGCAAAGAAGTTTGTCCAAGCCTGTGACAGTTGCCAGCGAGCAGGACGACCTGGTCAAGCTGATGAGATGCCTCTGAAACCACAGCTAGTCATCGAACCATTCGAGCGGTGGGCTCTGGATTTCGTTGGACCCATCAACCCTTCATCAAATCAGAAAACATATATTTTGGTGGCAACAGAATATGTCACCAAATGGGTTGAGGCAGAAGCATTGCCAAGAGCCACAGAGGATTCTGTCATACATTTCCTGTTCCATCTATTTGTTCGTTATGGCCTTCCTAGGGAAATAATTACAGATGGAGGACCACAGTTTGTTGGGCATAAATTAGCTGCAACACCTAACAATTATCATGTCCAGCATAAAATCACTACTCCCTATCACCCACAGGCGAATGGGCAGGTAGAAAGTAGCAATAAGATAATAGAATCAATCCTAACGAAAACCATTGCGTCACATAGGCGTGATTGGGCTACCCGATTACCTGAAGCACTCTGGGCCTATCGAACCACATGGAGGAGCACCACTGGTTACTCACCTTATCAACTAGTGTTTGGAAAACAACCTATTTTTCCCATAGAATTCGAAATCCAAACACTGCGAACAGCACAGGAAGTTGGCCTAGATTTAACTGAGGCACAACTCAATCGACTACAACAGATCAATGAATTAGACGAAATTCGGCTCTCTGCACTACAAAATACAGCATTAATTCAACAGCAGCGAGCCAAATGGCATGATGCGCTCATCAAGAACAAAGTCTTCCACGAGGGAGACTGGGCTCTGTTATACGATTCTCGGTTTCAGGACTTCCCTGGAAAACTTCAGACTCGATGGTTGGGACCATACGAAATCCAAAAGGTACATGACAATGGAACACTTACTCTAATCACCATTGACGGTTCTGGATATGCATTCAAAGTAAATGGCCACCGAGTCCGTCTCTACCGTAAACCACTTACTCGGGAATCCTTCTGCCAGCAGCTACGCCGAGATACTGATCTGGAGATCTTAGGAGAGGAAGAGAAATCTTCCTCACCTGTAATTCATTAAAGGTCTATTTCTTTTTTCAAATTGTACATAAAGTTCTTGTTTTTTAAGTGATTCTTGTACATAAGTTTGATTTGAATATTTTCTTGTCGTTTTTTTTGCTGTTCCTTTTTCTTCCACAAAGTTTGATTTTTGCTCTTCTAATAACATATGCATGTGTTTTTATGATGTTGGTTTTGCTTGTTCTGCTGTTCCTTTTCTAAAGGAACAGCATTCGGATCTCTGCTGTTCCTTTTTCAAAAGAACGATATTGTTACGTTTCTCGCTGTTCCTTTTGGTTACCACTGTTCCTTTTCCTTCAAAGAAACAACGTTCTTTTATTGTTGTTTTGCCTTTTTCAACGGAATGGCATATTGAGTGTTTTATAGTATGATTGCCGTTCCTTTTCCCAAAAGGAACGGCATTTGCATTTTTTCCTTTTTCTATTATCCATCGTTGTCTCTTTTCCAACGGAACACCATTAGCATACTTTTGATCTCTTTTGCTGATTTAAATTGAGGATGCTTTTTGCCCGTCTTCTTTCTAGTCTTCAAGCTTCAGCTATGTATTTGTGCGATGAAATATAAAAACACAACATACCGAAATCTGCAAACCATAAAATCGCTATATCTTTAAGGCTCTGCATTAATAAGAGGACAAATGGAAGGACATACTTATTTCTTACCTTATGGTGACATGGTTTTACTAATTTTGCCCTGATTGGTTATCTTTATCATGCTGATTCCCTTAAACTTTTTATTAATACTTGGGAATAAGAGCAAAGAGTTTATATCTTCCTATTGAGATAATAAGACTTCTTCCACCATTCCTACTCTTAAGGAGTGCTGAACCACCCTTTGTGTATAAATAAGGAAAAGAATTCTATGAAAAAGAAAAAGCATGTCAAATGTCAAATGCAGGATAGGGGGTCTCATCGAGAGCCGGCCTACCATGATCATGAGGATGGAAGTGAAGTGGCATTCCCATTCTGGCCACCACACCAGGGATATGGTCCAAAAGGTATATCAAATAAACAAACCTTGGAGCAGGAGGTCTCATCACGAGCCGGCCTGCCCACGTTTCGCTCTTTCCTCGTGAATGGCATTATGGTTAACTGGTCACCAAGCCAGCATAATGGTCTACATTTTGATATAACAACATTCCTAAGTATACACAAAGGATCATGGTTCCGAGGGTGAAAAACAACTCTGCCAAGGTTATGGACACCTGTTGGCAGCAGAGTAATGTTGATGGTATTGAAGTCACCTTGCTTACACCAATGGGTAAGATACTAACACTCCTTTGTTTCTTATATCCTAGGCACTAATCATATGTCATTTCCCGATTTATACATCGCATGAATATTAATCATTACCAATCATGGCAACGGAAGTGACCATGACCACTTGAGATTGGCAAGTACGATACATGCCCTATCCATCAGCCTCAACTCATAACACATCAGCCTCTTATATCATACGCGATCAATTCTCCGCCTCGATTTCGGTAATCGGTTGTCCTTTTCTCAACATGGCATAAATCCACATGCTGTTCCTTTCTGACTTGATTGCAGACTGGGTGCCGCTCCTTTATTTGCCGGCTGGGACAGCCTATCACACCGCGGGGGGGGGGGGGAGGTTAACCTCATCATTCCCTGTATTACGTGTCAATTCATCATTCGAAACAATTAGTTTACGACGGTTTGGCATGGTTTCACGGCATGGCATATTTTTATTTTTATTTTTACACAAGTTGTTTTTGCTGCACTGTTGCATACTCTGTGTTTTCTTTCGCGAAACCTTGCTCTCTGTGTTTCAAACCGAAAACGTTTTTTGCTGTTCCATTTAGAAATCACAGTGAAAACATGGGGGGAAAGGCAATTCGAAGTGAGCCTCAACAGCTAACGATCTCTGCTGCTGCCCGAGAAATCCTGGAAAGGGCAGGATGGTTGAACTATTTCAATCGCTTACAAGAGGCTAATGAGACAATAGCAATGGAGTTCTTGCAGAATTTACAAGATGACCACTCCACAGTAAGAGGGAAACGGATAGCGGTCACTGATGCCATAATTGCAGAAGTTTCAGGACTACCAGCTACCGGACCGGTATGGACATTCAAAAAGGAACGATTACAGAAGGTCATGGAACTGTTCCAGGACGAAGGCCAGAATTTGACAATTAAAGGAAAGGGAGTTCTGCCAGCGACCCTAGGAGAACCGTGGACGGAGCTAGCAAGAATAGTACAGAGCTACATTACCTGCGAAGGAAGAAAAGACGTGGTAAGACCACGACACCTTAAACTTCTAGCTGTTCTAAAACAGAAATGCTCTGTGAATTTACCGGCACTCTTAAACTCGTTATTGCATGATGCTGCACAAAGTATGAAAAGGGCATAGCACGTAGAGGCAATTGTTAGTCACCACGGGTTGATTCGACTTGTTGTTAGTTATAGTCTTACCCAGCAGCAGAGCAGCTGGGAAGAGCTCATTGCAATGATTGAAGGGGGATCGACAGAACCATCCCCGAAACGTAGACATTCTATAAACCCACCAGAACAACCGGCAAAACGCAGAGAAGATGTTGCTAGTACATCACAACAACTAGAGACACACCAAGAATCGGCAAAGCGAAAGCATGTCGTTGATTCACCCGAGCAACCAGAGGAACCCAGGAAATCAGCTCGGTTAGCTCAGATGAGAGGAAGCATAAATAAACCCAGAAAATCAGCCCGGTTGGCTCGAATACGAGGAAGGATGGAGAAACTCCAGGAAAGCGCCAGCCAACCGGTAGTAATTGAGGACGAACAGTCCGAAGAGGGGGCAGAGGCTGAACAGGAGGAGGGAATAGAACAGCAGGAAGATAGCCCATTACAAGACCTACTGGGAGAAGATGACTTGGCCGCCATCCTAGCCAATATGAGTAAGTATGGTCAACCTTCTAGTTCAGAGAACCCCCACGACCAACCCCAGGAAGAGAACATGCATGTTCATGATGAAGAGGAGGAAAATATTGAACGGGAACAATCTGTTCCCATGTCACAAGAGGAAAATCTAGAGGAAGTAGGAGAAGAAACAGCATTTGCTCAGGAAGAATCAGAACCAGTCGAGATGCATACCCCAGAACAGCCGGAGCAGAGCAGTGAGGAAGAACCCCAGGAGGAAGAGTTAGCAACTGGTCATGATCCAGTCCACCATCGACAGACTGCCGTTCCTTCAAATGAAACAATGGAAATTAAGAAGTTGTGGAAGGAACGAACTAAATTGTTAAATACGATAACCCAGCTCAGACAACAAATTAGGATTCTGAAAAAGAACCAGAAGGTAAAGAGGAAAAAGAGGGCCAACAAACGGCCTGCTGTCCAAAACCCTGAGGATCCAGCTGCCGTTCCACATGATGCCGAGGTTCGTGTTAAAATAGAAAAGGATGATAAGCAAATTCAGACAGAGGCACCACCCTCAGGTGTAATAAGGGTTCTGAACTCCAAACAGCATAACAAGAAGGTTCAGGTAAAACTCCCGGCCTCCACTGATCTATGGAAGAAAGATCCAAAGACAAAATCCTTGCACAAGATGATGAAACAAGCACAGCAAGAAGTGGAGCAACTTAAAGAGCAAACGGTTCCCCTAGAAAAATATGAAGAGTTGCAGCAGCAACTAAGGGATGTCAGTCAATATAAAAGACAGGTTTTTGAAGGATGGATGAAGGAACAAGAGGAAGTCACACAGGTAACTTGTAAACTAGATACTACTATCAAACAGATGAATGACTTGTGTTCTTTATATAATAATGTTTTAGCATGTAGGGCCCCTGCTAAAAACTATGCTCGTTTCTATTAGAACGATATTTACAATTACAAATAAAAGCTGTTAAGGCAGGCACCCCTATACAGATCAACAATGTCAATGATTTTATAGACTGTTGTAAACATTATGGAGTGAAAGTCCAGAGATTGTTGTGTGAACTTTATTTACACGACCTTGTGCTAAGTCAGGAGACTGAACTGAACCGTGGTCCCTCCATTGGCGATATCCAATTCCAAGCATTCATTTCATTTGGGGCTAATCAGATTAAGTGGCTCAAAGCCTATGATACCTTCCAGAGTCAAGAAAATGGTCTAGATTTACGAGTTAGGGCTGAGCCTAGGAACCCAGTACAGTTATGGACAGCTCATATAAACCACATAAGGACTCCGGGTGTCATTGTAACATTAGGGCCTATGCATGAGGCACTCATTCAAGAGAGTTTAGAGTATTTCCTTTCTATCAAAGACTTGGCCATTAATGCAGCCAAATTTCGATATCGAATCTCTGATCCACACATCCAGCTCAGAGAACCATTTAAATATGAGAACTTTGAGTTAGCTGCTGACCGTTTGAATCTCTATGGCCAGAGCATTCTGAAAGCAGAGTCATCTTGGTTAGGGTATAGATTTCGTGCTCCAATTATCTGGCATCCTGCACCTGGATACCAGGCCCTGTATGATATGCCTAAGGGGCAAGCAGGTCAGTTCTTCGATTATTTAATCACTCAACATGGTTGTAGGCCTCCGCATGAGACTCCTTCTCCAGCATACTCTCTCACTGCATTACATGTCAACTACAATGTTTTCATGAGGACATGAAACAAGGTAAGCAGGGGGGTGTGTGGAGTACTAAAAAGGTATGACTTTGATGATTATTTCAATGACTTTTTAATAGAATTTGTGAACCTTTTGTATCATGAATTTGGAAAGTAATAAGGAACTATAACAAAACATGTGAGAATCGATGTGTATAACTTAGCCACTGATAATGGTTATTTTCTATACAGAAAAAGGAGAAAACGAAGAGTTGCCGCTCCAAAGGAAAGGACAAAGTGGAGATAACTGCTGTCTCTCTGGATGAGAACCGAACGCAAACATAGGGAAACAGATCAAAGTAAATCGGCTCAGGAAAGAAGGAGAGGACACCAGCTCAGCGCAACAGCAAAGACAGGATGAAGAGTTAACAGTTTGGCGAATCCCTCAGGATCGAAGATCCTGAGGGATCGCTGCTTTATTTATCTAGTCGCTTGGACATCTCCGCCATCGTTTTTATATAAAGACAGCACTGTTAGCTTGATAGATATATAGATAATGGAGAGATAGGATACATTTTTATGTAATCTTCTGTAAGACATCAGCTCTGGTTATTAAGCTTTGTTGAGAACTGGTTTGATGTATTTCTGATCGATGCATTAATAAAGGCTTGGTGATTATTCCATCTTCGCGTCTGCATTAGCTTAAAGCGGTGTATCCTTGGAGGCTAAGGGCCCGGCCCCGAAGGACACTTGCTTCTGTACCATTACAGCTTCACTTCTGTGTGGTTTGTTTATTCTTGTTATTTGATCATTTGATATGCTTTACAAGTTCATATGATATGCTCTGTTCAAGTTTGAATCATTAAAGTTTCGGCAGATAAAACTGTATGTTGACTCTGTATCAAGTTATTTATCCTTTCAAGAGTTAATCGCACATTCTTACTGTTATATTACAGAGCTGTTATACTAAAACGTTCGTGTGGTGTGCGTTCCTAATTTATCAGTGCGGTTCTATAATTCATTCGTTGTTATTGCTGTTCCATTAGTGTGATCTGTGTAAATCGCCTTTAGAGTGACATAATGTTCTTTGATTGCAAAGAGTGTATAGATTGAGTTTGGTTATAACCCGCGGGACTTAGTTATTCAATTGCTGTTCCATTTTATAGTTGCTATTCCATTTCAGAATTGTGGTTCAATCCTTTATTTACTTTGCTGTTCTATTTATCTGCATTTGTTGGTTTGTTGTGAGAGATGATCTAAGGCTGTAGTGAGCAGTAGCAGTCACTGTCTAGCTCCCAGGCTTGTGATCTATGCTCTAATTCCTTTGCCATCAGTTTCTGAAGGGATGGGTTATCATTGCCGAACCCTTGACTGATAAGTTATTGAGTTTTCTGAGTGTGTAATTGATTTCTTTAAAGTAATTTGATTTCGGTTAAGCATCCGTTTACTCTTGTGTATTTCTTAAAGCTTTCGTACTACTAACGCCTACTCACAACAAATGAGCCTCGGATTGAGTCACTCTTTGTAATGACAAAACGCTCTCGGGTTGACATATTAATGTGAGGTATTAGAGAGCGAGGAGACGCTTTTTATAGCTCCACATCCGTGCGCTAAAGCGTCAGCGTATTGATGGCGGCACGTGGTAAATTCAATGTACCCGCCCGGCGGCATTACTGTAAGGGTGCGGGAAAACGGTCGAAGTCGGACACTATCATCTACCATGGAATTGGATATGGACCATAAATGGAAAGGTAGTGAGTGTGTGCGGTCGGGTACGTCCCCATGCTTCCCATCGAACTTCGGGATATCGGAAGGAATCTTATGCGGTATTGGAGGCCAAAGTGAGTTATGGTTGATGGGGTCGTTTCGATCGAGCTTATGGATGTTGGGTATGTCCAAAGAGCTGCGAGAATGGAAATTGTGGATTTTCCCACTGAGTCTAGCCAAGGCGGTGTGGGGTGACATGTGGCCCATAGGGTCATCCATGTGTTACCGGAAAGGGTGAGTGGGACTTTGATAAAAGCTCATATGTGGGAGGAGTAGGAACATACGGTTCTTTTCCATAGGGCATAGTGTATTGAGGGCCAAATGGTTGGTTGTCCCACGAGCGTAAAGTGCCCTCCCACTCCGGACGGAGGTTGTTGGTGGTCCAAATGGATGCGATAGAGTTTCCGAGGAGGTATACTAGTGTTGCATAATTTGGCTGGCGGTATGAGATCCTACACCTATGTTTGAACCACTTAAGGGGATAGTATTTACAATGGGTTGTCCCATTTGTCCTAAAGGATTGCATAGGAAAGAGAAATATTTCGCTTCTTGTGTCTTACGTGCTCTGCTTTGCAGTATAGTGGCCGGGGGTTTGAGTCTCAACGAGAGGGTTTCCAACCGAAAGAAAAGGGTTGCTAAAAGGGCACCGCCAAGTAGTCGTGCTGGGCGGGAGGAGCTACGCGTGGTCCCCAACGTGGTCATGGTAGGAGTAGATGCCGAAAGGAGTTCGATGGAAAAGCTATGCGAAACGGTTGTGTTGACCATGGGGTTGGGGGTAGGCATATAGAGCGACTGCGGGGTTGCGGTGGCGCGTGGAGCCGACCATACGGCGGGGAGGATGGTGGCCGAACCAGGATGGTTGCCCGTGGCATGCGTCCGTGGACGCGAGTGGTGAAAGTATATGTTGGTGTGAGCCAGCGGAGACATATGCGGGCGTGGTGGAATGCGGACTGTCACGAGTCCTAACGGATCGGTGAGCCGGTAGGGATTGTGATGGGTACAACGCCTTCGGTGAAAAGGGTCTCAGGGAGTTCGCGGCTGACCAGGGTCTGTCGTGATAATCGGGTCGCAAATCGAGAAGGAGACTTCCCGCCAGTAGAGGGCCGGGTTCATGGGGTTCGTCTTTCCTCTAAAGGTGAGAGGAGGTAGACCTTGCGTCGGTGAGACGGACGGCGTGGGTCGGGGGACGCCACGGTGGCCCAGTTTTAATTTTAACAAATTTTAAAAATGTGATGTATTATGAAGTGCTCAAATGACGGTAACCACACTGGCTACTAAAAAAGAAAAGACTCTCTAAAATCAGTGGCATAGCCGGCGGAATAGGGCCTGCACATGCGAGTACTCACAGTTGCTTTGGTGATGGAAATCCAATATCACGATAGCATACGAGAGAGGGTTGGTCGAAATTACGATTTACGGTCACTCTGAGCTTCACCCGAGACCTCGGACGATGAGGTGTAACGCACTCTCGTGAAGCGAACGGTACCCTCCTGACAAAGGAAACCAGTGGGTCCGTCACGTTTCGGGTACCGGGACTGGCCGTCCCGGTCACCTTGTGTAAGTCCCTAAAAGTATGGCCACTAAGGATACCTCGCGTCACGAGGCATCATCGAGGGGTCCACGGTCGCCCGGTGTGCTATATGGGCGAGAATACCTAGATCCCCGATCTCGTTTCGACATCCTAGAAGGGAAATCCCAGCACATAACGCACCCACGTTGTAGTCGAAGGCGGAGCTACCTTCTAGTGCACCCAAGTGTTGTCTCGCGGCGGAAGCTCACGGTGAAAGAACGGTCCCGATAATGTGAGTGCGGCGAGGATTTCACTGTGGCGAGCTCTAGTTTTCAAGTTTTGAGATCTTGGGTAGTTTTCTCACTTTCCTAACCCAAGATCCCTAGCACAGACTCTTGTTTGTGTGAGCTCAAAAAAGAGTTATTAGATTGATTTTATTATCGCTTTGTTTTTAGTGTACTTTGTTATTAGTCTTGCGGAGGGGAATGGACGTATGAAGTATAGTGAGACTCGGCTCGAGAGACCATGCAAAACATGCTCTAAATATTAACTTCAATGAAGAGTGTTTCTACAAGGAGAGGTTTTCTTTTCTCGAGCATCCATGCACCAACATGTAAATAACACGGCTCAACTTTTAAGATTCGGACTTCTATCTACCTCTTTTAACGGTGTCATGCGAACTAAACTTTGCGAATAAACTCGGCTAAATGCATTCTCTTTTAAAAAAGTACAAATGTTTTGGCACACTAACTAAATAAGAGAAACAAATAATCGATGCCGGCTTAGCGGAGACAAGCACGATTCGGTCGGTGAAAAGTCTTGAGTGGCCAAAAAAATCTACGGCTAAAAAATAGTCACAATAGTGAACGATGGGGTTTTTGAGCTGGCAGTAGCATGCGTACGACGAGAAAATACGGCAGTATAACGCATTGTGTTGCGCTAGCGCGTTATAACGCATCGCTGAGATGGCTTCGCACTAGGTCACGTTAACCCGGGGAAAAGCTCTTCGAGTTGGCCGGACGAACGGGGATTGAACCGACTTACGCAAGCGTTTGAGTGATGTCATACTATATACGGGCATCAAAAAAATGGTCGGAAGAGTATTGAACGGAGGAGAGAAGAAACGAAGGAAAAAAAGTGGACACTGTAGAGGAAACTCCCCGGTGGAGTCGCCAGTGCTGGCTATAGGGTAAGCTTTGCTTGGGTGGTTGGTCTTTCGTATATCCCTCTCGGGGCTTTCGGTGCCGAAAGTGAACGGTAGGATTAGCTATCTATCACATTTCACAAATATGGCATGAGTATGTTCATATTAGCTTAAGAAATAACTTGAAGGAATACAATAGAGAATTACCTCTTTGACGGTCTTGGAATCCCTTGGAGAGCTCTTCCCGCGCGACAAAGTAAGATTCCTTATTTTCGGCTCCCAAATGCTAGAGACTTGCAATCGGTCAAAGCACCCACGTATAATTTCTAATAACAAGTATCCTATCGATTAAATCCAATATACTACAAACATCTAGATTATACACATACGAGCCATTTATATCATACTAAGTAAATATTGAAACAACAATAATAACATTAAGCATTGAATGGACAAAACGAACACGGTTACTAGTGATTTTTAGAAAGAAGGAGGATTACAGCATCGGATTTGTACCAAAGCCCTCCTCGGTCTCCCAATCTCTCTTCTCTCTCTAGTGAAGAAGTCCAAGTCAACAAGCTCTCTAGGAGCCTCTTTGACTCTTGGCCTTCCACAATGTCACACATATTCTCTATTCCACAAGTATACAAGAACCTTGATCAATCCTTCGACCTTCCAATTAAGAGCCTTCGGCCACGTATCGCTTATAGGAGAGGAAAGCCCGTTGTTTCCCTTCTCTTTCCACTAGTTTTGGAATGGAAAAAACTTAGATGTTTCTTTGATCTCCATGCTTTTGCCTCTCTGGAGTTCGAGTCTTCTATGGCAATCGGCCGCATTGATAGCATGAGCTGGTAGCTTCTGCAGTTTCCTTTGTGAGAGCGGCTCCCTTTGTGAGGGAAATTAGGAGATTCACGTCATTCTCCGCGCTCTTTTCCCAATTCAAACTCAAAACATGGAGTAGCGCTTCCCTTCGGTGTAAACGGGCGTTGCCACTAGTCACTGACGCGACGATGCCCAACGCTTGCTGCGTTATAACGGCCTCTTCGATACGTTCTACATAGGCGTTACACAGCTGACGAAAGCAGGTTTGACTTAGGTCTTTTTACTTCTTCCATATTTGTGTCTTCCCTACCGAAGTAGGTGATGAGGAGGCATTTTTGACCTATAACAAGGCGACAGCACACACCGGTGTTCATTTTAGAAACATAGGCTCTGCGACAATGCAATTATTGTGATTTTTTAAAATTCATTATTCTTCAAAATTAGAGCACCATATCTTATAACCAATATTCATATCAAATTAAAATTTTCTTCAGTGAATTTGAATGTGAAGTTTGGATTAATTTCTTATATCATATTATAATTATTGTGATTTTTTTAGAATTCATTATTCATGCAAAAGAGTCAAATATCTTATAACGATGTATTCATATCAATTAAATTTTTATTAGTGCATTTTGAATGTGATGTTTTGGGTTAATTTGTTATGTCATATCGTCTACATTTCACATCTCTTCATTATAATATTTAATCATCCGGAAAGATTTAATCGGAGTTGTGTTACATTTTCTGAGAGACTGATAGAGAAACGCTTGGTAGAATAAATCAAAACATATATATATATATCTGTGTGTGTGTGTGTGTGTGAATAAGAAATTATTTGTCATACAAAATGGGACGAGTTATTGGTATCCCTTTGTCTTTGAATTGGGACACTATGTCCATTACATTACATAATGATCATCATTCTTCGACGTGAACAATGTCATCTTCTCGAGGCTACTTACATGACTTTGAGTTATTTTGAGGAATTATTTGTTCACGAAGTGTTGATTGTTTTTCTTCTTCTTCACCTTCCATCTAAAAAACATAAAAATAAATTGTAATGAGTGTATATACATTGGTGAGAATAATGAAAATTTCAATATTAAATAATATACATTTAATGTCATTCGAAAAGAAATAATGTACCATAGTAACAATTGACTCATAAACTATACACATTCTTTGAAAACCTAAATTTCCTGTCATCTTTCACTAGATTTCATCATTGGTAGTTCCATACTTTGTTTCATGCGAGTTTTATACCCCATAACAAATCATCTATTTAATATAAAATATTTTTTTGTTCTCTTAATTATAGATGGAGCTAAGTAAAACAAGATTGATAGATTGTTACAAATTCCACAATTAATTTACGATATGCCAACATATACTCACTGACCCATATTTAACGATGTCGATCAATTTGTACTGATGGTTTTTCTTTCTATATTAACTTTTGTTGGAAGACATTCAATGATGATTGTTGTAAAACAACTTAATATATACAAAAATTAAATCTAGTTAAGTTGTTATAAGGAAGTAACAGTACTCCCAAACTTAGATATCAACCCTTTTCTTCCTTTGTCGTCCTATTTTAATGATACTTGAGAAAGGGTTCCATTTTCTTTTCTTTTTACGCAAGAAAATACTTGAAAATTAATATTTCAATGCTAAGTTGTTTGTTATTGTTACCTAATCGCAGAAAAATTCAATGATTACACTTATTACATTTGAAGCACATTGTTTTTGAGATGGCTCCTCTTGTGATGCAATTTTGTCCATTTCTTCGATCGTCTCCTCTGTACACCTTTTTGGACATTACTAATGGCATATTTACGATGTCGGCTCGTTCATATTTTGAGATTTTTCCATAATCTTCCTAAAAATGTAACATGAAAATAAACTATTTAATTTTTATATTGATATATGAAAAGTAAATATAAAAAATGTGATATTTATAGATGATATTTATAAATAATTATAACAAAACATTTAAAGAAATATTACTTTTCATTCCTTCTTTTTTGTTGTTGTATGTTTTTGCTATTAAAAGTACGACATGTTCTCATTGACCAATTCTTTGGAAAATCTTCTACGTGGTTTACATAAAATTTGGTTCTTGGAATCATTGGATTGATTTTTGTGTGTGAGTGGAAATAACGTCTAGCATTCCATTCCACTGAGATCCCTCGAAATTTTGTGAAATTTTTTTCCACTTTTCGGTAACCTCGAGCACCACTCCGGATGAGCTAAGGAAGCGATTCATTTTCATTTGCATGTTCTGTTTATTTTTCTTTTTTTAGAAAAACATTCCTTTTAAGAGGATGTTGATCCGTTTGTAGAAAAGTACACTTTATGTGAATTAATAGATGTTTGAAACATGTTATCTAATAATTTTTAAAGTATCTATTATTAATGAAAAATAAGAAAATAAATTCATATTGGATCGATAGTATTTTTTCATTCACCTGATTCATCCTTTTGCGAAATTTTTCCATCGAGCTTTTACGCTCTTCGAGGTCCCTAGAATCGAAATAATCTTATCAAGCCTCACCATTTTGTAGCTCCACATGATGCACCACGTAAAGCAATCCATATTATTTAAACTTACACTTATGGTTCAAAAATAATATTTTTGTAAATAATTTACAAAGAATTTTCCTTTTCTTCTTTTCTTGATGTGCTATCGGTATTTTTGTTACTTGATCTATTGTCATCCATTCATTTATCAATATTAAACTTTTGCACCATATCATTCATTAATATATGTTTATAAATTAATCATCAATTTTTCGAGGTAAAATACAAAATATCAAGAAATCCATGCGCTCAATGTTGTACGCATCGACGTGCGTGCGTCGTGTTCTTATAAACGCACCACGCAAAGCTCGACATAAAACACCATATGGTGCTCTATTTCAATAAGGAGCACCGGTGTGTTATATGTTAGCTAGCGCAACGATTAACACGAGAAAAATTAGCATAAAATCCTATGAAGTGTTAGGTTTTGTAGCATATGGTGTCATGGAGGTGGTGGTGTAGCTTATTCTTATAAACGCCACTGCGCAAGCGACCACCGTACGGTGATCTTTGTCAACATGGAGACACGAGTTGCGTATATGTTTAAAGTGGTGCATCGATTAACACATAAAATAAAATTTGTTTTTCCAAACGATGCGGTGCTGTGCGCTATAATGAAATAGCACCTTCGGTGCTTATTTTATATATAGGCGCACGGATTTTAAAATATATATATATATTTTCCTTTTTATAAATTGTACATGCATAGCACGCTATAATAAGATAGTGCACTTAGGTGTGCTAGGTTATGCGGGGCACAGCAGTAAAAAAATTCATGCAAGGACGACATTGATTGGGATGCGGAATTATGCGAGTTGTCCCATGGGTTGTGAATATCATGAGGCCCTATATATAGCAATACAAGCCCTACAAATCTAAAATGAAAAGCCCTAATTCTGAAAACACAAAAACATGAAGAATTAAAGGGCATAAACAAAAAATAATTAAGGGTTTAGGGGTAAAATCGATTGTTTTTGTTTTCTTTTTTGAAAATGAAGAGTAAATTTAAATTTTTTTATACTTTGCGTAAAAAATACTTCGAGAAAAATGCACAATAAAATTTAATTACGAGATCGCTTCGAAATTCTATGCTACGGGGTTTCAATCACCAAAGGTTTGGAATTACGATTGTCTAAATAATTACCGGCAGAAAGTATTTCAACTGGCTCCCGCAGTGCTCTCGTGCTCTCTTGCTCTAGAGTATGTCTCTTGAAAATGTCTCGCTAAATATTTTTGCAAAAATAGTGAAATAATGAAAAGTGTTTAGTATTTAAGGAAATTATTTTATGTGAAATTAGATTTTCGAAAATGTTATGCCGCCTGTTCTCAATTTAATGCTTTTGTTATTTGCGGCTTTTTGTCACCTACGCGTCGATTAATAACCTTTGTCTTGGGTGTGTCATTTAATAACGGAAGGACACCAATGTGCGGTAACTAAAAGAACATTGGTGCGGTGTATCATGCACATGTGCACGAGCTAACAATAAGTTCATTTTTAAGGCACCAAAATTCATTTTAGGTGTGTACACCAAAATTTATTGTTGATTTTGCTCAAATGCGGGGACAAAATATCATAATTATATCAAATGGACAAGTATTCAAAATCGACTCATTCCATAATATTTCTCAAAGGCCATCATGGAGTTCTCCCTATCCATATTAAGACATAATATTTACTTCAAAATTTTATTTATATTTTCATTATCTAATTGAATTTACGTATTTATCCATGCCAACTAACTTGATAAAATTTATAATGTATACAAATTTGCGGGAGGTTCATGCTGGTTGAGAATCGAGTTCGAGATGCACAAAATATTCGAAACAACTCGACGTCGGAGAGCTCTTATCGCGGCATACCGCGAGGCGGATTTGGTAGATGAAAATGGACAACGGCCATCCTACCAATTGTAACAATATTGCCTCTTCTAGCCACAATCCCAGGGACAATGATGGTAATAATAATTGTTTGGTATATTGATGTAATTATTTCAACGTCAGCATCGTTAATCTTTCATTGTCGACATTCGTAGTAATTGATATCATAGATTTTGGCCATAATCATGTTCAAATATATATTTTGAAATTATTAGGATTCTAGCGATGATGTGTGACCTGCCTACCATCTTTCATTACACCCCATGACAACGTCAAATCGAGAAAAGGCTAAATTAAGAGAAACAATCGGAGAGGAAGGCTGATACTACATGAATGGTTGAATCAACCACCGGTCAGTCCCACTATGTCCAGATTCACAAATTAAGAATGACTACAACAATAGTAGTTCTTCTGACAAGCTCGAAATGGAGGCAATCAAATAGAGATTGGTATGGATGATTACTTAAGGGATACAACTTCCATGGAGACAATTTTGTTATATGCATTCCAAAACGATGATCATCTAGGGTATGACGCTCATATTGTTGACACCTTTTTCTAAAGCCTTAAATTTTCTTCCACCACCCCTCTCTTTGGACCTAGTGGTCGATCAAATTCTACCAGGTTGGGGATAATGATTAAATTTACAACTTGAAAGCAAAGTTTGGCTTGTCCAATGTGTGTTTCTCGAAACATTTTCATTAAAGTTACCATAAATTACTCCCACTTATATAATTTTGAGAAATATAATCACACAATGAACATTACAAGTGGTCAATTTTATGAATGTTAATAATTATATCGGAAATTAATGCATATTTAATATTTTCCATGATCACCAACTACGAGGTTATTCAGGAGTGACAAAGTCTTTCACGGTAGCTATGAAGAGGAAAATAAATTGTTCGAAAATGTTAGGTGTTGAGTACATATCATATCATGCATGCCCAAATGATTGTATTTCATATAGAGGAGAATACGCAAATAAAGGGAATGTATGTACGAAATGTGGACATAGCAGGTATGATAAATAAAAAAGAAGGGTAAATCACGTGGTCCTCCTTTTAAGATATTGAGGAACATGCCTATGATCCCAAGGATTCAAAAGGGATCTTTCATTGAAAAGAATTATTTACGTTGCGGGGATGGCATGCACGACACAAAAGTGAGTTGGGAGTTATGTGATCCAAATTGAGTTCAATAGCCATGAGAGCATATAGAGGATAAATGGCCCAAAAAATTTAAGGGTCGAGTGTGAAATCTATGACTCGGCATAGCCATGGATGGTGTCTGACCCATATTCCCTCCGAACACCAACTATTATATTTGGCACTGTAGTAGTGATCGATAAAAATACACGGTTGTCCATGAGGAATGAACATCTTGGGCTGGCTCTCATGGTCCCTGGCATAAGACAAGTGAAGAATGTGGATGTCTACTTAAAACCATTGGTAGATGAATTGAAGGAAATTATGGGATGGGATAAATGTTTATGTATCAAGACCTAACGCAGGAGAGAGAGAGGAGTTTTACGTTTGCATGGCATACGTGTTTGCATGACACACGATGTATCGAAGGCTTAGGAGTTTTCTCTAGTAAATTACATTTTTATTTAGTATATATATGCAACAATATTCTTTCACATATTGGTTATTTAATTCATTGTAATTGTTATGATCTTTTGTGATATTATTTAATGTGCCATGCATATACATTGTATATAATAATCTTGCGAGGCGCTTGTAGCAAAAGGGTATTTTGGATGTAAATGTTGTGGACTTTCTGCCCAGAAGAATCCGGATGGTGCAGCGATCCTACGAAAGCTAGTGTGTGCTTGCTCTAAGGTATTCCTACCAAAATAACACCCTTACGGAAGAAGCGAGCATCCGCTTTCGATGGTAAACAAGATAGAATCCAAAAGCCTCCAATAATGACATCAACGAATGGCTTAGAGCATATGAGAGAGAGAAGGAGAATGATTTCAATGAAATTTTTCGATTCAAATGGGGAGCTCTGTGTTCGATGATCTAGGAATTCTTGGCGCTTTATGTTGAGAAATTTCTCATTGGGATGAAAAGAAAATCTATCTTTTATAACCTCATATTGGGAGCATATTAAGATTACCCTTATTAGATCCCATGCATATATTTAAAAATGTTTCATCTTCTTTATGGAGGCACATATCATAAAAAAATTGACACATTGGTTGTTAGGAAAAGATCTTATTACTTGAAAAAACTAAAAAGAAACATTGGCAAAAATGATTAAAAAGTATAGGATGAAGAGGCGGTGACGCTAGTCCCTCTAATTCATGGTATTTTCAAAGAAGGTGATGTGTCATGGGTTTTTAATATGGTATTTATTTGGAAAAGGAAGTTATAATGGGTGTTGGGGTGCCATCTTCATGTGAGTCTTCACTACGAGTGAAATCACATGACCATTTGAATCTACTAAGAGTACATATAATGTCCTTGATTTTATCATTTGTTATATTAATAAAGCTTTGTCTCATGAAGGGATCAATAAAAATAACTAATTTTGTATATTATTGCACGTGTTTATAACTTATTATCCTTTGTTGTTGTGTGGGTGTGTGGTAACATGATTTCCCCCAATATGTAGAACGTGCCATATCTAAATTATACTGCCATTTATATACATTGGATCACGTACGAAGGAGATTCATGTGGGCGGCATTTCCACGTTGGTGTCAAGAGATGAGATTGTTTGTACGTTTGAGAGGTACGCAGTGAGTTTCATGGACTTGCGGGCTCATATTCTAGTCCTGGTATATGAGGTTGAGATTATTTGCGTTTCTTGTCATTGGATGTTCTTCTTAGAGAGGTGCATAGAGATTGAAATTAGGGTTTTTTCTCTACGAGAGGAAAAACCCGGGGGTCTATGGCATGGGGGTACATATTGTGTGAGTCCTTCTGTATGCAAGTGAGTACATCGAGAATATAAAAAAACGGACCAAGTGTGGTGATTTGGGACGTTGAAAAGGGATGAGAGACAAAAGAGAAGAGGAGCTCGCAAAGCAAATGGAAAAAAGTGCTTGATAAAGAGGTACAGCGACTTTGTAATTTTTTCAAATTTACACTGAAAGTAAATATTCATGTCGAACTTTGATATAATGCATATTTTGAACCCTATGTATTACATAATGGTTGTTTGATTTCATATCGGCGAATATAGAAATTGAAGCGATAAATTCAAATTCGTTCTTCCACGATTCGGAAGCGACACAACCGTGGGTCACGTGTACGCAGACATGAGGATGAAATGCAGGACAGCGTAGAGAAAGAAGGTCAGATGGTTGAATGGTAGAAGTGTGCCTTATCCCTGATCATTTAAAAAGAAAATATGCCAAAAAATATGCCCAAATGGGTGGGTTGTTGAACAAGTCGAGAGAGAGAAATATGGTGCAACTAGTCATTACCGCGTGTGTTGAAGAGGATGCGCTAAACGCAGGAGTCGGTGCACCCGGCTACGGTAATAATATATTTAATTTACTATGTACACTTTAAACTTAATAATGCACCTTTAAAAATGTAATTACATTTATGTCTTTTAATATTTTAATTGTTGGGTTATTATAAGACGGATGACACTATGATTTTTAACTTTTTTATAGAGATTGCATTTTGTTGGGGTTCTCGTGTTTTGTCCAGTTGGTAAGACCAAAAGGCCGGACAACATCAAAACCTTTTTGGGATCCTAGAGATCTGGCCCTCCTGAGATCCCGAGAGGGAGATCTCTGCTTAAAAGCAAAGAATGATATATATCTTTGACAGCTCAAAATGAGGTATTAGGCTAGTTATGAGGCACGGGTGTTTTAAATGATTTGGTTGTTGGGTTGGAGATCCATTAGCTGAAAGACGGCTATGTGGGATGAAAGGAGAAAGAGCAGCGGATGTTTTCGAGCAAAGAAGAGATAGGTCAAGAGAGTGTCATTTCATTGGGCTATGGAAGTCATGAAAGGGAATTAATTTGCATAACAACTAACGAGGCATTCCATAGGGAAAGTCATCTATACTAAAGGATATTTTAGATGAGATGGTGGAATGGAACATTAAGAAGTGAAATGGAGGAAAGGCACGAAGAGGGCATCTTTGAGAATCAAATCGAGTGTCGGTTAACTCCCAGGACACCAGCTACATCATGCTCTCAAGGAAAAACGAGTTAAAGATTTAACACGAGAACTGGGCGTAAAGATCGGAAGAAGAAGGGCTTTTTAACCTTCAATGCTTTTGACTCGGCTCAAGCAATGACGGATATTAGAAAGGTCGATATGTTGGAAAAGGACCCTAGTGGATAGGGCTCACACTAAATCCCCCGGTATCCCAATTCTTCCGGCTTAAACCCAATAAGAAAAAGGCCGAGCAACAAACCCGAGGAATTCACACATCGGTGACATGCAGGCTTGGCCAACATCTTCTGGCCGGATTTAAATTACATGAATTTGCTCTGCGGATTCACCTATCGACGCGAGAAAACATCAAAGATAAGAAGAAGCGGTGGGCATTAAGGTACCATGCCGGGGTATGTCCTAAGCTTTCGCTTTATTGATTCTTATTAGAGAATGATGGACAATATGATTTAAACGAAATAATACAATGTAGTAAGGAGGGCAATCACCGTCATCTAGACCGGGATCTACCCGTAGAAATTTTCTTGTTGATTGATGTACCAAAACCCGGTCACATGCTACTGAGATCGATGGTTGTTATGGTCCAAACTTCTCCTCCGGCCTACTAAATTACCAAACTAATACTTGCTACTTCGATAACATTTCTAAAAGTTGATTGAATCCCTACAACTAACAACAACAACCTCTACAATGAATTTTACGGGGGTTCTTATAGGAGGCGGTGCTTGCGGAGGTAGATGTAAATTAAATTGATTCATTAAGGCGAGTGGAGAGGGTTCATGCCTAGTCTTCGTAATGGCTGCACGTCTTGTGTGTACTTTGCATTACGGTTCGAAGTGTCTTTTTCAAGTTGATATCAGCCTCGGATGTGTTCTTTGAAGTCTTTTACGGCTATTCGGTAATCTCTATTGTCTTCGAAGGAAGTAATGTGGCAAGAAAGTCTTCGAGAGTCTCATACTTCCATAGACGTAGTGCGGCTGCCCTAGAAAAGCACGTTGGGTGAGGTAGCTTTAAAGAGATCGAGGAGGCATGGAGACTTCGCAGCAGAAAGGTGTCCTTACTAGAGAAAAAGTGTCGTCGGTGATGCGGAAACACGGGTCTGGCTTTGTTTACGTGTGCGCTTTAGGCCAGCTGTCAGGCCTCTTAACCATCTTCACGGTCTCTAACTATGTCTTTATCCTTTGAACATGGGATTACAATCATTAATCTTCAATAAAAGGCACTAATCACTCTTAATGCTGTCCTCTACTGATACACTTTGCGCGCTCTTTTGGATGGTGCTCTGCGTATACGAGCCACGCAGTCACTCGCGGCTTGTGGCAGAACAAAAACGGATTTTCTCACTTTCCTAAGCCTGCACTGATGCCAATAAACTCGTGTGAAATCCATGGAAGTGGCGGAGAATTGTTGTGGAGGCCTATGGAATGGTGGCGGAAGTGATGGACGCGAGGTGAGAAAACCGATGGAAATATACGCCATAGTGAAAGAATGAGTTGTGGGAGGTTTGGTGCGGAAGAGGGTCGTGAACGCGTCGATTAGATGGACAAAGGACGATCAATGGTCAAGGTGTAGATGGAGGTGTTAATAATAAGTTAGGCGGAGAATCGAAAGCCTTTGGTACTTTGTAAAAACACAAGAAGTTTAAAGCTTGGGCGAACTATAAAGGAATAAAAGGAAAAAATGAATGAGATTCGAGGCATTTAATGGTGGGACGAGAAGGCGAGGGAAATTTTGAATGTGGACCGTTAGATCATAAAAAGGCATCAACAATGGAGATGTCGAAAAGAAAGCCTACTGTGGAAATCTCATGAAAGAAGAGTTCAATGGAAATGTGATGCGATGCGAACCATTGGATTAGATCATCGGATGGTCGAGATTGAATGGTAGAGCTTTCGGGGAGCAAAGGGAAAAAGTGGTTTTAGAAGGTAAAAGCTGGCAGGTGTCCTTGTTTGCCAAAGAATGGTTTTGCAAAATCTTCAAAAACACGATATACATCAACTTGCATGACGCATGGCAAAACAAAACCGCACTGTATCGTGCCGATTTTGAAGCGTTAAAACCCGGATGCCAAAATAACATGATATGAATCTTGGCTGTTGGATGTGGAGAGGCGAAAATATCGGATGGAAAGAGGAGCGAGCGCGACATGCAGAAAAGTGCACGCTGGCGGTTGAGCAGTGGAAATTCAAAGGCGAGTTTGGATCCCGGCCATCGGATCTAAAGAATGGACGGTTAGGATTAAAGACGGAGCGAGAAAGCAAAGGGTAGCATGTGAACGTGGAAAGAATAAGGGCCTTCGGATCTAATGGAATGAACGGTGGGGATCAAATTGCAACGGAGGGATGGCGAGAACAAGGCTCTAAGATTTTAACTTGCAGTTACATCGAGGGCACGTTGGATCGGCGGAAGGATCAATGGTGGACGGGCTGACCCGAGGTGGAAAATGAGGGAGAATCGGCGAGTGTGGAGTAATTTGGACCATCGAATGCACTGGATGGATGAGCGACTAGGATCGATCGGGGCTTGCGATTGGCGGAGGTCAAATGCGATGGGATTGGGCGTGGCGAAAGCCGGTGCGATTATGCGATAGTCGTTGGATCGGAAATGATAGATCAACGGTACTACATGTAATCGAGAGGGGTAAATGTAGAGAAAGCGATGGGCAAAAAATGGTGTTAGCCTTGCTGTTAGATCTACATGGATCGACGGTGGAGAGATGTAGCGAGGGTCTATGGGAACAAAATGCCTCGCATCGAGAGGAGTTTTCAAACTAATAAAGGGAAAGGGCTATGCAATGAATGTCTGGATTGCGTGGTGCCCGAGGGGATTTAGTGCTTGGTTACTGGATGTGGGTCATGTGGGGAAGTGGTTACGTGGCTTGGCCGAAAGGGGCTTAAGAGGCTCAAATGTGAAATGAGTGTTTTTGAGCCCAGAGGATTTTAAGGCTTTCAAAAGGGGTTTCGGTAGAGGGGAAAAAGGGTGTTTTTAAGACCGAAATAAGGGGTATCATAAGGCTTAAAAGGAGAGTTCCAAAAGATGATTTAGAGGGGTTAATGAGGGAAGGGTTAATGAGGGAATTAGGTCGGGAATTTAAAGAGGGGAAAAAAGGAGGTGAAAATGAGAGGCTTTGGGGGGACAAAATGAGCGAAATGCCTTTTTCAGCATTGTGCTTTCACGGAACGGTGAGGATTTCTTGATGGAAGCAGTGGTGAAAGATATTTTCAAAGGAAAAGGGCACCGCAGAGGCTTCAAGAATGATATGTTTTCGGGGAAATGTGTTTATTGAAGGCTCAAGCATGTTCTAGCCACATGTTTTCTTATAAAAAAATTTCATAGGTGGCTAATAGTGAGCTCCACATGGGGATGACATATTCTTGAAGGTGTCATTAACCTCGGGAAATAGTCTTTGAGGTAGGCTAGGTGCCTGGTTTTTGACACATCCTTTCTCTTTGATCGGCTACCACAATCATGAAGGGCTTATCCTGCACGGCGAGTAATATTCTCCAAAACAACTACCTACCCATACTATAGTCTGATCATTTTTTCTTATGGGTACATTTGGACTTACGGATCCTTTCACATCGTCAATGTTTTTACAAACATGAAAATAACCCTATTCTACTTCTACCCTTGTTCTCCATGAGGACTGATTAAACTTGATTGGCCTCATAGTTTCTCTACCTAAACTACTATGTCGCTAGGATTAAAGCTGTCTAGCATGTTCTTCTCTACATTCTAAGGCGAGAAATTGAAAAAAAATTCAAGCCGGAGGATTAGGCCTTCGGCTTGTTGTGGACCATGGGATAAAAGACAAAAGCGCTCATGGTGAACTTTGCGGAGAAATTTAAAACCACTAACTAAATGTTCACAAAGGCGAGCTTTATTGAGATTTTTCCTACCTACACGACTCTAGTGAAAATACATTTACAAGTCTAGCTTATAAACATTCTTTTCCATTACATCGATCCATCGAAATGATTCCATGGTAGCATGGCTATACTTTGCTCATCTCTTTGAGCATGCTTTGGATAAGCGAGAACCACTCATTCTCTTTGTTTCTTAACATCATCTCTTTAAAAAAATTCTTGTTGTCTTGCTGCACTCGCACGTTCAAAAATACCTTTGATCCTTCTTCAATTGTTGGTAAGGAAATGAACGTAAGGATCATGGTATGAGTACTTTCGGTTGTGAATATTTGGTACAGCTAGTTTCAACTAGGATTTCTTCCTCATCTACTTAGATCCAGAGAGACAAGACTCTACTCTTGAGAGAGAAATCTCTCTCATCTTCTTCGTTATCTAAAGGACTCATCATGTGTTGAATCTTTGTCCTCTTGGAGCTACGATATATTCTTTTCTAATGAAATTTGAGGTACGACGAAGAGATACATGTATTCTTGAGCGGGGGTATGTTTCTATTGCTTCCTCTTTTTCAAGAGAAGGCTCCTTGTTTTCATCGTGTTCAAAAATCTCTTCTTTGCTTTACGCTGCATCCTATGAAAAGGAGGACTAACGAGTTCCAATCACATGGAAGCTCTGGTGCCCATTGATGCGAGGTGCAATGACGGAATGAAAATTCAATGAATCCTCATCTATTGCTAGGCTTTCATAACTTTCTTCATCGGTGTCATAGACTACAGGCTAACCTAGTTCATTACTCCTGCGAGAGTTGTTGGCCTTGATCTTCCTCCCCATAGAAAGCTAAGGATAATGGTCCTACAAGCTTAGTTTCCCTTTGGGCACAATCATCATCGAGATAGATCATAAATAGGAAAATCATAATTGTAAAGCAATGTTACCAATACGAACTAGACTCTCGGCCAAGTCTTTCTTCATTACATTTCTGAGAGGAGTACTTGTACGTATGTCATCAAACTCATTAGATGAATGAGCAAGAGTGTACGATTTCTATAAAATATTTCGGAGAGGTGGTACACGTGTTTAATATTCGGTCCATCTCTTCTTATGTCAACGGAGGATTTCTTTTTCAACATAAACAAAAGAACAACGGTCCTATGTTTCTTGTTACTAGCACTGGCGATTCTAGAGGCTGAGATTTATTCTTGAGCCTCTTCGCAGAGGAAACCTTCACTTGTGCTAGTAGGGAAATTTTGAGGAATTTCGATGTTTCTTGATCTCTTTCTCCTTCCACCTCGATTCTTCATCTTCTGCATCGCGGTCTCTTATTTCTCTTCCTCGAAAAGCGGTGTTCCTATTAGCTTTTTCCATTAGGTCGTGATATTCTCTAGTCGGCATAGTACAAGGCATAGGTAGGCAATCAAACGGTTCTTGATCACCTTCCTCTTCTTCTTACATATAATCTCGAGCATCATACACATGTCTTGCTCATTGTCTTGGTCTTGATTTTGTCCACGGCTCTAGAAAAGGCATGGGATGCTCTAATTAATCAACATTTGCATTTAAATTAGCCTCGCACACCTTCACCATTATTTCACCAAACATTTCTACCATGCTGTTTAATCTCATACGACGAAAGTATCTAGCTTTGCCTCTGCGCTCATGTTTGGATGCGAGTATGTAAGAAAAGAAGGTCTTTGCATCTTCTCAACGGTGGATTCATTTTGATGCCATTGGGAGTTATAGGAGTGTGCCCAGGTCGCGGGTGGATGAATGTGATTGTTTGAAGACGAGGCTGTTGTGCACCATCAACAATGATATGCCAATCTAAAGGCATTGAAGTACGAGGTTGTTCCCCGGTGGAGTCACCATTATGTTTGGAGACGACAATGGGAAAAAGTACCGAGATGTTATCAATTAAAGGCACTCGGATTCTATCCCCGGTGGAGTTGCCATTATGTTGGTGACTCTATGTGACTAACACACCAAATATTCTTGAATCAAGGAGTTTAATGCGAGAGCCTAAGGGTATCTAAGATGAAATGCACTCGAAAGGTTCCCCAGTCGAGGAGTCACCATTATGTTGGGGTTGCAGGTGTTTTGGCTGAGATTGGCAAGACCAAAAAGGCTGGACAACATCAAAAATTCTTTGGGGATCTACAGGATCTGGCCACTCTAGATGCGGAGAGGGATCTCTCCATAAAGAAAAGAATCATATATATCTTTGAAAGCTCAAAATGAGGTATTAGGGTAGGTATGAAGCACAAGGGTGTTTTAAATGATTTGGCTATTGGGTTGGAGATCATTAAGCGAGAAGGCTATGTGGGATTAGAGAAGCAAAGTTAGCGGGGATGTTTTCTAGGCAAAGAAGGGAGATAGGTCAAAGAAAGTGTCATTGGTTGAGGCTGTAGGTCATGAAAGGGAATTAATTTGCATAACAACTAGCAAGAGCATTCCATAGGGCAACTCATATGTACTAAAAGGATCTCTTAGATAGATGGGTGGAATGGAACATTAGAGAAAGCGATCTGCAGAAAGGCACGAAGGGTAGCTTTGAGATTAGATCGAGAGGTAATTTAACTCCCGGACACCTTCGACATACTCTCGAGGAAAAAGCTTATAGTTAAGATTTAACACGAGAACTAGGCCTAAGATCGGAGAGAGGGATTTTAACCTTGATCGCTTTTGACACCAACTCAAAGGGATCTTGGAAAGAAAGGTACAAAATCTATTGGAAAAAGGACCGGTGGATAGGGCTCACACTAAATCCACGGTATCCCAATGCTTCCAGCTTCTACGCAACGAGAACATACGAGCAGCAAACCCGAAAATTCACATCGGTAGAAAATGGGCTAGGCCAACATCTTTAGCTTGGTTAGAGTGCATGAGTTACTCTCTCAAATTCACTATCAACGAGAAAAACATCAAAGATAAGAAGAAGCGGTGGGCCTTAAGGTACCACGTCGAGAGTATGTCCTAAGCTTGATTTACTGATTTTTATCGAGAGAATGAGTGGATAGTATGATTTAAATGAAATAAAGATAATGTAGTAAGAGAAACATCACCCTTAATATAGAGCTAGGATCTGTGAAATTTGCTTGTTCGGTGTGATGCTTTGCAAAACCCGGTCACATACTGCGAGCTCAATGGCTGTTACGGTCCAAACTTCTCCCTCCCGGCCTACTGAAATTACAAACTACTCGAGATGCGTCCCCCAATAACGAGTTCTAACGAGTCAATTGAATCCCTACAACTAACAACCACAACCTCTACGATGAATTTTACGGGGGTTCTTATAGGAGAATGAGTAAGCGTGACGGAAGTAGATGTAAATTAAATTGATTCATTAAGACGAGTGGAGAAGTGCTCACGCCCACTACCTGCAGCAACTGGCGTCTGCATTGTTGTGCTGCGCTACCTGCTGGTTCAAAGTCGTCGGGTTGATATCCAACGCGGAGATGTGTTCTTTGAGTCCTTTCTAGTTGTTCGGTACTCTCTGTTTTCTTACGAAGCAAGTAATGTGGCGAGAGAGTACGCAGGTCTCATACTTCCATAAGCATGCACTGACGACGGGCTGAGAAGATTACTGTCGGTGAAATGGCACTCAAGAGCTCGAGGAGGCATGGAGACTTCGCCAGGAAGGTGCCCTTCTCGAGAAAAGTCTACTACGATGTTGAAACATAGATATGGCTTGTTTCATGTGTGCTTTAGAAGCCTTATTAGGCCTCTTAACCATCTTCACGGTCTCTATCTCTGTCTTTGTATCCTTTCAACACGGGGATTACGGTCATTAATCTTCGATAAAAGGCACTAATCCTCTTAATTTGTCCTCTGTCTCGATACACTTTGCCGCTACTTGGATGGTCTCTCTCCACTGCGAGTCCCGATCAACGCGGGCGCGGAGACAAAATGGATTTCTCACTGCGTAGGCCTTGCACAGTGCGATAAACTTTCGTTATGAAATCCGAGGAGGTGAGCGGAGAATTGTTGTGGAGGGCATGCGGAATGAGTGGCGGAAATTATGGACATAGGTCGAAACGCGGTAAATCTCTACAAAACGGTGAAAGAATGAGTTGTCGGAGGTTCGGTGCGAGAGAGGGTCGTGAACCATCCCAGGTTAGATGGATGACGATCGAGTGAGTCGGGGATTGCGAGATGGAGGTGTAATAGTAATTTCGTGAGAGAATCGAAAACCTTTGGTGTAAAACACAAAATTTTATAGCTTGGGCGAGCTACAAAGGAATAAAGAGAAAAATCAATCGAGAGTCGGGTGTTTAATGGTGGGACCCGAGACGGCGGAGGGAAATTTTGAATGTGGACGTTAGATCATAAAAGAGATCAACGGCGGAAGATCTTCGGAAGAAACTGCGCGGAAATTCGATGAAAGAAACTTCAATGGAAATGCGATGCGATGCAAAGCGGGTGGATTAGATCATCGGACGGTCGAGATTGAATGGTAGAGATTTCGGGAGCAAAACGGGGAAAGAGTATGGTTTAGAAGGTAAAGACGCAGGTGTCGCGTTGCGAAAAGAATGGTTTTGCAAAATCTTCAAAAAAACGCGATCTACGTCGTTTGCATGGCGCGTGGCAGCGCACTATATCGCGTGATTTTGAAGCGTTAAAACACTGGATGCCAAAATAACTCGATATGCTGTCTTGGCTATGGTATGGATGTGGAGCAAAAATATCGGACGGCGGAGGAAGCGAGCGCGACATGGGAAAGGTGCTGCTAGATTGGGTAATTGTGGAAATTCAAAGGGCGGTTTGGATCCCGGCCATCGGAGAACTAAAGAATGGACGGTCGGGATTCAAAGAGGGAGTGGGAAGGCAAGTATGTGAGCGGGTGGAAAGAATGAGGGGCCATTGGATCTAAGGGGAATGAATGATGGGGATCAGATCGCAACGATGGAGGGATGGCAAGGGAACAAAGCTGCGAGATTTGAACTTGCGATTACCTCGGTCGACGTTGGATTGGTGGAAGGATCAACGGTGGAGATTTGGCAAGGGGAAAACGGGGGGCAAATGAGCGGAGTGTGGAGTAATTTGGACCGTCGGATGCGGATGGATGAATGGCTAGGATCCAATCGGGGGCCTTTCCAATCGACGAGACGGTCAGGGTCGATGGGATTGGGCGCGGTGACCGGTGCGGTGTGCGATAGTCGTTCGATCGGAATGATAGATCAACGGTCTACATGTAATTGAAGAGGTAAAAGTAGAGAAGCGATGGTGGAGGAGAAAGGTGTTGAGTGGCTATTAGATCTACATGGATCAACGATGGATAAATGCGGCGAGGGTGCTAGTAGAACAAAAAGACCTCGCATCCGGAGGATTTCCAGCTGACACGAAGGAAAGGAGCTCGCAATGAAAGTCCCGGGTGCAATTGGTGCCCCGAGCTTTAGCGGCTTGGTCTGTGCGTGGGTAATGTGAAGTGGTTTAAGGGGCTTGGCAGAAAGGGGCTTAAGCCCTCAAATGTGAAATGAGGTGTTTCTTTGAGCTGCAAAAGGAGGATTTTTAAGGCTTTAAAAGTTTTCGGTAGAGGGAAAAGAGTGTTTTAAACCAAATAAAGGGGTATTATAAGGCTTAAAAGGGGAGTTGGGATGATTTAGAGGGGCTAATGAGGGAAATTAGGTGGGGAATTTAAAAGGGAAAAAGGAGGTGACAGAGGCTGCGACAAAATGGGCAAATGGAGGCCTGGCATTCTTCTTGTTACAGACAGGTGAAGAGTTTCTTCGATGGAAAGCGGCCCAGGTGAAGATATGTTGCAAAAGGAAAAGGGCACCGAGGCTCAGAGAATGATATAGAAATGTATTTCTTGAAGGCTCGAAACATTACAATGGCTTCAAGTTTTGTTTACTTGTTAAAAAATTTCTTAGGTGGCTGGCATATTTGTTCCCATGTATGTAGGCATATGGACACCATTTTCAAAGCAGAAAATTCCGATGGTGGACACATGACACGGGAGTTATGCATTGGAATTCAGGTTCGATCAATCTAGTACGTCTGGCAGCCAGTGAGTCCAAACCTAGTATGAGGGGCGTTTCGTTACGTCGAGGAAAGATACAAAGAGATCATTGAAGTGGATTTTTCTTCTTTTCCAGTATGCTTTATTTTTAGGTGCACGTGGTGGGACACCTTTTGATCAAAATAATGTAAAGGAATATTGCAATAGTAGGGCGAGTATGTATGTCGACTTTAGAAAGATGTGGGATGAAGCTATGGAGCTATGTTTTCCCTAAACACTTTGCAATGTTGGTGTTTTTTTACCCGAGATGTGTTGGATAGGGATTGGTTGTTTGTGCTTGAGGACATGAGCCTAAATCAAAACATATTCTTGAGAACCATAGTGTTAATATGCCAAGCGAGCTAGAAGATAATGAGGTGATCATGAAGGCAGAAGTGATATGGTACATGTGTTATTTCATTAAAATTTATACTTTTTAAAATGGGTTTTTATAAAGAAGAGGACTTAATTACCTTATAACTTATAAGAATATTTTTTTCGAGACATTATAATATGTATTTTTGCATTAATTGGTAATTTTCTGACATTGTGTTAATGCTAAAAATTAGTGTTTCACTTGATAATTTGCAATTGTGTTGATCTAAAAAACAATGGGGTATTGTATAAAGTTCTGGTATGTAAGGTCACTTAATAAAATAATGATAATTCTAAAGTACATGAATTTATTTGCATTATTTTCTAAACTTTGCTATGTTACAAAAATTCATATAATTCTAGATTTGTTATCACGAGTGTTTATGATTTTACTAAATTTAAAAATTTAAAAATTTTAATAAAATCATTTCACATTAATACAATTAAAATTTTACAAATACTTTTACATACAATTAGAATTACAATTACAATTACAATTTTACAATTTCATATATAATTACAATTAAAATTACAATTACAATTTTACATACAATTAAAAATTAGAATTAGAATTTTACAAAATTACAAAATCATTTCACATTAATACAATTAAAATTTTACAAATATTTTACGTACAATTAAATTAGAATTAGAATTAGAATTTTAAAATTTTACATATATATCATTACAATTACAATTTTACAATTTTACATACAATTACAATTACAATTACAATTATTTCACATTAGTACAATTCAAAATTTTACAATTTCACATACGATTACAATTATAATATTTACAATTATAATTTTAGAATTTTACATAGAATTAAAATTTCAATTTCAATTTTAAAATTACAATCATTTCACATTAATACAATTAAAATTTTACAAATATTTTACATACAATTACAATTACAATTTTACAATTTCACATACAATTACAATTACAATTTTAGAATTTTACACTTTCAATTTGAATTACAATTACAATTTTACAATTTTACATATATACAATTACAATTAAAATTATAACTACAATCACCCTCATAATAAATTAAATATTACGATTACGATTAAAAATTTTACAAATATTTTACATACACTTACAATTAAAAATACAATTACAATTTTAAAATTTTCCATAGAAGTTAAAATTAAAAATTCAATTAAAATCACGAAATAATATTTAATAGATGTCATGAGTTTACATATTAAATTAAATAAACATCACAATTATGATTACCATCGATACAAACATCATGTTTGACTAAAAAACACATTCAAAATTCGCTAACATCATCTAATGATCGTGTTCATGATCATGTAACAAAACACAATTAGCATTGTATAACATCATCACAACACGAACCATCAAATATACATCTCATGTCAAACTACTGCTTTGCTATCATATACACATCATGATGATCACCAACATGTAAATTAAGTACAAGCTGCAACATGAACATAATATATATATATATATATATATATATATATATATATATATATATATATATATATATATATATATATATATATATATATATATATATATATATATATAATTTCAAAAGATATACAATTGTAATATAAATTTCAAATATCGAGTGGTGGTACATCATCAATAGTAGTACTAGTTGAGGCTTGCTCACTCAATGGTGCGGCATTTACAAGCTCGGATGAGATGTTGAAGCCATCACGTGCCTGTTGCAGTGCATGGTGGTGCCTCATCTTTGATCGGGATCAACTATCGATTTGCTCATGATGACTCGACATGGATGGTCCGGCCCTGCTCATGATCATGAGTATTGTTGGATGTTGCCAAGTTGTTGATCATGATAAGTACGACATGGATGGTCCAACCTTCTCATGATCGTGAATGTTGGATGGTGCAAAGGCTTTGAGAAGGCTAAATCGACATGGATGGTCTAGCCTACTAATGATACGTATGTGTCGGTTTGATGCTGCCGGAGTTGCTCATCAAGCGAAACAAGGTGAACGAGTGATCACTCCCCTGATCGTGATCATCGAGATGATGCGCTTTAGCACGCCGGCAGCCGATGTCTTGCGTCTCGGCCATGCCTACGATGGAAAGGGCCCTCCTCAAGCTTTGCTTCACTAATTTTGTAGCTCCACTGACTGTTGCCTTGGCATCAAGGTGGGAAGAAACCGCTTCCACCGCTGGCATGCACAATACACATCTCTACCAACATAGAAAATTTCATGTACCTCTCTCATAATGGCGGGCACTGAGTCCCCCTCCTGGCGATGCACTGAGTTGGTCGCCCAAATCCATCCTAAATCTCTTGTCGAGCATGCCTTGCACCCACGCAATTCTGCACATCATGGGGACGAATTCTATACTGCACCGAGCGGTGGAGTCCTCGGGATCTGCCATCTCCTAATCGTCATCGGGATCTACACACGGATAATTTGGTGGCGGTGGCATCTTATCGCCATTAATGACGTAATGGCTGAAAAAATATTTATAATTGCACAAGAATAATTAGACAATTTCAATAAATAGTTTAATAAAAACAAGTTAAAAAAGAAAATGTTCGAAATAAATTTAAAGAAAACAATAATATTACCTCTATCATCCGGCGGCTCATCTGTACGCATCGATGTTTGGAACACCCTCGCCCAGTCCAAAACCGGCACATGGACGGGGGACCGAACGAAGGGATGCTCATCGGCGCTTTGCTAGCAACTCTGAGTGCATCATGTCTGATATCCTCATGGAAAAATTTGACTCGCTCTTGAGGCATAGCTCTTGTCCCCACATGCGCGTTCGTACATGTAGCATCAACCTACGCTGCCAGGAACAAAAGTAGGCCTCATCTCTTGGAAACCTACTCCAAATAATAAACAAAAATGGCTGCGAAGCAAAGGAAGTTCACCCTCCCTTGTGCACTGAGCTCTGCGACATCTATCTAAAGTTGTGTGCGGAGGCTGTCACATAAAAATGGTAGACCACCGCACAAGTCATAGGCGCACCTGTGACAAAGAAATCAACATAAAATAGAAGCGGTCGACTAATGTGTTTTCTATCTCTAGTATGGTGTGGAAACGATCGAAATTAGTAGTGAGAGGCACCTTGCGTCCTCTCCACCAAATGAAGCAATATGTAGCCAACCTCCTAAGACACGAAAGGCTACTGCAGGAGACGATATATTCGTGCTAATGTATCTTTGGGATTACACCAACTCACTCCCCTTGCTTGCATAGCCAACGAGGACCTATAGGAACGAGGGAAAATCCCACCCCTCTCCTCGATAGGCCGAGTAATAGGAAATAGATTTCCTCCTTAATCGGTGCATACCAGCACGGATTTGGGACCTAACTCCGGAAAAGCCTATCAGGTGGGCATTCCACCTGTGGATAAGCTATCGCAAAGAAACCACGGTGGCCCTTTAGGGAGTTTCGCCTCGATTATCAAACTTGAGGAGGCCTATCTCGCTTAGGAGCACCTTGGGTGGCTAATGTAATAGGACAAGGGTACGCATATCTATCTCCCTCTCTCGTGCACTCCCACGGGGAACGACGTTATACTGGGTCCCATCTATTGTTGTTGATGTTCCCTCTCTTCTCTCCTTTGGCGTCATTGAATGATTGACATATTAAATAAAAATATTTTATTAAATGAGACATGTATTTAGGAATATATATATATATATAACATTTTTTGAAGAAAAAGAAAAAAGAAACAATCGGTGAGCCACGACAAACGCATGCACTCGTAACGGGTGTGTGTCATTTTTTTGTCGCACACCGAGCCGGTGCGCACATGGAAATTTTTAGCACCTCTGCCTTCTGGAATTGTTACGAGGTCATTGGTGCGGTGGTATGTGAGACCACAACCATTGACTATTTACCAATGTAGGGAGGACGTACGCGAGAAAAAACTATGTGCCCGAGCGATATGAGTTTAGGAGAGCGGCTACGCCACTCCTTACATCACTACATAGTCAATGGTGTGGTCCTTTATGTGACCCGCACCGCCGGCTATGTCCGGTTCGGGAGGGCGATGCGGCGGCAAAAGTACGCAGGTCCCAGAGGCGGATATTTCCCGTCCCACGCACTACATTCCCGCAATTATACATGGTCCAATGGTGCGGTGGCGCACCCTTGGCTATGTCCCGGTCGAGGAGCGGTGCGTGCTTTGACAAAATACCGTCCGAGGGCGGATATGTTCCGTCAACGCAATACATTCCCGCAATTCTACATGGTCGATGGTGCGATCGGGTAGCTGACCACACCACCAATTTTTTTAATTTTTAAAAAAACACGATCAAGATCATTGGGTTCCACACGCGGTGCGGATACCATTAGCACTAGGCAGCAGTGCGGCCTGTATATTTACAAACGACGTCGCATGCGGGTGCTGGTGAATGGCTCGAGCACACGCACACGGTTTTTAAATAAAGGTGGATGCTAAGTTATTTTAGAAAAATATAGTCTGCTAAAAAGGTTTAATTATGGAAAAACCTGAGCTAAATACACTATACATTTGGCCGCCGAGAACATATATTGGCTATAGGGCGCTTAAAACTAATTTTTTCCCACGATTTTTGGCGAAAATTCGAAAATGGAGATGGTGGGCAATAGAAAATAGCCGGTGTAGTGACGATGGGATCCTTGCGATGGCAGGGCGCCTCACACAAGGTAAACTGGCACGGTGCTTGTGGATCGCGAGACGCAACGAAAAAGTGAAAAATGTGGATTTTTGGCCGTAATGTATCGACCTTGTTCCGGTGCTGCGGGTTTCTACAGGTGCATCGAGTGATTTATTACAAGCTGCTGCTTCGGGTTGTTTCGATTTTGGCGCGTTTTAGGACACTGCTGGTGTTGAATCTTTGTTGAGGGCTTCGGTGCGGCCCATGGTAATGAGATGCAACGAGGGCAATTTTGTCTGCAGGGTGCACGGTGTCCACGTGTGCGATTTTTTTGTACTTGCACGGGTGCTTTCTATAGTGGAACGCACGGGTACGGTTTAGGATGAGAAACACACTGGAGAGACATCTGCACGAAAGCCTCCACCCACTAATCTCCTCTAGTTAACCTCCACTACAAATGGATGTCTTAGCTACTTTTATAAGGAAGTTCCTCAGCATGTCTGCATAGAAGGTATTTTGCCTAGCATCGTATAATAATATGTCTTTCCCACAAATGTTTTCGACACAGGTGTGTTTGGAGAGCGATAGAGTTCACTATTGGTCTTATTGGAATGCCATTCTTGTGAATTGCGCACCATAAATTCTAAAAGTGTAATTTTCCTAATGCCATCGGCCTATTTACGATTACCAATATTCAAGGTTGGGAAGATATTATGGCTTGTTTTTAACTATATATATCACCTGTATGAGATATAATTATTTTGTAGCCTCCACCTTCGCCTTCGACATTGCAGAGAAAAAATGATGTAAGGAAAATGATATAGAGATTCAACTCGAAAATTTTCCAACATGGAATAGTTGCGCTGCAGAGCTCTTGTGGAAATTTGGGTGGAATTGCATCCCATATGGGATCCAACTTTTTATCTTTTACGTACCTATCTAAAATAAATGCAAGCAAAGTATTGAAAATTCATGCTTGCGAAATTTCTAGGTGTCAACAGGCTGCGAATCTTAAATATGTACGGCCCATATGTTCAATCGTAGGTCATTTTGGGAGTTGATTTGACTCTTCAAGCATGTTGACATTCATTCACACATAATTGTTGAAAGGGACCTAAACCTAACATTGGATGTTGTAGAAATCCAAGCGTCACGAGAAAATCCGAGATCCTCCTAAAGCGACCTTCTTTACGAAAGATCTTCAATCACAGAGGCACTTTGCCACGCTGCTCTCGATCCAATATTTCCGATGTCTGTCAAAATGGTAGGTTGGGTATGGAAGGTATTGTGAAAACAAATTGATAGATTTATGGTGGACTCCCAGTGTGCTTTAGAATGAAAACCGTCTCAAATCATGGAATTTATTTTTTTGACATTTTTTATGATGATGCCATCATTTTGGAATGACTAGATGATCTAGAGGACATTAAAATGTCCTTCAAATTCAACTAGATGTGGGTTAATGATCGATTTTCGGGATGGTTCTACCTACATTCGTAGTTTTTCCCTCTCATCCCAGGCATAACATATCCGGTGGAATGTGGTATTAGTAAATATTAGAAGGTTGAAATCATTGGTGAGGAAATGGATCAAAAACATAAATTTGGGGCTTAGAAAGTAACACCTATCAATAGATAAAAATATTCCCCTTTCTGATGGATCGAAATGGCGTAGAGATACTTTTGTGAGAAACAACATTAAGTAATTTTAGAACTAGTGATCGAGAAAGGATAAAATTATAAAACTTGAGGAGAAAGAGCGAGCATCAAAAAATTAGACTAGCACGGAATCGAAGGAGGAGATCTAAGAAATACTAAATTTTTTCACATGCGTTTCATGGAGAAAGAAAAGACTCAATATGGGAAATGGAATATTAAATGGAGAATTCTCTGGAGAACTTTTTTTCAAGGAGATCAAGGAGGTAGCATTCCATCACTTCAAAAACCAATTTCGGGAAAGGGAGGAGAGGCTACATGGTCAAAAATATGGACCTTGTCGGCCTTTTTCACTTCATGGATAAACAATGAAAAAACTACTATGATTTATGGCTTCGTATTTCCAATGAGAGTTGGTCCAAACCCTGAAGGAGATGTCGAAAAAATCTCTGGGCACTGGTGGGCTGGCACTGAAAAAAATTTCCCTTCACTTCCTTGATCTCATGGGCCCCGATTTGGTAAAGATGATGCAGCCGATTAGAATCTGCGGAAAAATCCTAGGTGCGAAATCAATTCAACCTTACTTACTTGTATTCCTAATAAATATAATTATTTGTCTCTTAATGATTATAGGAAAATTTTGTTATGTAACTCTCTCTGTAAAATTATGTCCGAGCTTATCGCTAAACGTGATCGAAAAAAATAATCTCGCACATATTTTTCGAGATAAGTTTGGTTTCTTGTCTAGAGCGAGAAAGTCCACGATGCGATGCCCATTGCTGAAGAAGGAAAATTCCCTCGGGAAAATAAAGGAGGCTTACAAATCATGTTTCATGAAGATCGATCTCGATTGAGCTTTGAATTGTGTAGATTAGAAGTTCCTCACCATGATTCTATACAAAATCGGTCCAAACATAGACATGTCTAATGGATAATGGCTTGCATCACACTCCAACATCCGTGGAGGTTCTCACCAGTGGGGATCCCAACTGATTTCTTTAAAATCAACGGAGGCTTCGAGAAAAGTATGTTAATTCTCTCCTCGCGTGTTATTCTAGTAATGGAGGAAATTAAACGGGGATCAACACCATGAAAGAGGCTAACACTATGTAAAGGATGTGGGATTTCTAGAAACTATGACCTATTGCATCTATTATTCATGGATGATATTTTATGTTCGGGGGCGAGAAAAATCTCGGAATGGGAAGCATTCCACTGAGACTTTTGCGAAATTTAGCAAAAACACGGGCTTAATATTAACGAAAAAAAATCAGAACTTATTTTTGATGATGGTGGTTCGATGGAGATAGTGAGGGATTGCATCTATGTTTTGGAGTTTAATATCCACCCATTGAAAAATAGCTTCCAAATAATTGCGTTGTAATTTGAAACCTTGTAATTACAAGCTTTCGAATGGGATTGAAACTTACGAAAAGTCTGAGAGAGTGTTATTCCACTCATACCATAGATGTTTAACACTCGACGAGCGAGGTTATCTTGATACGAGCGTTTTTCAAAGAGTATTCGGAAAGTATGTCGGTGCATATTTTTCACATCCCACAATCTATAATTAAGAAGATTGAATCTAATTAAAGCATGTATGTTTCCACAGAGACATAAACATGATCGTTTGAGAAATTATAGAGCTCTTTCGAGAAAAATACACGGAGTTTCTTTGCTGTTTCTCAACAATAATATTGAATTTATTATGGCCAATTTCCTACGGTCGAGATTCGACTCTAAAAAATGTCTCCTCGCTAGTCTCAAATTGATCTCCAAATCGATAAAGAATGGCCGCCGGGGCATACTAAATTTCAAAACTTTTAATCTAGCTCTTTTGACAACCAATATATGGTGTATCTTTGGAGTAGGGTTATGGGAAAATATTATGAAAAAATAATATCATTCATTGTTTGTGGACTTAGATGCACTGGATCCACAATGGTGTTCCATCTAAATCATGTATGTCGATGAGCGGGGAGAAGCCCTACAAATTGCAATCCCTTAGCTTTGCGGTAATTTGTGTTGGAGTTGTTGGCAACGGTTGCAAGTAAAAGTGGGGATTAAAAGCAAGCCTAGAAGCCACCTCTCTTAATTCTCATAACCCGCATCGGCTCCTAAATCAACACGAGAAAATCCGCCTTGTCCAACATTTGGAGCCGGGCCCCCGATTTCCTCACTGTCATCCCCCCAATTGGCCTCATGCTTGGGAAATTAGAATGTTGAGTCCATGTGGTGGCACGGTGGGAAGTATGCCACAACAATATACGCCAAGGCGGGTATCACATTCTTAACATGTCCAAAAAATCTCGTTTGGGGCACTATTATATTTGATGGTATTTGGATAGCATGAGACTCTCAAGCATATGTGAACATCTGCTTCCTACTCACAAAATATCCATTTTTCCAATCTCACTACGCCAAAAATGTGATCCCGAGATGTCAAGATTTTATGCTTCACATGGTTAATTACGCAATCAATCATATGTTAACCTGGGATACTCTACGAAGAAAGAGGTTTTTGTGGGCCCTCACATCTCGTCATATTTCTGAGATACGGCTTGGAATATTGTTTACATCTCTTCATTCTCTTGCCCTTTCTGGCGAGGACATATGGATGAAGGTGTCCTCTCTCTTGGGGATACGAGGTCATTGGTGATGGGTCCTCCATTTTTGTATGATTTTTTGCTTGCAAAAACCAATCAAAATAACTTTGAGTTGTTCTTATTTACATTTTTTTGCGGCATATGGTGTTGTTAAAATGAGTATACCTTTTGAAGAGACCACTCCCCATCCCAATTTGACAGCACTTTGCATTGTTTGCACATTTTCCAAGAGATAGGTCCCTTATGCCCCAAATATTCCTCTGAGGTGAATCTCTCTGTGGTTGACTTGTCCAACATTTTCCACTATTTTCTTCTCCTATGGGGATTTTTTGTTGGGTGTTGTGGTTGTGGTGTCTCCCTGCCAACTCATAATTGTCCTATTGCTTGAGGTGGTTTTCCAACTGTGAAAGAAAGCGCAGAGCATAAATTTTGGCCTAATGGGGTGCCTTACGAGTGGCACTGATGGTTCGGTGTATGAAACATTATGGTTGTTGAGGACTCCCTCTCAACGATGCGAGATAGATTCAATATCGCAACTTGCTTACGATTTTTATCCCTTTTCAAGTCGATGCAACATATTTTGGGGAACAAAAATGATATACGAGTATAGAAGTGCATGTTATCTTGGTTATCAATGGCGGTATAGATTTTATTATATTATAGGTATCGGTATAGTTTTGATACTGGATCTATTATCTTGTATTTCGTTCTTAGATATTTTGCATGGATATTTTGCAAACTTTCACATTCCGAGGAAAAGGGAAAATAGAAAGCCCAATAATAAGTGGCAGTGCATAAACAACAAAATTTAGCTAAAAGAAGTTGATCACATAACAAACCATGTGAAATGCGGGTAAAACAAAAGCGTGAGGGTTTCACCTTTAGAATGAACTTCGCGGCATTGTAGGGGCGTAGCACATCGTTCTTAACATGGAAGATGAGAATGCTAGGGTCTTTGTAGTTTTGCAAAATTAGCGATAAACACTGCTTGAGAGACAACATCAAAACCACTTTGGAATCCTAGGCGGATCTAGCCCTCCTAGATTCGAGGAGAGGGATCTATCTTTTATAAGTGTTTTCAAATATATGATATTCAAGGCTTATGATATGATATTAGGCTAGTTATAAAACACGATGGTTTTTGTTTGTTTTGGTTGGGATGAATATCATTAAAAGCTGAAGGAAGTCTTTTTTTAGGGGCAAAGGTGTGAAGTAGGTTGAAAATGGTTCGGCTGATAAGATAAGTAAAGCAGAGTGTCAATCCATTGGGCTATGGAGTAGCAAAGGAAATTTAATTGCACAACAAGTTTGAAGAGTGGCCTATGGGGCAAGGTCATCTCATGCTCAACGAGATCTCTTTAAGTTGATTTATGGTATGAAACATTAAGAAGTGGTGAAAGAAACAAACATATAAGACGAAAGAGCAGGAGAGCAGCACCAGATCAAAGTAAGGACTTTTAACCTAGCTTTGCTTTCGGCGTACTCAAAGGAAAACAAAGGATAGCTTAAGATGCGAGTAAGAACTTTTAATACTGGCACCATTTCGGCACATATTCCCAGAAGAAAACATTCAAAATAAACATAAAATAGCTTAAGATCAAGTAAGAAATTTTCACCTAGCACTTTAACTTTCGGCATATTCAAAGGAAAACATTCAAGATAAACATAAAATCTAGTCTAAGATCAAGTAAGGACTTTTAACCTAGCCACACTTTTTGACATACTTTCGAGGGATCTTTTCACGGCATTAGCATTGTTGGAGAAGAAAGCCCAGAGGACGGGGCTAACAATAAACTTCTCCAATTCAACTTTAGTTAGCAAACTTTGTAAGAACATTCAAGGACAAAATCTCAAGTTTTAATCGACACTGAACCAGTCTCCATGCATTCAACTGAGCGCAGATCACACTCTGTGGAGCGGAAATCCTCGAAATACACGATTAGTGCACATAAAGATAAATATTTATTAGTGAGATTTAGGAAAGTACACTGACGGTCAAATCCTAATATATATTTGCTATTATTTAATACGGGGAAAATGGACAATATGGAAAGAAACATGAGAAAAATAGCTGAGTTACGATGAGAAAAAACATCACCATTAACATAGACCAAGATCATAAATACGACTTGCATATTTGATGTTCAAACCCGGTTAAAATCTTCAGAGTACGTTGGGTCTTTATAGCTTTCAAACTTCTCATCTACTGCCTATCTTTTCTTCTATTACAAAGCGAAGGTTCCAACGGCGTCAATAACTATTTACATGCAATGAGTATTCAAAAACCAACCCTTACAATGTGCTCCTCCTAGAGGTTTTTATAGAAGAATGAGGGGAGTGAAGTGTAAAGAAGGGTTCATTTGTTCATTTAAGCGAAGAGTAAGTGCTTCGGCCTTTGAGAGGGTCGGTGGAGAAGAAATGACATGTATTAACTCTTATTAATTTTATTTTACAATAAATTTCATCAGCCTTAGTCACCTTTGTTGACTTTGAGCTCTTATTAGAGCGGCATTGAAATTCTATAAAGTGTCTTTGGAAAATATCTCCTATGCGTGCATTCAATTTTGTATTCTTTTTTGAGGAGATATAGGAGTTTGGCGCGGTGGAATTTTGAGGAGTAATTACCTCAATGATGTGGCATTTGGAGGATTCCTTTGTTGATACTGTCATCTTTAGTGGCATAAAACATCATTGTTTAACTCTAAATTTGTGTTTTAAGGCTGAGTCATGCCTTTTTTAGTCTTCTTCGGGCTTTGATTCCTTTATTGGCTTGTCTTAACATTTCAAATTAACTTTATCTCCATATTGTGCTTTATCCCTTTAAAGCTGACAGGATTAATTCTTTGTGATCTTTGAACTTTGTGCTTTTAATAACTTCATTTTTAATTCCACAGTATACTCTTTACTTGATCTTCATTAACTTTATTTGTTCACGGATGAGTGCACGCTGGAGGGTCTTACTTTGTAACCAATGCTTCACTGGACTCGGCCCTCTTTGTCCCTTTGTGGGCTGTATTGAGCTTTTGGCGCTGAAAAGCACACCATAGAACCTACATGAAACCACCACAAAACATGTTATAAAACTACTGCGTGGTCAAAAAATACGGCTTTCGAGGTGTACAGCGGAAGCTGAGACGAGGATATGCGAGGTGGAAGAATAGATTTCATGGCGGAGGGGCAAAAAACACCGCAGCAGTTCGAATTTGAATATATGCGCAAAAAGAGGCAAAGTGGTTTTCGCGAAAACAACGGAATGGTTTTAAGCATCGCGCAATGATTGAGTGGTAGCGATTTTATGGTAAAAACAAACATGATCCCAATGATAAGAAGACGCATTGCTTCTACTAAGAAACCGGTGGTCCTCGCGTGAGTTTTGGTTGTTAAACCTTGGCGAAAAAAATTTTGCACGAAAGTGAGTCGTAAGCGGGTGGATCGAGGAGAAGATCCAATGACTACGGGAGAGCGCGATGGAGAGAGTTGCATGGTGGAGAAGAGGCCGGTGGAATCCGAGGTGTTAAGCAATGGTTGGGAGAGGAGGATTTCGGGTAGTGGGAGGTGCGTCTTGACGGTCTTTCGGGATGTCGAGTTAAAGGAGCGTGGTATGAATTTTATAGATCGATGGCGGAGATTTGATTATAGGGGTGAAAGGATAGAATTACGACTGGGAGGGATAGGGGAGAAAGGGAAGCATGGTGGCCATCGCAGTCTTTGAAGGTCAACGACGGGGATGGATGGATGGATATTCGAGCGATCGAAAGAATGGGAGAGGGCGTGTGATGGGTTAGAGATGGGATCAAAGCGCGGATTGCCAGTCGGATCCTAGGGATCCACGGTGTGCTAGATTTCGTTGGGGCATTGCGATTGAGAGAGAGGTTTACAGAGAAAGCTGCGGGTTTTAGAGGGAAATGTTGATGTGATAGGGGCTAGATGTTTGGTGCGCTGCATGGGTGTCATGGAGAAAGAGCGTGACCAAGGGGCCAAGGGACAAGGGCCTAATCACATCGGAGAAAAAAATAGAGGTGTTGCGATGAAAATGGAAAGCGGCAGAGCTGAGCGATGGCACGTGAGAGGCTTAAGTCTTTTCATTGTCGAGGTTTTTGGGCCTCGATTACGCGGTAGAAAAGAAGGAAGGGGCTTAAGAGCTTGTGTATAAAAAAGGGTGCTGGGCCAAAAGAGTTTTTAAGGGCCTTTTGAGGATTAGTAGGCAGGTGGTTTAAATCAAAGAAAGAGGGAGTTTTTATGGGTTTACGAGATTTTTTTATGAAATGAAGAGTAAAAATGGGTTTTTCAAGGGAAATGAGGAGGATAGAAATAAGAGGGAAAAAAATGAGTGATATGATTTTTGGAGGGAAAGCTGTGAAGGTAAAAAGATGGGAAAAATGACTAGTAGTCTCCTTCATACATCAACTTTTCTTGAGGACTTTTAATGAAGATATCGGTAAAATAGAAGGGATGTTTTGGACAAGGGACGACAAGGCTTCAAGAACTCACAATTTTTCTTTAAGAAACTTGTTTCTTGAAGACTAAAGATTTGTTTAGCCATCATTTGTTGTAACAAAATTTACTTGATGTGCTGGCCAAATGCTCCACTTGGGAATGGAAGCTCCTCGGAGGTGTCGAAAAACTTGATTGATCTCTCGTGGATGCGGACACATGTGCCTTTATCCATTGACAACCTTTTCTTCCTTGATCATGATGCTTAGAAAGATGAAAGTCGGTAATTTGTATCGGCAAACAAATTCTCCCAAACATTCTACCTACAAAGCCTATTTTCTTGACATTTTTCTTCATGCAGGTGCACTTGGACTTGCAAACCTTTTGACATCAAAATTTTATTCTTTTGACCGACGAGAAACTGATCTAAATCTATCCTGTTCTTCCATGAGTTCATATTAAGCGATTGAACTCATAAATTCTCCTAACTAAGCTACTATCTTCCGGGATTAAAAGCGCATGCGGCATATTTTATTCTCTTATTTTCTAAGAAATAGAAATTTAAACACGATCAGAAATCGGGGATTAGATTGTACGATTTTCTATGAGTGTCTATGTACAAGATGCACATAGACTCATATTTGCGAAATATCTAAAAACAAAATTGTGAATGCTTAAGATATGAAAAACAAAAAATAACATTCTTCATTCTTTCTTTCGACTTTTGGTTTTGATCTTTTTAAGAAAGTCGCTCTTTTCTAGTCTTTCTTGGTTGAGTTTTTAAGCATGTTTGAACCAATTCTCTTCTTCTTTAGTTCAGATTTTGGTCTAATTAGAGCCATTCTTTCTATCTTAATCTAATCTGCTGATAAGCCAAGATTAAATTGTGGCTAATGCGATCCACTAACCTATCACCGGTAAATTGAAAATCTATCTAGTCATGATTAGGTTGTATGACTAAATAGCAGTGTTTCCCACACAGTAGTGGCATTTAAGCTTGCACACTTTCGAGGAGTTTCTCTTCATTTTTGGTATGGGGTTGTACCTTTCTTGTTTTTATTTACGCCCTCTTTTCTCTTTTTCTATTGTTTGTATGCTCAAAATTCTAGTGAAGTGTTATATACGATCAAAAAGGAAAAAACTCTTAAACTAAGAAAATATTAGTTAACAAAATTAATGTTTGAGAGCCCTTCCATTGATAGGACCTCCAGTATGTATGCAGCTCCATCCAATTCTTGAAGAAAGAATGCATTGTTCCCAATAGAAAATTGAATAAGATAAGGGTCTTTGCCATAAATTATCAAATTTTCCATGTTTTCCCTTATCTTCTCTCCTTGGATCTCATTTCAAGACTTTGTCACGCAATCTTAAAATCACTTGCCCTTGGTTCTTTTTGTCAAACGACACTTTCTTGATGTTTTCTTGTAGTTGTTGTGCTCGCAGTCAATACTTCCTCCCTGGTTTGTTGCGGAATGTATAGTTTGATTTATTATTCTTGTCATCATCATCTTCTGACTGTACTTCTACGGATCGACTTCATGGTTGTCACTCCTAAACGCTGTGGTTGGAAATATTGCATCGAGTTCCATAAAATACGTGGTAAAGAGACATTCCATTTGATCGCGTCGATAAACTGTCTGCCATAATACATGTACTAGCTTATTGTTTCGCATGATCTATGGTATCTTCGACAACTTCTTGATTATGTTTGCATGCTTTTATTTGAGGATTACGCTTGAAACCATTACCTTCGGGGTAATAAGCTATAGAATGACCCAATATAATGCGATATTTACGACAAAATTCTGCACATCTTTTTGAGACCCAAATGCGGTAGCATTGTCGGTTATGATCTTTCTAGGACGACGAAATCTAGAGAGTATATGGTTTTCAAGAAATGAAATGATGATTGAATCTGTGGCATTCCTAGATGGGATGGCTTCTATCCACTTGGTAAAATAGTCTATTGCTGCCGAGAGATCCATCTATGTTGTGTTGGGCGGATGAGGGAGGATGGATTTCGATGAATTCTAGAGCCCACTGCGAAAAGGAGCTTCAGCAGTGATTAATGGTTGTAGAAAGTAAATTAAAGACGGTTTTCTTTTGCCTTCAAAAAATTTCACATTTGTGACGGACGGTCAATCATTTTGTAGACATCTTGAAAGAGAGTGGGCCGGTAATAACCGGCTCTAACGATTTTTTTAGTAGTTGAATTCCGGTAGAGGATTGGCCTCCACATTCTCCTTCATGAAACTCATGCTTGATCTTTTCCGCATCATTCTCACGCAAACATTTAAGCAATAATCCACTAGCATTTGTTTATTTTTCCAATATAAAAATTTATTCAAAATGCTATAATTCTACGGCTTTCAGCTTTACAGAATCTTTCACTTTGTTTTAGACAAACCGGGAGGGCATTTAGATTGAGAAAAACATACAGAAAAATATCGGCATACCAAGATAAATTCAAAAAATGATCTTTCAATAATTGGAGTTGTCAAATCTCATCTGTTTATCTAATGCATTAGAATGTATTTTATATCAAAGAGCTTGAAATTTTGATTCGGTCATAAGTTTTTCTAGTCCTTGACCTTTTATGAGCTTAGTGGGTTTGATTTCCTAAATCATATTCTAAAAGTACGGCAATATACTTTCATCTTTTGCCATCTGGATACTTGGGTCAATATGTCTTTTACAAGCTGAATGAGACACAAATGCTATTATGTGGAAAGTGTAAAAATATAAACTGCGAAGTCTTTAAGGATTTGACTAAGGCAAAGGCTTTTTTTTCCATTATATTGTACTTCAAAGGTGAGATCTCTTAATGCCTTGCATGAAAAATGCAATTGGCTACTCTTATCCATTCATGTTTTTACGTAATAGGATAGACGACTACTATGTGTTTTGATACAAATGAAAAAAATGAAGAAATCCTTTGTAAAATCGGGACTAATGAGAGCGTAGGTGTTTTGGTAAGTGCTTGTTTTGACTCAAATGATTTCTTTGCTTCTAAGGTCCATTTAACTCGTTCTTCTCTTTTAAGCATATTTGTCATGTTTCTAAAGAGTTTAGCTAGATTGTAATGTATGAAGAAATTAATCTTCCCAATGAAAGATTGAAGTTCCTTGATGTTTAGGATGGTTGATTTGCAATATACCATCAATTCTCTTTGGATATATCCTTATTCTTTCTTCTTATATGATATGTCCAAGAAGTTTACTTTCTTGGAGACCAAACAATGTTTTCTTTGGATTTAAGGATAACTCAAAATTTTCTACATTTTTTCAAAGACTTTTCTCAAGTGTATTAGGTGTTCTTCACATGTTTTAGAATAGATAGTAATGTCATATAAGTAAATCACTATGAAGTAACCTATTTCTTCGAAAAATAAAATATCCATGGCTCTGCGAAATGCTAGCGTGACATTCATTAAACCCAAAGGACATTTTTCAAATACATGAAAGTACCCCAGAGGTGTATTAAAGGCTATTTTAAGTTGATCATCGGGATGTACCAATATTTGATTGTAACACGAGAAGTCATCTAGTGAATAAATTCTTCTAGAACCAACTACCCTTTGTAAGATATGATCCATTTTGGGCAGAGGGATAATTGTCCTTTAATGAGGCTTTGTTTAAGTTTCTAAAAACAATGCAAAAGCCTTACTTCTTATGTTTTTCTTCCTAGCGAGTACAAGATTAGACACCCACTCGAGTATCTAACGGGGACTATAATTCCAACATCATACATTTTTCTAATTTCTTTCTCTACTAGAGGTAATTGAACGGGGTTTTATTACTGCGCAATTTTTTGTTTAAAAGTTTTATGGTTTTCTTTAGGGGTATCTTATGTTGGATTATTTCTATATCATATGATTTAGGATCTTCATAGCTCCATGCAAACACCGTCAAGAAAATTCTTTAAAAGCTCAATATATTTCGGTTTAATGTGAGTTGGCAGTGTCTTGGACAATTTGATCATTTTGAGCTTTTCCTCGCTTTGCCCTAGGTTGCATTCTTCTACTTTAGTTTCAATAGGTTCCAATTTTGGCTTTTAGCGACACCATTCAAGTCAAACAATTCCTCTAATGGGACCGATCCTATTGGCAAGGCTGTGATATTTAGATTGCGACACTTCTAAATCTTAATTTTCTAAATCTATGTTATTCTATGTTTTATGATTGGGCTCATAGGTTAATAGATTTATTTCGACAATCTCGGGAGATTTTTTCTTCTTCAAAAAAGTGGGTTTTCTTAATAATCCGAGTCTTGTTCATACTACGAATCCGAGTTTGATGTTTCAAAATCATTTTTAGAGCTGTAGAAAGTCTTCTATTTGTTTATATACGTCAAAAACTTGGCAATATTTTTTCATTATACGGGACAAGCTGAGTCTACATTTGACTTGGGTGGTGCATTGTTTGGTTTCATAAGGTGTAAGACAAGTCCTGTGACAATAGGCTAATCCATTGGCAAGGATATTTTGATTCCTTAGGATAAAAGTAAGTTGGAATTCATCAAATATTTTTAACAAGTCCATGGCATCATCTCATAGGATTTAAATGCGGGATGTTTGGCCTTTATATTCCCCATTTACTTGCCCAATTATAACTGCATCTCAGTGAACTTTTATTTCTTTTAGCCCCTAATTTCTTAAATAAATGTAGGCCTAAAATGAGAGCCTCATACCTTTTCTTTGTGTTATTTGTACATTAGAAGTTTAATCTAAAGGAATGTCCCTCGGCATGATGATTGTTTTCAGCATTGTACACGATATGCACACGCCCTTCTTGCACTAGTTTAAGAGAAAGATCCATTAAAACTCATACTCCAAAGAGGACTATTTCAGATTTGACGTTTACTTCATTGTTGTCCTCTTTGTTTAGTTTAATGCAATGGAGTCATTGTGATGTTCCCGTGGGTTTGCACTATCTTGAATTTTTGTTTCTCTTCCTCAAGATTTTTCAATGTTTTTGAGTTTTTGTTCTTTGATTTCCATGGTACTGTAGTATATACATGATTGTTTTGGACCTTAAGACCTATAGTGCCCATTTCTTGCAATTTTCTTTGTTTGCAAAAGCTGTTTTTAGTTTTCTCTTAATTTTCTTGCCTAATCTATGGTTGCCCCTATGTTTGAATGTGGAATGATTACTACATGGGGTGATGTTTCATTAATTAGCTCTTGCTCATTGGGAATCTCATCATTGAAAAGAATAAATGAGTCAAGGTTAGTGTGTATAGAGTAAAGGAGAGTTCTCGCGGTCTTTCTTGGTTGCTCACCATGTATTTCATGTGTGTTTCCCTATAGAGCCTTCTAGGTTGGTGAGAGAACGGGGAATGGTGGCATAAGTCATATCCATTTGCATGAGTGCATTATAACTTAGCACCCCTTGATCTTGAAATAAGGATGTCATATTTGGGGGGTATATCAACCACTACAATGTCCATCACTAAGCTTTTCGATCAGAACTTGAGCTAAGTTAACACGAGAGATCTTTTATCAGGCCTAGGCATCTTACTCTACTTGAATCAAAGGAATATAAATCCTTATAAGGTCTATTTACCTCAACCTAGTTTTTCCCATGATTATTTTGGGCATAAGGTTATGTGATGCGAATCAAGCATGGCATTGCATGCAAAATATTATCATGGATGTTTAAGAGATGTAGAATGGAGGTAGTTCCTTCTTGAAATTTTCCTTCAATTTTAGGACCAAAGCAGGAAAAGCCTACGAATTGTATCATCATTTAAGTTAATAGTATCATGAATTTCTTCTATGTTTATAGCTTTCACAACGACATCTATATACATTTGAGTGATTAACTCAGTAGGGCAGGGATAGGGATTTTAATTTTGGCAATTTCACTCTCTAGGTTGAAGGAATTTGATTTTTCAAAAAAGTTTGACTCAACCTTCTTAGTCAACGATTGATCGGGCAAAATCGACTTGTTGATTTCTACAATTCCTGACGCGATTAAAATGGTTTTGGAGAGAATTAGTTGAAATACTAGTCTTTCGCTAGGGTTACCATTGTGTTTTTCATTGGTTTGTGTGTCTTTTTCCCCTATTGGATCGGGACTTTCAACCTTTGTTTTAAGATTTTACTCTTTGTCTTTTTTGAGTGGTGTTTACGGAGGCTATTTTTGCCGGAATTCTGGAGGTTTTTGTTCTTGGGAGTTTATTTATTCTTTTTAATTCTTAGGTCATATTGTTTAGGTGACCCTATGATGGAATTTTCAAAGTTTGGTTCATAGTATTCGGTTCGGTCTTCTATCATCATAGGGTGTATATAGACTTTGTTTTCTTTCATAAATGAAATCGGAATCCTCATTGCTTACTTCTAACATGTTCATGTGCTCATCCTACGTTTGGTCATTTATTTCTTCATCCTCATTGATATAATTTTTCTTGAAAAGGTCTAATCTATTGATCATCATCTCTTTGTACGTTTTGAGGTTGATTTCTCCTAAAGTTTTGATTTTGGTTTTGGGGCTGATTTCTGTTTTGAGGGCTGATTGATTTTCTCTAGATTGAGGCTCTCTCGAGCATGTCTCATTCTCTCCATCATTTTCTCCATCATCCTTTCTAATTTTGAGTCGGATGTAGAAGGTGTAGTGTCGTCTAGATAGGATATCATCTTCTCAATTTTCATTAGACTCTCTTTTCAATCAAATAGGCCATTTCAAGATCAAATCCTTCGGGGAATTTGGCCAAAAGCTAAGCCTTGTGGAGGTTTCAAATGCAGGGGAAGTGCATTATAAACACTATTAAATCTAGTGCAATAATCTTGCACACTTTCTCCAGACATTTCTCTTGAGATTGTTATAATGCGAAAGTATTGGGAGAGAGTTATTCCTAACTTGCCATTTGTTTATGAATGTTTGATGAAAAGCTTGGAGATCATTAATACTGTGAGGGGTTAAGCCTTTTCTGAACCATTTTCTTGCTTCTCCCCTAGAATTTGGAGCAAATAATATAATTTTAATGGTCTCATCATCTATCTCATTTCTATCAAAATAGTCATTCATCTTGTCTACATGTATTTGAGTAGTAATGAACCACTAGCATCATGCTGTGAGTCTTGGAGTGATGATCTGTGTGGGAAATTGGCTAAGGGTAAAGGTAGGACTAGAGGAGCATACCATGTTGCCTGATATGAGGTTGTGGAAAAAATAAGGGGTTCTGAAGAGAAGGGTTTATGAAAGGAGGAGGAGGATGAGAATGGAGTAGTTTGAACGATGGGTGTATGGATAACGGTAGTATTTGGACCCGTCGAAAGAGGCTTGTTGAGCATATCTAGGATGAGAAAAACCAAAGTTATGAATGAAATGAAGGTCGGGTGGAGTGGTTTCTCTACTACCACGATGTTCACCACTATGTTGGGGGTGAGTGTGGAGACTCAAAGTATATCTGATCTATATCATCAAGTGACCTAGTTCTAAAGGGGTTTCTTAAGTCAACTTGTGTATCTTGTAGAGCTAGAGAAATTCGGGGACGAAAATTAGCTCTATGAATTAGTCCAGACAACATTAGTTGATTTCTTGGATTTAGGATATTTCCTACGGATATTTCTGGATTATCAAGTACCTCGGGGAGGATTTGGGTCGGGATAGGCTCTAGTATAAATTCTTCATAGAAGCCACTATGTGGTGTTTTTAGACCCAATGATGAGAAAAAGTTCGGCCAAGTATAACGGTCTTTTAAAGGCTAACTAATACTATTTCAAAGAAAACTCAATCTTCAAAGTCTTTTTATTTGAGTTTCTATGATGTTATGATAAAAATTTTCCTAGTGGAGTCTTAGGAAAAACCGGTGGGGTCAACGAGCCTATTGAATACTAATGGAGTCGCTAGGTGAAGTATTTTTACTTGTTTTTTCAAAGAGTTTTGGTTGATGTTCACCATCAACAATCAATAATAACCGAGTATTGGTGACACTTGTTTCACTTTTCAAAATATGGGTTATCAGAGTTGTGAAGTTATCTATTACTCGATAATCTCTACAGTATGTCGTCCACTTTGTTAGGGGTCTTTTTAGTTTCGCAAGATTGGCGAGAACAAACGTTGCGAGCCAACATCAAAGCCACTTTGAAATCTAGGATCTGGCCCTCACGGATTCGGGGAGGAGGGATCTCTCTTTTATAAGAGATTTTTCAAAGATATGATCTTCAAAGCTTATGATATGATATTAGGCTAGTTATAAAACACGAGGGTTTTTGTTTATTTTTGGTTGGGATGAATATCATTAAAATGAAGGAAGTCTTTTTGAGGGTAAGGTGTGAGTAGGTTGAAAATGTAGTTCCGGTGATAAGATAGGTAGAAAGCAGTGTCAATCCATTGGGCTATGGAGTCATAAAGGATTTAATTGCACAACGAGTTTCAAAGTGGTCTATGGGGCAAGTCATTTGTGTCAACGGATCTCTTTAAGTTGATTTATGGTATGAAACATTAAGAAGTGAGTGAAGAAGAAAAACGACGACTTAAGATTAAGTAAGGACTTTTAACCTGCTTTGCTTTGACATACTCAAAAGGAAAACAAAGAATAGCTTAAGATCAAGTAAGAACTTTTAATCTAGCCTTCTTTCAACATATTCCCAAATAAAATATTCAAGATAAACATAAAAATAGCTTAAGATCAAGTAAGGACTTTTAACATAGCCTACTTTCGGCATATTCAAGCAAAAACATTCAAGATAAACATAAAAAGTAGTCTAAGATCAAGTAAGGACTTTTAACCTACTATTTGCTTTTGACATACTTTCAAGGGATCTTTTCAAAGCAATTGTTGGAGAAGAAACTAGAGGACGGAGCTAACCATAAACTTCTCTAATTCAACTTTAGTTAGGAATCTTTGTAAGAAAATTCAAGAGACGAGAATCTCAATTTTACTCGGCCAGACAACGAGCTCACCAACATTTCTTGGTGATCACACTCTAATGAATTATCCTCAAATACACAATTAGAAGAAAACATAAAGATAAAGGTTTATTAGTGAGATTTAGGGTACTTGGCGGTAAATCCTAATCTATATTTGTTGTTCTTTATCGGGGAAAATGGATGAGTATGGAAAACATGAGAAAAAACTAACAAGTTCATAGTAACAAAAACATCACGATTAACATAGACCGAGGATCCCATAAATCGACTTCTATATTTGATGTTCAAACCAATTACAATCTTCAAGTCTAGTGGGTCTTTACAGCTTCAAACTTCTCATCTCGGCCCTATCTTTCTTCTATTACAAAGCGAGCTTTAGCAGTCTCAATAACTATTTACATTCAATGAGTATTCAAAAACCAACCCTTACAATGTGCTCCTCCTGGAGTTTTTTATAGAAGAATGAGGAGGTGAAGTGTAAGAAAGTTCACTTTGTTCATTTAATGAAGGTAAGTGCTTCTCAACCTTTGAGAGGCGAGTGGAGAAGAAATGACATGTATTAACTCTTATATAATTGTTTTTTCGTTAGGGTTTCATCAACCTTAGTCACATTTGTTGAGCTTTGGGGGCTCTTGGTAGGCTCGCAATTAATTACGAGTTGTCCTTGGCAAATATCTCATGTTTGTGCATTCAATTTGTATTCTTTTTGAGGAGATAGAGTTTGTGGAGATGGAATTTTGAGAGTAATTGCCTCAATGATGTGGCATTTGGAGGCTTCCTTTGTTGATGCTGTCATCTTTAGTGGCATAAAACCACATGTTTTTAACTCTAAATTTGTGTTTTAAGTGAAGATCATACCTTTTTTAGTCTTCTTCGGACTTTAAGTCCTTTATTAGTCATCTTAACCTTTCAAACTAACTTTATCCCCATAATGTGCTTTATCCTTTTAAAGCGTAGGATGAAGTCTTTTGATCTTGCACTTTGTGCTTTAATCCTTCATGTTTAATTCTACGATACTCTTTCTTGATCTTCATTAACTTTGTTTGTTCACGGATAATGCTGTATTTGGAGGGTTTTTTGCTCTGTAACAAATGCTTCATGAAACATTGATTAAAACATGAAATTCAACCCCTTTCCTTTTGATCGGGCTATGAAGATCGTCACCCTCGGCCTTTGTCCCTTTATGGGTACATGTGTTTCGGCCTTTAAAACCAGCATGCAACCTACACAAAACCACAAAACATGTTATAAAACCCTGTGTAGTCAAAAAATACTTCTTTGGACGTTGGCGGAGGTGGAGGCGGAGGAGCAAGATGATGCGGACGGAAGAAGAGCTTTCATGGTGGAGGGCGAAAAACCTATGAAAATAGGGTTGAATTTGAATATAGGCGTGAAAATAGGCAAAGTGGTTTTCGCGAAAAACCCGCGAATGGTTTTTGCGCAATGATTGAGTGGTAAGTGGTTTATGATAAAACGAACGTGATTCGATGATAATACGATGTGTGGCTTCTACAAAACCAATAGTCTCGCGTGATTACGGATTTGTTAAACCTGGGCGGCAAAAGTTACGACGCGAAATTGATGGCGTAAACCATTGGATAGGAGGGGAAGATCCAACGGCTACGAGAGAGCGCGATGGAGAAGGTGCACGGCGGAGAGAAAGACGGTGGAAGCTAGGTGTCAAGCAATGGTTGGGAGTGGAGGCTGGGTAGTGGGAGTTGGGTCTCGATGAGTCTTGGGATGTCGGGTTAAAGGAGGGTCGTTGGATTTTATAAATCGACGGCGGAGATTTGATTATAGGGGGTGAAGGGATAGAGTTACATTGGGAGGATAGGGAGAGAAAGGGAGGCATGACGGCGGCGTCTGATCTGGAAGATCAACGGCGGTGATAGATGGATGGATATTCGAGCGATCGGAGGATGGGAGAGGAGGTGCAATGGGTTAGAGATGGGATCAAACGGGGATCATCGGGATCCCCATGGATCCACGGTGTAGATTTCGTTGGGGTATCGCCATTGGAGCGAGAAGTTTACAAGAAAAAATGTGGGTTTTTAAAAAATGTCAATGTGATAGGGGTTGGATGTTTGGTCTTCGCATGGTCTGCGTGGAGGAGAGTGTGACCAAGGGCGAGGGACAAGGGGCTAATCGCATCGAAGGAAAAAAGGGAGTGTTGCGATGAAAATGAAATGTCGATAGCGATGGCGCGATAAGGGCTTAAGTCTTTGGCGTGAGGTTTTTGCGCCTCGGTTATACTTGGTAGAAAGAAGGAAGGGGCTTAAGAGCCCATGTATAAAAAAGAGTGATTTTTTAGGCCAAAGAGGGGTTTTAAGGGTTTTTGAGATTAGAGATAAGGCAAAATAAGGTGGTTTAAATCGGAAAAAGGGTTTTGATGGGTTTACGGGGAATTTTTTATGAAATGAAGGGGTAAAAAATGGGTTTTTCAAAGGGAAATGGAGGATAAATAAAAAAGGAAAAATGAGTGATATGGGGGATTTTGGAGGAAGCTGCAGAGGTAAAAAAAGATGGAAAAAATGATGAGAAAAATAGTCTCCTTCATACAACGAGGTTTTCTTTAGGATTTTTAATGAAGATATTAGTGAAATAGAAAGGATGTTTTGGACAAGGGACAACAAGGCTTCAAGAACTCACAATTTTTTCTTTAAAACTTGTTTCTTGAAGACTAAAGACTTGTTTCTAGCCATCATTTTACGTAACAAAATTTACTCATGGCTAACGGAGAAATCACCTTGTCGAAAAATTAACTCAAAAGGAGTTGTCTTTAGTGTGACTTTTGGAGTGTCCGGTGCCGAAATCCGGTGAAAATATTTGAAGTAAAATCTTGATTTACGGTATTTAAACTAATTTTTTTGATTGTATATAGGATTCAGCACCCTAAAAAAGCAGCCTAGGGTACTTCAAATGTGCAAGATTACCCATCAAACTCATATTTTCAATCAATTCCTACATAATTTTAGAGAAATTAAACCAAAATATCTCTGAAAATACTTTCAAAAAGCTGCAGTAAAAAACAACTCATAACTAAAATACCTTATATGCAAATAAGCAGATAAAAGAATTGAAATATGACGAGTGCATTCACTATTATTTTGAGATAATTAGATTATAATATAAAATAAATAAATAAAAAAATCTTAAACATATTTGAACGCATGGTATTGCAATATTTATCTCATGAGAGTGTGAATCGATGGTATACGATTGTTAATTGGAATTTTAGATGGTATGCGGTATTTTCGCCGTAGAGGGCACACATCTGACGGTAAAATGAGAGTATATATTTGCTAGTGGGGCATGTGTTTCATGAAGTTCCCAAGCATCGTGTTAGCAAAGAGAATCTTATGTACAGATTATTGCAGATAGGTCCCACTATCACACGTCTGACATAATCCTGAAAAATATATTTGCATTAATCGTGCTGTTGTCTAAACTTCTCACGCATCGTGATAACAGAAGAGAATCTTACGTTCATTGAGTATCGGAGATAAGTTCCGATCTCACACGTCTCACAATATAGTGACGTATAGCCCTACTGTAAATCTCCATTTAGTGACGAATAGCCTAGTCTAAATCTCCATTATTGCAGATAGGTACTGGTCTCACTCTTATCTCAATTTAGTGACGAATAGCCCTGGACTAAACCTCATACACATTTTGGTTTTTGGACTTACCTTGAAATATTTGTTTAGGAAACTAATTTAAATATAATGGTATTCAGGATTATCAGTGGGCATTCAAAATCTAAGAGTTTGATAGTTGTAATCTTGAATTTTTCAAAAGAAATTTTATAGGAAGCAAAATTGTGACTGCTTAGACTATTATAATTTATGAAATTTGAATATTTGTATGATTTAAAAATATATATATTTAGATATAGCTTAGTCTAACAAGTCTTGGGATTTGCTAGAAAATCAATAGAAATTCTCCAAGATTTTGATAAAATTGGACAGAATTTTTGGGAAATCCTGATTACAATTATCAATTTTCAAGATTTTAGGTGCCCTATGAGTTTTTAATAATATTGAATCTGTCTCCACATAAAAAATTCAAGCACTCCCATCATATTTTTTTGACATCCAAAACAATTTTCTGACATCCAAACAAAATTTTCCACTATTTTTAAATTTAAAAAAAATATATAATTTATTAAAATTATTATTCTTAAATAATAACTAAAAAACAAAAAGAAAGAGCATACATTTAGAACTGGGAGATGTTGAATGAAATTTTCAACATCCTATTAACAAATAAAATCTTATGTATATGGATTATTTCACATACAAAGAAGAAAATCTTATGTATATTGATTATTGCACATACTTCCCCATCTCACATGTCTGACAATATAATGAACAAGAAAAATATTATATATATGGATTATTGCACAGACAAAGAAGAAAATCTTATGTATATTTTGATTATTGCACATACTTCCCTATCTTCAAATTTATAACGTTGCCGTGGGAAAAAAATGGCCATGATAATTTTGTTTTCGTGTTTATTATTTTAAGTTTTATACATATTTGTATTAGTTAGTTTATTTATTTTTTTATTTTTAATATGATTTTTTTTAATTCAATATATTTCTTTATAATTAAAGATATTTATTTATAATAGATATTTGTTTTTATTGAAAAAAGGTTTTAATTTTATTGATTCGCATAAGTAAATTTTTTAAAAAGTAGTTACTAAAACAATGTTTTTATATTTAGAAAGGAAAATTTTAGAGACAACAAACTCTATGTTGCAAAATTAAGAAGGAAAAATATTTAGCTGAAAAATTTTAGAGACAACAAATTATATGTTGCAAAATTAAGAAAGAAAATATTCGCCACTTATAGCCCCAGGGAGCCATAAACATAGCCTTAGCCTTAAAAAGGGCAAAAAAAACCATTATAAAGTTATTCAACATGACCAAGTTGGATATCAAAAGAGGAAAAATGGCTCAATGACCACTAAGCAAAGCGAGGCGGTAGACATTTCCACGAGCATAGGAAAATCCCTTACTCGAAACAAAAGATGGGATGAAAGGCCCATAACATCTTACGATAAACGAGTTAGTGACAACATAAGCATGTGGAAGCCATAGACAATGAAAAATCAAGGAATAGGCGACAACGAAACCTTGAGCAAACAACCCGGAGAAAACAAGATAAAAACGATGAAACCCCAATACACCAAACCCCATCCTCACTCGAGTGAGGCCCAAAATTTCACTTTGATATTGATATCAAAAGGGATTGCTAAATCATTTGTATCACATATATGAAACATTATTATGTTCTTTGTTGGGCCTTAGACACTTCAACTTAAAGCAATAGAATTTTTTTTCATATCATTTTCTACATTTATTTTAAGGTTTATACATGTTTTTGATAATTGTTATTTTTGTTTTGGTTGAGGTTCTTCCATACACCTAAATATGCAAGTAGTAATACATTTTCAAACTCTTACCATTACTTTGAGTGGGTAATTAATATGATTTGATGAGAGTTGATCCTAAGGTGACAGTTAGTCCATGTGATGGATCCTCAATGAAGTGAGCGTGAAAGTACTCCAACAACTTTGTTATATAAAAATTTTATTTTAGTAAATTATTATCTATGTTTTATTATATAATTTTTTTTAATATTAAAAAAACGGAAAATTCACAATCATAAATATTTAATTTTTTTTCATTGTCATCAGTATAATAAAAATATTGCAAAATCATTTGTCCAAAGATCAACCATAAGTTATTCTATTTATGGTTCATCCTTTGAAATTTCAACATGCCCCATATGATTTCTTTGACAAACCAAAAAAAAGACTTATGTCCAACCACGTGTTACTCACAAATGAAGAAAAGTGCTAACATATGAGATAAATATCCACTAAATTTATGTCTACCAACTTAAATACCGATATGCCAAATTTAATTTATCGTTTCATATGTTTGCGTCAAGAGACACTCTACAACCAATTATAGGGAAGATGTGTATGTGGTAGAGATTAGATGTTAGACATATTAAATGTCACCTCTAATACATAATTAATATATAGGGGGGATGTGTAGGCATAATGCAATGTAATGTTAATACTTTATCATTTAAATATTGGCTCTAATAACATAACAAAATTAGACTCAATCAAAAAAATAAAAATATATAATATATAAATATTGTGAGTCAATCTACTTGCCTTACTCCCTCTACAAGCATCAACATACTTGAACTCCTCTCCTTGAGCCAGACCGAGTAGGTCTTCATGTTGCTCACCCCACATGAGGGCTTCACAATGGGAACAATACCATAGAGAAAAAAAATGACATAATATATTGAGCATATAATAAGGGATAAAGGATTTTTTATATGTTGTGTATAAAAAAATGGAGCTCAAAGTTAATGGAAAAATATAAAGTGGCATAAAAAATGTTAACGAAAAAATGGATACCTACAATATATAGTGAAAGTAGGGGTTTTTTAAATTCGGGTGTATTAGGATTGTGTGCTATGGGATTAAATAAAGTGATTTTTAGAGACATTCTCCAATATGTAGTCAAATTAATGGTGAGTGTTTAGTATGCCACAAATGCATGTGTTATGTCATAGGTTCATTGAGTGAAGCCCTCGTGTCACCCCATAAAAATACTCGATGGTATTTATATGTTCCAAGTAGTGTTAAGGAGTAAGAATCCTACTCTTTGTGAAATGTAATGGTGGATTTGCAAGGCTTCGAGTACTCATTAAGGCCAAATTTGCGAGGATATGCAGTCATGTGATGTCTACCAAACAAGCTGCAATTTTTTTCGAAAACCTTAAATTTTCACTTTCTCAATACTTGCCAATCTTCCCTGCAATAATATCTTGCACTTTAAAAAACTTTTTCTCATCACAAAAATGGTGATCCTCAACAAATTCCACATTCAACTCTTCTTTCTCACAATTCTTGCTCCCTTTTCTAAACCCATCACTCTTATGAGTTGCTTCATGTATATTACGGTCTAATTGATTAATGCCCAACAACCAAGCGTATCTAAAAAATATGAAGGAATAATTAATGCTTAGAATAAGAATTGAAACAATGTAGACATCATTAAATTTGCAAATGAATCGACAAAGAGATGGTTAAATAAGAATGTTTGGAAATTTCACTCATGAATTTACATTTGGTCATCCACAACCTCTATAGTCGGAGATAGACACAACATGCTCCAAAAAATAAAAAGTGAGAATTTATGCATAACGACTTTCTTCATTCGAAATGGAAAAATTGTGTGTGAAATTTTGACTCATATTTATTGAACTTTAGATGGTTTTAGAGTGACACATAATCACTTAAGACGAGTATTTTAATTTTATTAGGGTTAAGATTCCTTAAAAAAACATTTTTCTTGATTAGACTACTCAACGAAAAAAATAGATAATTGTTATTAGGAATAAGAGGTAGCCAATAGGGCTCTATAAAATTGTTACTTGATTAGACTACTTCATAAGAACTCGGCACCAAAGAGAATTTTTTTTGTCAACAAGAGGTGGTTGAGAGATCATGATGGTTGTGTGTACTTATATGTGTTATGATATAAGATATACAATAATATATTTCTATATATTTCATGTTTCCGGATGATTTTGTCGGACAAGCGAAGGGAATACAAGCCACAAACAACACTAAAAGGTTTAAACAAAACTATACTATTTTTAGCATGTCCTTTTAATTTTTTACATAGAATACATTCCATATTTTGTACCTAAAATACACATATAATATATTCATTTTCGCACTCCATTAGGGAATTTTTAGTTATAAAATGGGTCTCCTAAGGAAAATAATAAAATAACGATTAAGATAATAAATTATGATTTATGAATTTAAAAAAAGGAAAATAAAGGAAACTATTTTTTGATTGTATTTTCAACTTATCTCCTTATAGGTTTACTCCAAATATCAAGTCGTATTATTATATGTGAAATTCAATTCCATGTCCAATGACTACTCACTCTACATACATTTAAGTAGACCCACATTGAAAAAAATTGAAAATACATGAAACAAAATTGTTCAACATGATTTTTTTCATGTATTTTCTATATTTTTTGGATGTGGCTCTACATAGAAGTATGCAAAGTGGGTATTGTTGGATGTGGAACTAAATTTTACATCTAACGATTTTCTATCGTTCACTTTTGAGTAAATCTATAAGGATATAAGTTGAGAATACACTAAAACATAGTAGTTTTTCTTCTTTTCCCTCCAAAAATATTTTTCCTTTGGTGATGACATCATTATCTTGATTTTTTTAATCTTTTAAAGTTAATTTTGTTAGTACTTTTAAGAGCTCATTTTTTTACCTCAAAATTCCCTTAAATTATGATCTAACAGACTTGGAATATTTTTGATATGTTCCTTCATGTTTTATTCACTTGTAGGTCACATATACTCCACACGAAACACATATACCATTTAGTCATTTTTCCTTCAAGTCACGATAAAAAATGGAAGATCTAACAAACTAGGTATATTTATCGGTTATCCTTTTAGAAGCATAAGTTGTATATGGGGTATATTTATTGGGATAAATTAGATAACATTTCAACATACTCTTCTATACTTTTATTATGTTTTGCGGTCATATTAAAGATTTCACTTTTCAAATCTCTAGTCCTACAATAATCTTGATATTTAGTGAGAAAAGAAGTTTTCATTTGATCCCAAGGGTCAATAGTTCCTCCACCAAGCACCATAAACCATCACAAAGCTACCCCCTTTAATGTGAGGGAAAGCTTGAGTTTTGGTTGCAGGGATTGGTGGTATAATCATATCCCCTACATAAAACATCAGAATTCAAACAAAGAAAGCATCTAGGTCTTCGAAGGTTAAACCATGGAAAGTAGGGATGTTCTCAAATAATGGATTTAATGGAGCATTAGAAACTAGGTTTAGACAACGGGATACTCCAACTTCGATGTTTGTCCCTAAGGTTGATTCTGTGCCACTTAGTCAATGATCTACCAATAACCATTAGGAATCTCTTGGTCAGGAAAGGTGATTTGGATAGGGCTGGTAGACGATTTAGAAGGGGTCTTGCAACACTACCTAATATATGACATTGCGACTATTGGGAGTAGATATTGGACCTCCTTGATGAGTTTTAGATAATTATGAGATATTTATCCTTACATATGTTGTTATGACTTATGTAATACATGTTTACAATATGTTTGACAAAATTATTTTTTCATGGCTAGTGGGGGTAACATTAAGTCCTTGTTCATATGTTTGCATTAGTAACTTTGTTATCATGTTATTTATCATTTTTGGAAGTTTCATGAAGTTTTGGGCAATGGCATGCGACCTAACCACTGAAAAAAGTGGCTCCAAAATCTAGGGTCGCTAGCACATAAATTCCTAAGAAAGGCCACGATCACATGGATTCCTTGTTGTGGGAGCGCTTCGGAGGATCTCGGTCATATGCATGTCTTGTCATCGGTCCTGAATGGGGCTCTAGTTCAATAAAAAGAGTAAATTGTCTCGGGGGTTGGTCACCAGGAAGGGTTGGTTGGCTCTTGAAGGTTCTATAGCATCTTGGGAAGGTTATATCGGTCTTCTCATGTTGGCTCTACTTCGTTAATTGTACTTGGTAAGTTGAATCATATCATAGTAACTCTTCGTCACATGTGTACCCCGATGGACCAGTTAGATTGGGTAAATGTGGGAAGAGGGCATTACTGAGATGGTATTAGGGGAGGTTCCATTCCCTTTGGGGTGAAGTATGTTTTTTTGTTCTCTTTGGGCGATATCTCATACCCGGAAAATGGTATCAAAGCGGGTTTCATTACCTTTGGGTGGTGTTTTGTTTTTCGTTCTCTTTACGTGATATTTGATACCATAGAGTGGTATCAGAAGCATGGTTCAACTCTTAGACTAGATGGGTGGAATGTGTTTTTTCATGCATGCATGTTATTTGTAAATGTGCTGTTATGTATGCAAGGTGATGTTGTTGTTACTGGGTTGTGCTATCATTATGTTTACGTTGGGATGTGTTTGTCATGAATGCATGTCGATTGTATATGTGTTAGTTATGTGTGTTAGTGTCTATATGTTGGTATGCATGCATTGTCATGGTTATGGTTATGCATTCATGGTAGGTCAAACATGCATCGTGGTGGTCATTGTATGTAGTTATGTCATCATAGCGTTGTTGGAATTTTATGATGCTAATGTGTTAGTTGATATAGAGAAAGAGAAGAAGAGTATCAAAGCAAGGTTGCAGCACTAGACCTCGGGGTAAGATCGGATCGTCGAGACAAGTTTTGTATGTTGGGTGTGCGGGTATGTTCATTAATGGTTGTTATATGCATAATGTTTCATGTATGATGGATGTTAGTTCATGAGTGTGATCATATGCATATGTGTTAGGTAATCATGAGAATGATAGTATTTTTTTCTTATATGCATTGCGGTCATACACATGATCATTATGGTCATTGCATTTAATATGTGGTTGTTATATGTATCATGCTAATATGAATTGGACTATAGAAATTTTTTATGGTTATGAAATTTAGGTATGAGTAGATATACTTGTGATATTTTGTCACACTAATCTAGACTTACTTGTGCAAATGTGATACCTCCCCTCGAGATACATTGAGGTATGAGTTTGATTATGTCGTATATTGGTGTTTGAGTGTTTGATGATGTCGTCATTGGTATTTGAGTGTTTTCTATATATTATGTCATCTATATATTGTTTTAATGTTTTATTAATTGCATGATATGAGTATGTGTCTATAATATTTCATGAACGAATAATATTGTTTTAAGATGGTTGTACTAACACATTATGTCTTTGAGATAGATGATATATACTTGAGTGTAAGTGGGTGCTAGTTGTAGTAGCATGACTAATTAATGTTAGTTGATTATGACATGGAGGTTAGTCTTTGTAAAGGTTTATTACAAGTTAATAAATATAATTTCTTGATCTTTGGGACATGTGACTAACATCCATTAAAATTTGCGGGACAACATGCTTGGTATTGGCATGACAAGGTAACAATTTATTTGTTTTTATAAATAACGATAGGTGATGTGACAACACAAATTAAGACTCGGTTGTAGCAAGAAAAAAGTAAAATAAATTAAGCGGGTTAAAATTCCTTTTGCTATGTTTGGAAAGCTGCAATTCCAAATGAATGGGTGCTTGCATGAATACATGAAGTATTCTTAACACGGATTTTTGTCTAAAATTATGTTGATATGTGTTATATTCATGAACATGTATTTGATAGATATAATAGTCGGTGTCTAGTAGTTATGGATGGATCCATCAAGGCTTGGACTCCATTGAGAGATGATATATGTATGTGTTCGGTTATAGGCTAGCGTGCTTGGTACAATAGTTAAGGTAAGCGATATATTTTTATGTTTATTTAGGCATTGGAAGTTATGTGTATATGGCATTATGATGCGAGGGATTGCATGGAATAATAGATTTCCATGAAATATTGAATAAGGATACGAGTTGATATTTCCTTGGAAACCATGGGAATTGAGTCATGTTGTCTGTTTCTAGTCTTTTTCTTTTGGTAAGTTTCGATTTGTTGCGCTTGCTTTTGTCTTTTCTTATTTACGGTTTATGGTCGTACCACTTTGTTTGTGGTGTCATATTGCTATTGATTTTCATGGTTTTATTCTTCTTTTCTTTTTGTTCTTTCCTTTTATGTTTTGATGGTCTTGGGAGTTGGTTGGGGAAGAGGAAGGTTAATGGAGCTTACGAAGAGGTGAAAGAAACCTAAGAGGTAATGTAAGACACGAATGAGGCTCGGTTCATGAGTAAGGGTAGTTGAAGGTAAGAATATGACAACAAATTGGATTAGTTGGGTCCATTGTTGTAAATGGATGGTGGGAGAACAATCATGAGAAAGCTAACATGAATGGGTTTGAGGGGCTTTGAGTGCGAGAGGATTGAATACTAAAATAGACATAAATTTAATTAATTAAAATCACACTCCAAAAACATTGATTTTTTCTGAAATATTACATGGTTATTTATTTAGAGGAGAGAAGTCTCTCGAATCTCTTCAAGAGAAACTTCCTCCTAGAAATTTGGAGGAAGTTGAGAGCTATCCTCTCAACTTTAGGATTTTATCCTAAATTCCCTATCTCCTAATTAATTCTACATTGACTCACTAATTATAGAAACTCATAGATTCATTAATTAAATAATTACATAAAAATTAAACATGGGATACTCTGCATCGAGTACCATATGCCTTAGCTAAGTTGAGAATGGTTGTTCTCACTTTGTTGTGCATGTTGTGCATGGATAAAGGAGTTCTCTTAACCAATACTTGTCACATCTGGTAATTATGTTGTGTTCATGATTATGTTGGTGGATGCATATGTATACATGTATGTATATATGTTTTTTTTCGGACGGGGGATGTCGAGGGATCATGATTGATTTATGCTAATGATTATATACATGTATGTATGTATGTTGTTGCTTGACAAGGTCTTCGGGGATCATGATTTTTTTATGATAAATCTTATATGTATATATGTCGTTGTCTCACGGGGTAATGAGGAATCATTCTTGTGGACGAATGATTGCCTATGCGAGTGAATATCATGAAGAGGTTAGTTGTTTATGAGGAATGAAGTGGGAAGAGTAAACATGGAAAATATACAAGGGCGATATCATGTGGGTATGAATTGATGTTATATGCTTGTACTATGCTTATGTTTATGTTGAAGACAATCATTGTTGAGGGATACATCAACAAAATGAAATCAATGTGATTTGTAGCATGCTTGAGAAAGCATGGATCATGGTGCAAAGACACTAGAAGAAAGGTTGCACTGGTAGAGTCAATGTGTTGTTTAAGGATTTCTAGTACTACTATTTTGTATATTTTGTAAATGTTGTACTCGTTGTACTTGTGATGTTGTGTACATGTGGTGTTATGTATGTATGGTGTGGTGTACATGTTTTTTATGCGGTGTTGTATACTGAGATGGTGTTGTGTTGTGTGCATGTAGAATATGTGGTGTTTTGTACATATGGAATTGTTCACATATTGGATATGTGGTGGTATGTACATATGGTGTTGTGTGCATGTTTCATATTCAACGCTTTGTACATATGGCATGGTGTGCATGTTGTACATATGATGTTGTTTATATGTGGTGTTTTTACGTATAATTTAACATGTGGTGGCATGTACATGTTGTACATGAGGTGTTGTGTGTAGGTTTTGTTATGCACATGTTGTGCATGTGGTTTTGTTACATGTGGTACTATGTAGATGTTGTGCGGGTGGTGTTGTGTACATGTTGTACATGCGGTATTGTTGTACATGTACTATTGTGTGCATGTCGTACATGTTGTCTTTTGCACATGTGGTATTATGTGACTTGTTGTACATGTCATTTTTGTGTATGTACTGGTACTATGTATGTGCATTGCATAGTCGTGGTATCTACGACATGTGTATTCGTTGTGCTTTACTACTAGTATGTATATGTATTATGTTGTACATCGGGTGTAGGTATATGTAATGTGTTGTGTTTTACACTAGATGTAGGTGTATGTATTCTGTTGTGTTGTACAACGAGTGTAGGTGTATGTGTTGTGTCATAGAAAGTGGATGTAAGTGTATGTATAGTGTTGTGTTGTACACAAAATATAGGTATATTTATTGTGTTGTGTTGTACACCGGTGTTGGAGCGGGGGTCCCTTACGTCGCAATTTTGATAAAAAATATAGTATTTTTGTAGTTTTTGAGTCGTGTGCACTAAGAAATGCACGAGTGAAGGGGATTTTGGGCTAGTCAAATCCCATTCATGAGTTGTAATTGAAAAAAAGGGTAGAATTAGGGGTTACAAACCACGGTTTGTGGACCCCTGGATGAGAGAGAGGCTAAAGATATAAATAGAATTCTAGATCGAGACCGATTGGACAATTCTAAGTAAGTTTTGAGGAAGTTTGATGAATGATAGATCTCTAAGATAAGTCTATGTTTTACGTGTGGATATAGAAGGCTCTCCCGCTCGGCATGTGCGTACCCCACTAGTTGTATGTGAGGGTGGAACTAAATTATTGTAAGAAGGTTATGAACCATGAATGCATAAATAAGTGTTTTGGGATAATTCTAAGTATCAAATGCATCAGTGTTTTGCTTTATGATATGCTTTTGTGTATTAATTTCATTTACTACATCAAGTATATTGTCTGTGTTTTTAGATCGGTTGCGTACTTGATTTTCTATCTTATATGAACATTGAATACATAGATATATTACTGTAAGACCTCAATGCCACTTTACTAGGACTATTGAAGAAATTGTGAAGCCTTTATATGTACGCGTGTAGGATAGCCTTCGAAAATTGACCTAGATCTCGCCTAGTTAGGGTTTTTGGTTAGGGGTATTTTTGCGAAGGGTTGTCTTCTAGTATTATAGATCCGAAGACACCCACATCATTTGATTCCCTCTTAGGTTGTGAAATCCTAGTTCCGAGTTCCCCCCATAGCACTTTCGGTGAGACTTGGACCCTGTGCAAGTAGTTCACTACCAAAAGGGCCCAAAAAGTAAGAAGGTTTTGTTGGTTAAGATTAGCTCTAAACACGGGTCAGGGACCCCTCAAGCCAAAAAAATGGTTCTATTTTGGGGATCCATACTTAGGTGTGTTTATTGTGGTGTGTTGTAAACCGGATGTAGGTTTGATACTGTTGTGTTGTACATCGGGTGTAGGTGTATGTGTTGTGTGGTATGTTGGGTGTAGATGTATGTATTGTATGGTGGTTTATGTGATGTGTGGTTTTATTTGTGTGATTTACACTATGTGTATGTGTTCATGGTTGAAGAGAAGGCACTAGATGCTTGTGGGTGTGGGACCGATCGATGTGTGTATGGACAAAGAACATAGGCAAAAGCGAGGATTGATTAAAGGATAAGTATCAATATTTTATTTCGAGTTTTAATTATGCATGTGATCTATGATATTTGGTTTATTATGGGTACATTTGATCTATTATTTTTTATTAATATGGTTGTGTTTTGAGCTAACTTGGATGTGATATGTATATGCATGATGATTTGATCAAACCACTAGTTTGACTTGTTGTGATAGGAAGTGAACATAATTGCAAGTGTACCTCATTGATGAGCTACCGATGAGGTATGATGTGAATTTATTTCAATTTATTTTGAATATAATATAAATTATTTGCTTGGTATAGGAAATCATGGGAAAGGATGGTTTAGGTTATTGAAATTTGCTATAAAAAAAATGTTAGCGGCATCAACAAAAAGGAATTGAAATAGGCAACGGTAATTTGGTAAAGCATTTAGGAGCACAACCATTAAGGAACACTTGTACCCAATAGTGTCCATTTATTTCCATGAGAATGTTATGACTTCTATGCTTTGGGTTTTTGAGGAAGGGATATGCCTTGGTATTTTGACCTTCACGATGCAAGGAAACCTTGCCAAGGGAGGGGTTTCTTGAGGGACTAAGTAGCGAGAGAATGGAATGCCCATAGAACTTGGAAGGTGAGTAAGCTGCATGAAAGGAGGTTACCGGATTTCTCCCGAGGGAATATTCAGCGAGAGAATGGAAGTCCGAGGAATGGATTTGTTTTTGTCATTAGAATTGCGAGATGGAATTAGATGCAATTGAGGAGTCCGCCTACGTAACAATGAGTCGGTAATTGTTCATCGAGAGGACAAGTGGTACAAGATTGTAGTGCTTGATATTAGATGCAACATTGACTTTGGAAGTGGATTCTAGACTTCTTGGGAAGGAGGTGAACCACGATATTACTTTGATAGTGGAGGTGTGAACCTTTGGATTCCCTTGTTGTGGATGCACGCATCGTATCTTTTTATTTTTTTGGTTAGAGAAACTTGTCCATATGTGTATATGTGTATTTTATTGTAAATACTATATTGGGCTATATTATAAATCTCCATAGATAGTATGGTTATCTTTTCATTGAATAAAATTTGCATGAGTATATATATGGTTGTTATTGTAACTATTGTAATGAGATGTGTTATAAAGCTCTAGTAAATGATATGATTTGTCATGTTTTCTGAAATGGTCCTTGTAAATACTTTGTAATGGGTTGTGTTATAAATTTCCATAGGAAATATGTTTTTATTTTCGAGTGGTCTTGTTGCTTGTAGGTGTCATTGAACACCGAGGACAACGTTCACCCAAGGGGGGATGGTTTTGTAACAACACTAGTTGAATTTGCAAGTATATATATATATATATATATATATATATATATATATATATATATATATATATATATATATATATATATATAATACCAAGGTCATGGGACACATATTCCAAGCTTAATGGTTGCTTGTAGGTGTCATTGAACACCGAGGACAACGTTCACCCAAGGGGGGATGGTTTTGTAACAACACTAGTTGAATTTGCAAGTAAATATATATATATATATATAATACCAAGGTCATGGGACACATATTCCAAGCTTAATGGTTGGAAAGAATCCTAGTGGGTGTTCATTTGGTTTATTAATGGCTAAAGGAAATTGGCAAAGGAAATGGAAAAGGCTTTGAAAATGTAAGAAGCATTAATTGGCATTTTATTATGAAAAATATGAGAAAAGGAAGGTGAAATTTCATAGGGTTCATGTGAGGAGGAAATTGAAGAAAAAAAATGAAGAAATTAGAGGCCTCAATGGTAAAAGTACTTATGAGTATCGAGTTCATGACTTTTGGTCGGTGTTAGCTTTTGACGGTTGAGACTTGTGTCGGTTCAATTTTGGAGCTCTCATTCAATCTCTCTCTCTTCTACTCTTGGACAATTAGATTTTTTCTTGGAGCACTCTTGGAGGAGTGCAACACACTTGGGATTTGGAGCAAGAAGGAAAAGTACAAATAGGAAAGCAAAAGAGGACATCGTGATCAACAAATACAATGGGTTTTTTCTTGCAAGTACCAAGTTGCATGTATGATTTCCTTACTATTTTTGGCATGCATGGCACATGGATGTAGTTTCATGGTTATGATCTGTCATTGGCATGGAGGATTGCCCTGGATTGACAATGATTTTGCCCGACCTTGCCATTTTTTTAGACATCCATGGTGTTGTGGGTTTCTTTCCTTTTTGTTTTGGTTGGTTCTAATATTCGTTAAGGGTGTAGGTTAAGTTAATAGTTCATGGAGCCTTGGTTAGACAAACACTCGGAATATATTAACAACTTGGTTTGAGTTACTAGTCCTTGAATCCTTGGTTGGGGAAAAATGCTCTAGAAGCCATTAGTGGGTTGAGTTACTAGTACTAGAAGCGCTCCTTGGACAAACACTCTTGATGCTCAATGACAATTGTGGGTTGAGTTACTAGTCCTAGAAGTCCTGGTTGGAGAAAACACTTTGGAGCGTTCGAAATCTTGGGTAGAGAATGATGCTGGTGATGGTTGCTAATGTTTGGCCATGAGGTGGAATCAATGGTTGAGGGTTGAGGCGGGTTCGCCTTTAGAAGCCTTGGTTTGGTTCTATTTTGTTATTCCATGAGATCCCACATTCATGCTTGGAATATGGTACAAGGGTCATTGGATGAAATAAAATATTTCTTTAGCCCATTCTATGGTCTCGGTGGTACATGGGAGTCCCGGACTTTGTTGGATATTTCATATGTTAACAAGAGAAATTTTTTCTCTTTTGTTTGATGGGTATGTGTACTTGTTATTATATGAACTTGATGGTCATTTTATCATTGTTATTCTATTGGTTATGAGCATGGTTTATGACAAACTTGAGTTATGGCTCTCATCATTTTTTTGGTTATTATATGAAATATTAATGAATCAATGACCTAATAGATAACATTGAAACTATTGGGAGGAGATATTGGTCCTCCTTCATGATTCTTAGATAAGTAAAAGATCCGTGTGCTTAGATCTATAGTGATGCGAGAATTCTACTAGAAAGAAGATCCCGCATATAAGAACACAAACTCGCTTCATGAAATCCGAAAATGCTCAAAGTTTCTATAATAAAATCATGAAAAAACATTCGGATCAATTTTACATGAAGGTGAAAAGAGGCCATACAAATCAACTCCCTTAACTATATTAAAATTCTGTGGCCAGATATTACATTGGGCGGCCTCTTGGCTCTTGGCCCTTTAAACCACTCCTCACTCACTCCACTCTTAACTATCTCAGCTCTTCAACTATTCAAGTGTGTTCTCCTCACAAAAACCACTCATATTTATACATAAATAAATAATTTAATTCACTCCAAAAATCTCTCCACCTAATCCTCAACTAAATCTAATTTAAATACATTTTAGGTGTGGACTCAACAAAGTCCCGTACATAGAATTCCTACTCCCTAATTTTTCTACCTAATTCTATTTTCTCTCATATCCTTTTAATTAATAAAAGAATATTTACAAAATCCTCACTTTTATAATTTATCTCCTATTTTATTTAAAAATAACAAATTAATTAATAAAACAATTAAAATGTCACACCCCCCTTTATTACATATTTAAAAATGAAAATTGGCCTTGATGCTCCTGCATCAGACTCCCAAGGTTGAAATTAATCATGATCGCCTGATCATGTGTTCGGATCTGTGTCTGCTTGGATCCCATATCTTATGTTGTAACTTTCCATTGTCGCTGCTTCTGTCTGTCGTTCTTCTCCAGGTCTCCACACTTTATGCTGCATTGCCCCACTGGCTATACTTTCACAATATTTTGTTGTCTTTCTCTTGTTGTTTCTTCTTTGTTTTACTGCTGCTGGCCTCTTCCGGGATAATTTCATCATCATCCGCCTCATCAGTTCAATTTATCTGTCTAGTAGATTTTCTCCAGCATCTGCAATAAAACCTGTACTCACAAAACAATTGTTAGAATAAAAAACATAAGGCTTCAGTGCCCCTTCTGCTGCTGGCAACATTTCAGTGTGCTGCTTTGAAATTCCCTCATCCATCAGTACATCAGTATGCTGATTTAACTCCTCTGTGAGACTATCAGTTAGTCCCTCCTCCACATCATCTGGTTGAAAAATGTTTCCCTGTTCTGTGTCTTTCAGTAACTTTCCCTGAACACAGATCCTCTGCTTTTCCAATTCTCTTCTCTGAAGATCTAACTTCCGATATAACTAAACAATCTCAACTGGAGTAGAACTCAGAAATGTTACACAATTTTCCATACCTTCACTTGCTATTGACCAATCGTTAGATGGTCCTTCTTCCCCCGCTTCAATATTCTGCCGAATATTTTCATAAGACCCCTCTGTCTTCATTCCTTCCTGAGATCTTGCTATCTCAGCATCATTCTGAACAAATTTCAGATGCAACTCTTCTTCTTTAACAAACTTCAAAGTTTTTTCAACACTCTGTGATGTACCTGTAATCACACACTAATCATTAGTCTTAAACACATAAGACCTTGTGGTCTCACTGAATGCTTCAGTCGACATCTCTGAATCCTTCATTTGATTCAGTTCTTCTGTAGATTTCCCTTCTATCTCATCACTACTTCCATTCTCCCTCTGGCAATCTTCCTGAATGTTCCTGGTTTCAACATCATTACATTGTAAAATTTTGTCAGCAATCCCATTAAACAAATACAGTTGTTTACCTCCTTGGAATTTTCCTTCAGCATCTCCACTTTGTTCCTGCTTCATAACAGCTTCGACTTGCTGTCTTATCCCAAACAAGAAGTCATTTGTGATTTCTTCCTGTTGTAACCAATCAACACATTCCTTCTCTGAAAGGAATTCTCTACCAGACTTTACCTCGAGAATTTCATTCTCCTTTGTGACAGTTTCATCAGACTGTTCACCGCCTTTCGCACATCCTGCAAACATACATAAACTGTGAGAAAAATATGTAAGGCTTCATGGCCTCATCTGTTTCTCTCGCCATTACCTCTTCAGATGCTTCTGAACTATCCCAATAGTTCATGAGATCTTCCTCACTGATCTCTTCCCCCAGAATTTCGCCATGTTCCGGGCCACAAATGGAAACATCCATTTTTAACTCAACCTCTCTGAGTTCTTCACAACTCAGCATCTGCTCAAGCTTCCTCAGCTCTTCCATCAACTGTATTTTTACCTGCTTTTCCCTTCTCGTGTGTAGCTTCTGCCACTTCACCTTCCTTCTCATGGTCCAACCATGTGTCTGGTTTCTCATATTTTCCTACAAAAACTTCATTAACAATTCAAGGTGAATTGTTATCTCAGCCTTCTCTCGCTCGTACTCTTCATCATATCTTCGAAAATGACTATCAACAGTCATCTTCCCCTCCTTTGTGAACCGCATCTGTTCATGTGTGGACTTCATTTAAGCCACTTCCCCGCAATCCTTTGCACTTGTCATTCATCGAAATGCAACTTCTCCTCATGCGCTTGGCTTCTCTTTGTCCTGGGACCAATCCCTGGCAACCTTTTTGCTACAATTTGTTGCAAACAACACCTTAGCATGCATGTGTTATTTGATAGTAACACAAAGGGGTGCAAATCCACATTCACACTGTCAAATGCATATAAAAATGCATTTCAAATTAATGCCCCAATAAAATTTGAAATCTGGCAAACCCGCCAAACCCACAAACACACACTCTCTTCAATTTTCCAAATAAGAATGTACCTCAATTTTCACAATTTGGGCAATCTCAATTTAACATGCGGAAGCTATATTACTTAAACAATGATTATAGAACCATTGGAATACCCATTTCAATTGAAATCGAACCAACATCAAAACATTTCCACAAATCAAAGGTTCAAATTTCGTCCTCACCTTAAAAGAGCTTGAACCAAAATTCGAAGTTTACAAAACTTCATTTAAATGCGCCACGGCCAACATATATCAACATCTCCAAATAAAATGTTATGAATATTTACTAAGCTTTGGATTTCAAGACCCAATTCAATGGACTCTTCCTTCTTTGGATTAACTCTCAATTGCCAACAACTGTTGTTTCGGACCCATACATCAATGGTGAATAAACAATTATCAATAAACATTTCATGAAATGCTCACGGCAACACCAACACCAAAGTAATACTTGGTTCCAGCAATTAACACATAGCAATTCGATTTATCATTTACAAGTGAGGCGATACCACCAGTTTAGCGCCTCAAATCCTTCTTTACTGCTCAGCGCTCATTGAAACTTCTGCATTATCGAATTTCTATTCGATTCACGATTTCACTTAACCCAGTATTCAGCTATTTTTTTAATTGAACTCTCACAACAATAATAAATCCCAATTTCAATAACACTTGGGCTCACAGTTTAACTTACCATTTTAACCATACGCCGCCTCATGGATACAATGCCATGAATTCTACCTCTTACATCTCTACAATCGATGTGCGCTTTCCCTTCATGATTCTGCATCCGAATCTCTGCAATGTATTATTCCCTAATGCGCACAGAGATCAAACAAACTCTGTGTTAAGACTGATTCAAAACATCACTCCGGAAAATAGATGGATATTGCCTCTGCGTCTTAATCGAGCCATCGTTGTCTTCAGTTCAATCCACTGCGTTTACAATTAACACCACTGCAATCTCTTCCAGCGCTATTTCTCAACTTCAAAGCCACGCTTCAAAGTCGCTTCACATTTTATTGCAAAATTTTGCCATGCTCTGTTCATGGTTCACTTCCGGTTTTTCTTCCTACGCCCTCACGGTTTCAACACAATTCTTTAGCGCTGTTCTTAGATCCAGATCGACCATCACAGCAAAGAATCGATGGAACATCACATTCATATCGATTTCTCTTTGCAACAACGATTCTACTCAGCTTATAATCAAACAACAGTTGTCACAGACTTGCACAGGTGTTACCTGTAGGTACGCTGCCTTTGACAAGAGAGGTGACTACTTAATGTTGAATATGCAAGTTCTGGGCTTACTCATACCGATCAGCGAACACCACGAGTTGTAAATCCAATTTACACTTACAACCTTTCATATGAAACACAAATCAATGTGACACAACGTTTTACTCCTGCGTACATTCCAGATCCACGCAATTCAAAATCGAAGATTGTCAACATCCTCTCAATCGCAGCTTCAGGGGATTTATTCAACTGCTTCAACGCAATCTGCACTTGCTGAATGTTAACACTTCACCACGAACGCAGACCGACTTCATCAATCACAGCTTCAGCTCCGAGTTCCATTCTCACAGCTCTACGCCTTTGACCACACCAAATCATTTATATAATGACACAATTCAATATCAAGTAATGCATCCAGGTTATATTAACGCATAGCTTTATCCTGCTCGATCTCAAATTTTGTGTCCGGCTGTATTAAAACCCTGAAGATCGACTTGTTTGATACAAAAATGGGTATCGATGCATACAGGTTTGTATCAATACATACAAATCAAACTTTATCAATTGGAATCAGCGTCCCTTCAATTCAAACACAAAGTTTTAGAATTACCTTGATTACTTCTCCACGCAGGTTTTAAACGCCTTCAAATCTAGTCTTTCAAACGATGTGACTTCATCCATTCAACGTCCATGGTAATATATAAGTGTTTGTTGGTGACTCCAGATAGATTGACTACGACATTCCTTCCATCATACAACAACTAACGCATTCATGTTGGTTTATGGCTCCGGATACACCATAACTGCACTCTTTTTCCCGACTTACATTCAATCCCATCAACTCAGAAAACATCAAAACATATTGATATGCAAATACGCTATAGAAGGAATAATTCCCTGTGGCATTCATCAAACTTCCAGCTTGCGTAGCTTTTCAACGCATTATTGTTGATCCAGACTTTATTTCGACCTTCACAATATATCATTTGATCAACCAACTCGCATTTGACATCGTGGTTGTCACGAATTTGAGCGCAGAATGTCAACCCAAACCGTGGTCCCTTTGTGACTTAGCTATGCTTGCCAAATCCGTCATTCGACCATCCATACATCATAGCGTTTATGTGCTTTAAGGTGTTCTCTCCACTTCTGTCAACACCGTCCATACCTCATGGTGTTCCTTCATATCAAAACGATCTTTGCAGACATAGTCTCGCGCTGTTTCAATCTCTCTGTCCAGAGACTATCTTGAAATTTCAAGGTGTATTCTCCACGTCGATACAACCAGCGATCCTCAATGTAAGCTCTGATACCAAAAATGATGCAGTAATTCTGCTAGAAAGCAGATCCCGCATATAAGGATACAACCGCTTCACGAACCCTGAGGATGCCCAAAGTTTCTCTAATAAAATCATGAAAAAAATTCAGCACAATTTTACATGAAGGTGAAAAGAGCCATACCAATCAACTCCCTTAACTATATTAAAATTCTGTGGCCAAATATTACATTGGCGGCCTCTTGGCTCTTGGCCCTTTAAACCACTCCTTACTCACTCCACTCTTAACTATCTCAGCTCTTCAACCATTCAAGTGTGTTCTCCTCACAAAAACCACTCATATTTATACATAATAATGAATTTAATTCATTCCAAAAATCTCTCCACTTAATCCTCAACTAAATCTAATTTAAATACATTTTAGGTGTGGACTCAACAAAGTCCCGTACATAGCATTCCTACTCCCTAAATTTTCTACCTAATTCTATTTTCTCTCATATCCTTTTAATTAATAAAAGAATATTTACAAAATCCTTACTTTTATAATTTATCTCCTTTTTTATTTAAAAATAACAAATTAATTAATAACACAATTAAAATGTCACACCCCCCTTTATTACATATTTAAAAATGAAAATTGTCCTTGATGCTCACCGCAGTGAGCAGGTGGGACCTATAGATTACATGGTTATGATATGTTTGACGAAATTCTTGTCATGGCTAGTGGGGATCAGGTTGTCTTTTTTCATATTTTTTCATTAGTAACCTTTTCATCATGTTATTTATCATTTCTCAAAGTTTCATGAAGTTCTAGGAAATGTCTTGAAGCCTAGCCCTGAAAACGTGGCTCACAATATGGGATCAATCGCATAAAAATTCTTGAGAAAGGTCATAGTTACATGGATGCCTTATTTTGGTAGTGACTAGAGGGTCTTGGTCGCATGCATGCCTTGTCATGAGTGTGACTTGGGCTCTAGTTCAACAAAACTATAAGTTGTCTCAGGGTTGGTCACCTGGAATGGTTGGTTGGCTCCTGAAGGTTATGTAGCGTATATGGAAGGTCATATTGTACTTTTCATTTCGGTTCCACTTCCTTAATTGTACTTGAGAATTTGAATATTATCATAGTAACTCTTCGTCACATTTTTACCTCGGTGAACAAGTTAGCTTGAGTAAATGTGATAAGATGGAATTAAAATCACATTGTTTCTTTCTACATTCACTCGCATAATGGCCATACTTCTTGCAATAATGAAAATTAACTTGAGATTTATCATACATTTTAGCTTGTTCTTTATTTTGGCCTAGATTTTGAATTGGATTTTGGGTGCTGCCTCTTCCACTTGATCTTGATGGGTTGCTTCTTCCACCACTATGTGGACTTATTCCTCTACCGCTTCTATTTGATCTACCACTGAGTCTACCTTGACCAATTAAAACTTGTGCCTTGAAGGAACGTTCCATTGAATAATTTTTTTCTTTGCTCAACCAATGTTCATGATAAATTACTGACGCATGAAACTCATCTTATGAAAACTATGAGAGATCCTCTATCTACTTTATGGCCACAACAATATAATCAAACCTTGTTGTTTAAATTATTAGAATATTTTCAAGTATTGTCCTTTATTCAAGTGTCTCACCATGAAATATTATTTGAGTTACCAGTCCAATTACTTGTGTAAAAAATGTGTCTCTTCTCTCATCGTCATACATAGGGTTTCAAAATCCCTTCTCAACATTTGTAACTTTGTTGTCTTCGCCTTTTCCATGCCTTGATATGTTGTCTAGAGAATGTCCCGTGCTCACGTTGAATTTGTTTCTTTTGCAATCCTTTGAAAAATACTCTCATTCACTGCGTGGAATATTTAGAAGATGAATTTTGATTCCTTCTTTCCTATTATCTCTTAACAAAAATATTTCTTCTTATGTCAATGCATTGTATGTTTCTACATTTTTTGGTTCTTGGAACCCATTTTCTACAAGATCTCATACCTTCATTGTAATTGCCCAATAATCATAGTTGTTGATATAAAATTGAGAAATTTGTGGATTTTTCAAGCTTGTGCTTGAAGCTACCATATTTTACTGATAAAAAACTTTGACTCCTTATTAATAAATCTTCCTTCATATATTTGTTTTCAAAACAAAATTTTGATACATGCTATGATAAATCTATGACAAACCAAAGTTCAAGTTATATCTTTCTCTCATACCACATGATAGTAAAGGAAAAGGATAAAAACAAAATTTTACCACAAAAAAATAAAACAAAGTTATGCTTACTCCATAATAGAGTAAAACATAGTAATGTGTAGTAAAAATACAATTTCAATATGAGCCCGCAAGAAAATACTTTGTTTTATGTATTCATGAAGGGAAAAAACATTTAAAAATTGACACCAGTCTTTAGCTCCATTCAACCAACTGAAACTAACATTTTTATAGAGATTTAGAAATATATTTTTTACACATTGAAAATCATTTTTATGCACCCACGTATTTTAGCTCCACTAATTTTGCTGCCACACATTTTAGCTCCACTATTTTTTCTCTAGACATTGGACTTCAAGACAAATATTAAAACTATATCTTATAAATAACTTAAAACATATATTGATGTATTAATTTTATGACCAGACAAGCTTTAAATAAAAACATGGGCACATACACAAAGTTAAGTTTCCACTACACATTTAATGCACAATATCCTTGTTCTTGCTACTCAATACACCCTAACATTTACAACTCACCAAATCCATGATATTAACACTTAATTTGATTAACTCGTTTAATTCATCTTTTCTTTATCCCGTACAAAAATATGCAAATCCATTTGTTTTGTACTTTAAAGTATGGTTCTTTATGACTGCACTTAGTTAGGGAGTTGTGATTATTTTTTCAACAAGTGAATAGATATAAGTATTACTCCAATGAATTTTACTATTTGACATATAATATGATGTCGAGCCCTTGAAAAATAAAAGTTTCTCCATAAATTTATTAACTTTTGTATTAATTCCAAAACCAATACAATGTTGGAAACAAGAGAGGAGAAATAAAAATAATTCACACACACAATAACTTGTGTTGTGGATTTTATATTGATCACATAAAATTGATTGAGATGACTTGATTACAATGAACCCAATGAAAGGTATTTAACCTTTTATGACTAGTGGCTTGCCTAAAATACCTTCACATGCACACACACTCTAAATTCAACTTTTCCCAAACTATAACTTAACTCGAACTCACTCGACTTGACTCAGTTAACTTCTTCTCTTAAATTTATCCAACTTTGGCAAGAGGGAGTAATTAGCTTGTTTTAACACTACCCCTTAATATAAACCATATGACTAAACATAGCCCAAACATGACTTAATTATTCTTGTTAGTCTTACAGTAGAAATTGACTCAATTATCACTCAAACATTTTTGTTGCTCTATGTCTCAGCTAGCCTTATAGTGACTCAAAACTTTTACAATTTTTCTTTTTCTTGTTTCTTTCTTAAAGGTTCTATATCCTCGAAATTGTTTCATTCTATGTTGTGGGTTCTTACTATAGGATCCATATTTCTTTCCTTGTTTCTCCTATTATGTTTCTTTCACTTTTCTTGAATTTGATCTCAGATGATTTTCCACGACTTCTTCTTAAAGGATTCGTTCAACTATGGACTACTCCCACAACTCTCCATCTTCAAATTGTATTCTTCACGCTGCATCTTGCACTTCATATCCCTGACATTATTTCTTCCATATTTCTTGGTAGAAAAATCCTATCTCTTCTTGAGTCCATTGCCGAAAATTGTTTTAATGCATTCTTCCTTGTTTTCAGAAACATCCATATCATTCTCTTCGCTTTCATCATCATGTGTTGTTTCCTTCTTCATGTAATCTGCATACTCGGGATCATTATTCATCATTCGATTCAATTCTTTTTTTCCAGTTGATTCTTTGAGACTCGCATCAATTTGTTGAATTGGTTTTTGAATACATTCTTCAATGAAATTCAAATATGCATCAAACTTATTAAAAACCTTGATTTAAAATTCTAATCCCATGCTAGTTTGATCACCTCCATATTAAAAACTAATGTTAAAAACATCTTTATTATGATCTTTAGTGAGAGCTTCCTACTATACCTCTTCCTTCTCTACCTTCTTTTGTTATTTCATTGCATCATAACTTTTATTTTCTTTCCTTTTACCAATTTTTTTTGTTGCAAACATGTTTTCTTCCACTTGGCTTCCAAACACAAGTTGGTTTATCTCACCAAATAACAACATATCAATACGTTTTTTCTGTTGCATCATGTGCAACCAAAAATCTCCACTTAATGTTTGTTCATCATATTTAACTTCAAAATTTCCAATTTTTTGATCCACCAAACCACTTTCTTCTCTATTGATAGATTTATCTAATCCAAACTCAGTTTTTGCTTGTTCAAAAACTACTTCATGATCAGTTCCAATTGCTTCATAACTTGTTGTGACAATGGAAACTTCAATCTTCAATTCTTCATCAAATATGGTGCTTACCATATTAATACAATCAATTCTTTTTTCGAAAATGAAATCACACATAACATCAACATAATGTTCATCCACACTATGGTGGGATATTTGAGCATGCATGTAGTCATTGTCAATTTCATTGACAATTTCAGCTTTACCAAATTCATCAGCTACGTTTGGATTCATCAATGCACATCTCACTTTTCACTCATCATCCACATGTGTTTTGTCACAGCGGTATTCACCACCATCTGCACCATCAACGTTACAGTGGAGTCCTTGAGAATTTATATGCTAACTCTCTACCTCACATACATGGGCTTCTACTTCTCTCTCTACAATATTTGTTCCATATTTTCCATCCATATGCATGCTTGCATAATGGATTTCAATTTTATGGTCTTGACAACCATCATCCTCTTTTGAGTAGGATTCTCCAAGCTATGTTGTCCTGTCATAGTCTTTATTATCTACTCTCAGATTTGCAGCTGACTCAATAAATTGTGACACATCATGTTGCTGCATGTCACTCCCCCTTGCATGAAATTTGTCTTGCAATATCTTCCATGTTTCCTACAAATTTGTAGCTTTTTCTACCTTTCACTGGCACTTTTCATCCATTTCTTGATGAATAGAACTCAATGCTAGGGAATCAGTAAACATAGGAGGTGGTAGCAAGTCCTAGCTACACCAATCATTCTTGATTTCTTCTTTGTCTTTTGTTAGACTTCTCAATTCCTCCGTTGCGGCCTGAACCTCTCTAAAAATGGCAACAATATTTGCATCATCTTTTTATCCCTTTTCTTAGCCTTTTTCTGCCACTCTTTGTGACCCATGACTATTGTCTTTACTTAGTCTTATATCTTCTTTCCTGATTGCATGAGGCTATCTTCCATATCACTCTTGAAAAAAACATAATTTTTAATATGCACCCGCATAAAGCACAATATTCACTCAAAAATACTGTGATACTCGACAAAACCATAATTTTTTGTAGAACGATAAGCTTTGCAAAACCCTAAACCCTCTTGTTCAATAAAATCATTTTTTTTCTAAAAAAAAAATTTCCAATACAAAATTCCTCTTTGCAAAGCTCTTTTTATAAAACCCTTTATACTCCTTTTATAAATAAAAAAACACTCTTTATAAAGATCCTCCTCTCATAAAACCTTTATATCTAAAACCTTTTCAATAAGCCCTTTAGAGTATTTTATGAACCCTTTATTAAATCCCTTTTCGAATAAATCACTTTTAATATCTATTTTAATAAACAACCTTTTGAACAAATAAACCTCCTTAAATGTGCTCGTCCATTTTTAAAAAAAAAAATATCCCTGCTCTCCAAAACGGTTCAAGGACTTTAAATCTTCCCATGGTCTAGGTTTGGATGGATTGCACCTTTTTAACTTCAAAGCTTCAACTGCACGTACGAATACGACCATGAAATTTTCCACGCATCTTCTCGTTGACTTCTCACACTAACGCATCGTGGAGTTTAATGGGGTCGCGTGTTAGCACTCTCCACGATCACGGAAGGCCCGTTAAAGCTTTAACACAACCTCTTAGAGTTCTCACTGGCGTGCATGCAAGAGAGGTAACGCTACTCGCCACTCACACTTCCAGTGTTATAACTCCCACATTTCCATTTTCAATGTGCGTTATAGCTCAAAAAAGAGAAAACTTATATTTCTCTCTTCTATCACATGTCGCTGCTGATCTGCTCTTTCTCTTGACTCTGCAAAAACTTCATTCCGATTTTTATGACATTAACTGTCATATCTATGACGTTAAATCTCATTCTAGCTCCTCTATTGATCACACAAATTTGATTAAGATGACTTGATTATATTGAACAATATGAAGGGTATTTAACCTTTTTTGAATAGGGACTCACCTATTAATCATAGAAAATTGATTTAGATGACATTACAATGAACTGGATGAAGGGTATTTAACCTTTAAAGGATATTTAACCTTTTCTAACTAGCTACTCCCCTAAAAATCCTTCCACACACACACACTCTCTAAATTCAACTTTTACCAAACTATAACTTAACTCTAAGTCACTAGACTTGAATGATTTTAACTCAATCTCCTAAATTTAACCAAATTTAACATGCCGCAATAATTAACTTACTTTAACAAAATAAACATCTCCTATTAATGAAACTTTGATGAGCAATCAAACTAGGGCTTACTCCTCATGATACTTTGATGAGTTCATCTCTTCCCTACATAGGGAATTTTTTTATGTGCACAACAATTCCATTGTGGTCTTCTATTTGCATGTCTATAATCAAAGTAGAACCATATATGAGGCACCCTAAAGGACAAAAGATAGAACCATTGAAATACAAATTCATTTTCAAACTAACCTTTGCAAATGTATAAGAAATGCAAATATCAACAGCTTTTGTATGTAAATAATTTCATTGGTACAATCACCACTTATGTAAAAGATATAATATTCCAATATCACCTACAAATCTTCTCCACTATCGAGCCCATTCCTATAGGTGATATGGGCCATTATGATTTCCCATTATAAATGATAACATTGGAAATGCACATGCCATTTTATGGTTATAGGATGTATTTTCTAGAAAAATAAATTATTTACAATGCAATTTCAAGTTAAATTGTTCTTCTCTCTATTCAATTGGTAGTGGTGTACTTCATTTTTTTTTCCATTTGGTTACTACACAAAAAAATACTTGTATATACACATGTTTGATAAGAATAAAATTGGAAAGGGTATGTGAGATAAGTGAGGTTATAGGTATTGGTAAGTACAAAAAAGATTATTATGTACATATATCTATTAAAAATAAGTTTTACCTAGTAGGAAATACTAATTATAATATATCTTACAATATTTAATTTAATAAAATTTAATAAAAAATTATATATAGCTAAAGAAATAATGTAGAAAACATAAATTCAAAAAATTAATTCAGAGCATTCATATCCAAAATTGCCATACATGATCAACTTGATCGTGAGATTTTTCCTTTATTTTTTTACCATACTCTATATTTATATAAAATACCAGATATATAGTAATATTTAATTAATCTATTTTGGAAATAGATATTTTTGCTTACATTTTCCCCATTATTTTTCCACCTACATATCTATATATTTACAAAAATACTCTAAATATTTGTTATTTTTGTAAGTATCCTAAATCATATAAATATATTAAAAATATAAATTATTTTTCTTTAACTATAAAATATTAAATATCTATTAAAAATAAGAGTTAAGGCTTAATAAATATTAATTATAATATATTTTACAATATTTAATTTAATAAAACAATTATTTGAGAGCATTCATATCCAAAATTGCCATATATGATCAACTTGATCATGACCTTTTAATTAATGTAATTTGAAAATATATTTTTTTACTTACATTTTTCCCCCTTATTTTTTTACATACATATCTATATATTTACAAAAATACTCTAAATATTTGTTATTATTGTAATTATCCTAAATCATATAAACATATTAAAATATATATTATTTTTTTTAACTATAAAATATTAATTTTTAAAAAAATTAATTAATAAAATATAATTTTAAATTTCAATTTAGGTTAAAATTGTACACAATTCATAAAGTACTTATAAATTACAAGTTATAAGTTATCTACGTTAAAATGATTTTCAGTGTATATTAGAAAAAATCCTAAATAAAAATGATAACAAAATATTTTATAAGATACCTATTAAAACATTAGATTCTTGAAGGAAAACTAAACTAAACCTAACCAGCATTGGATTCTTAAAAGAAAACTAAACTTGAAAAAGAAAAACTAAAGTTTAAATTACTATTTAATTGACGATTTAAATAACTATAGAACGGAAAAGATCGAAACCCAAAAATATGGCTAAACTAAACCAAAACCATAACTTTCAGTATAAGCATTCATTCATGGTGGGTTTCTAACCGTCTATGGAATATAAGTAAAAAAACACTACTTTTCGAGAGACATTACTTTCCATTTATCAAATTATTGAAAGGATTGGGAAAGTTGATTTTGAGTATGAGATGGACATCTTTATATATAAATACAACGACGGGCCGATAGAAAGAAGAGAAAAATATTGTAGCTTCATATTCTAACTCTACCATCCAAAATATGCCTTTGAACGGAAAGGAAGCAAGTACATGCATAGGTAGTAATGGGCATAACTGTTAATCAAAACCATGATTCTTTATTTTGTCAATAACTTTGTGAAATAACTTTTTGGAAGTTCATTAAGGAGAAAAATAAGCGGAATAATAGTAAACCGGTAATAAATCAAGGAAACAAGACAACAACTAAAGGACTGTAATAAATCAAGGAAACAAGAAAAAGTCTCAAGGAACACCAAGAAAAGGTGATAGGTGATATAGCCATTTATTAAGTCCTCGATTCTCTTTCTTAAGACAACCTTAAATGAGACAAATGAGTCTTTAATATTACAAAGAATTTATGAATAACCAAATGAATGTTAATAATCAATACAAAAGGAATGAATGTTAATAATCAATACAAAAGGAAAAAAAACAAGGGAACTAAAACACATAAAAAGGAAGAATATGAATAGGAGCCATTTTTTAATATCCATACACACCATTTATAAGCCTTAAACACTTGAGATCATTTGTGTGTCACCAAACGTCCTAGCTCTTGATTACACTTTTCTCCATAATTCACCAAAACATACTTGGAAATTGTAATAAATAGGAACAATTTTGAGTCGATTCAATCAAGAAAGAAGCCTTTATGACTCAATTCAATCTTTTCTATGATTGGATTAAATCAAGAAAGTGCAAGACAAAAACAACACATAATGCATGAAAACTGTAACATATACACCCAAAAAAAAAAAATTACTTACCCCCCATAAAGATAAATACCTTAACCAGATGTATCTTTTAAAATGTCACAACATTGTGTAAGATAGATCATCACATAGTTATATTCACTAAACTAATGATTAACCAAATGTTTGAACCTTAATTTTATTATAAGATTACATATAATGTTAAAAACCCCTCCAACGACCTTAAATCAACATGACATATCACATGAAATATTATAAGGTCAATTTTTGTTTTAAGGTTTCTTTATAGTTTTTTATCTTCAGCGCCATACCTACCATTATATTGACATTTAACCAAATGCATGAACCAAATCCTTGGTTCCGCAGTGTTATAGTTGGCATAGCGTGGAAATTTAAAGCGGACAATACTTGGCATTTACTCATTCCTTAAAACTGTAAGATCTGAAGTTATGTTGCACGGGTTTCAATGGTACTCTGCTTGATCTGCACCGTCGATCTCTTTATGGATCAATGGTCCAAATTTCCAGCGGGAAATGTCCAGATTAACCACGCCAACCCTAATACCTTTAGCAATTTCATTCTTTGTCTCTGTCGAGAAGCTCTTTCAGCTCTGTGATTAAGTTCCACGGTGAACAACAAGCCTTGCTGCCCATTCCTTGGGGTTTGTTACCACAGACACAGTTATAAAATTCCGACTTGTGTTTACAAGTGTGGTGAGGTTGTAACACCCAGATGTGATACTCCATAGTGGAGAAAAGCTCTACGGAAAAGAATGATGAATCTCGATGATATTAATATTCAATCGACCAAGGCCTTCTCTTCGAGTTTCTGTGTGCTTCCCAAATGCACAATCAAGTACATAATTAATCCCATTCCCAATTTCGTTAATAGTATTCTTCAGATATTTTTCACTGTAAATTGGGGACTATTTTACTATGTCGTTAATTTATTGGGTTCTTTTTTTTGCTTTGTTGTCATGTCGTTCAATTGGTTGATCTAGAGGAACGAGGTAACCTCTTTTCCAGGTTAACCTCTCACTGATTCATCTTCGTACATTGTCTTTCCTTTTCTAGTTTTATATTTAAATATTTAGCTCTTACACTTCCTCATGATATTCGCTTCGTTGCTTTGATACTTGCAGGTCAGTATTCTTGACCTCGGTGGAAGAGTCTTCCACACCCAAAATTTCCATGTCATTTGCTAGGCCTTCTCCGACTTCTTGTTGATGTAATTACTTCTCGTTTAAGGTACACTGATGGATTTTTCTTCATAACCGAGGTCTTTCATCCTGTGCGAAATTTAAGGATTTAATTGACAGTCTATACTTACTTATTCTGGAATTGTAATTTATATATTTCAGAATAGTTCATTTTTACTGTAATGAAATTAAGATTTCTTCTAGTAGGGGATTTAGAGCTTGGTTAGATTTTTGCGCATAAACTATGTTCCAAGAGATTTTTATGTGAATATTGTTTGTTGAACCTTTAGTTAAACTGAGAGGGGGGGTGAATCAGTTTAACACATTCCTTAACTTTTAAAACTTTTCATTAAAATTATTTACACTTTCATTTCATATCTAATTTAATATGTGAGTAATCTTCGAATGTAAGCAGCAAGTATAATTTAACAGTAGACTTAATATGAGAACTGCAGGTATTAAGCAGAAGATATAAATTAGATCAATACATAAATATCATGCACAGAGACATCATATATAAGTGGAAACCCATAAAGGGAGAAAACCACATCTTATTATTGTTGTGATGCAAAGGCAAGATCCAACTCCTTCTCACCACTGTTTTTCTGCAGGCACCAACTTACAGGAGGCTCCAACCTCGATCGGCTACAAATGCAGCGGTATGTTGCAACTTGATAGAGAGCTCCAACTTCCTCAATTTAACAAATTGAATGTTTGCTGATTTACTCCAGATATCAGCTCTGTTTTGTATCTGCTCTTCTTCTCTTAATCTTCTCTGCTTTATTCTTCTATATTCTGCATTCTCTATATTTGCTCTATCTCTCTCTCCATACTTTTTCATATCAATGTGATATTCTATATATAGAGTTCATCGCATGACTCTTTACATTCCTTAGAGAATTTGAAGTGAATAGTCCTGACCTTTTGACTTATGTCTTCTCATTCCTTTATCCAACTCAATTATAATAATAATATGTACAAATTTCCATGTTATAGTGGGATTTTGTCTTTTCCTTAGGATACTTGCCTTTGCATCACAGTCAATACAAAATTAATTACAACATTAACATTCACATTTTTAATTACATATTTCAATTTTACTCAACTCCTTTTCTGGATTTTCGCTTTACTGGATTTGTCTTTTCCTGCTGTTGTTAAGAGTTTGTTCTGCATACTCTTTGTTCACTGTCTTCTGCTTATTTTCAATTTTCTGTGCTTGTACACCTGTCAAATTTGTTCCTGTGCAAATTCCTGTTCACCGTGATTGTATGTCTGTTGTATACATATATTTGCGTTAAAATATATTTCGACTAGCACTCCTCTCTTTCTATTTTCCCTACTCATCCATCCAAAAACAACATTCTCCTTTTTGCTTTCTCTTTTATTCAGATCCCCATTTATTGTAGTTATATAATAGCTGTATGTGTAGCCGCCCTTTAATCAGCCATAACACAACTCTCGACATTTTCAAAAACTGTGGTCAAACCATAATAAAAAAAAAACCAACTCATAATAATAATCTGCTGGTTATTAAACCCAAGGTATTATATAGTGAATAAGTTGAACAAATGAAACTCCATCGCATATAACCTTTATAACCTTTATAACAATCCCGATGTGTATTATAATATGTACAAGGTTCGTGGAGCCCACAATACAATCAAACGAACGCATATTCTGTACCTGGCTTATCCTCCGGGCTCTTCCATTAAACCTCGGACAAGTTCAGAGAGCGACCACTGTTAGATATCAAGCCTCTGGATCAACGGTGTATGTTAATTTCGCTCCACGTCTTCAGTCGAGGTATAACGCGCGAAGGCGCACTTTAAACAATGGTTTTGAAATGTCGGTCGGGACACGTGTTATCAATCCTGTGGAATCGCTACCCATTCCTCTAATACCGCTTTCCGACGAATGGTGGTTCGAAGAAACCACGGTTTCGCTCCAACCCACCGTTATTGTTCACTAGTCTCGGTTCCGCTCCTCTCCTACGCTCCAGGTTCCACTCAGGGTTTTAATTTAATAGTTCAATACACCGTTTTAACGCTAATTCCTTCGCATTAACACTAACTCCGGGGAACATCAAACATGCGCTGGTTCCGTCTTATTTACACAAGGTTCCGTCCGAATCTCCATTTTATTATCGGTCCGTTACATAGTTCATACATACACAAGATATGATTCTCAGACTTTTATATGTATATAAATAACGCCCGGCTTGGAATTTTATAACTGCTCTGCCTCTGCTGCTTCTGTCGCTCTGCCCCTGCCTCTGCTGCTTCTGATAACAGTTCTGCCTCTTATTATATTCGCTTTCTCTGCCTCTGCCTTTCTCCTTTACTTCCTTCATTTGCTTCTTTGCTATCACCATTGCCATGATAATAGCTCTGTCTCTGTAGCTATTTGTCTTATGCTCTCTCTCTTTATTTCATGTTTTTTACTTTGCCTCATTGCCTTATTGCCATTAATGACAATATTTCCAATAGTCTCCCCCTTTGGCATTTATGGCAATACATTTTCTCTGTTTGCCTGCTCTTTTTCCTGTTGCTTGCTCTTCCTGTTTGCCTGCTCTTCCTCTTGTTGTTTGCTCTTCCTCCCCCTTTGACATCAATGGAAAAGGGTTGCTTTTTGCATTTCCTTGTATAGAGCTAATACACTGTAAATTGATACAGTTCTTTCACTTGTATAGTGCTAAAAGTGAGAATAATGATACTACATAGAATGCATTGTATCAGCTTTATCTAGTCAGAGATGTATGATTGGATTCAACAACTAAAATGCTGAGAGGCTTCAAATGATAATCACTACTTGTCTTTGTGTTTCAGATTCTTAATATAATGTTTCAGAACACAATACTAATCCTTTTGCTCTGTAATTGTCCTTTTGATGCTTGAATAATGCAGATAACTTTAGGATAATAACTTGGTGTTCTTTTGCCTTAATCCTTTGATCCTGAGGACTTGATTCATGCTTTCCTTGCTGGCTGTTCTCCCCTTGGAATGATATTTTCGTTTTTGTTCTCCCCTGAAATTGTGCTTTCTCTTTATATCAGAGAGTAGCATCTGCAGATACTACCCCTAGTTTATCTCTCAAATATTGGAATGGTTCTCCAACAAGAGGTTTGGTAAATATATCAGCTGTCTGTTCTTTTGTTGGTACATATTCTAGTTTTACTATCTTCTGAGCCACTTGTTCTCGGAGAAAATGATACTTGATTGGGATATGTTTAGTTTTTGAGTGAAGCACAGGATTTTTAGATATACTTATAGCACTTGTATTATCACATTTAATTGAGATAGGTTCATCAATGCTTACCTTCATGTCTTGTAGAGTTTGCTTCATCCACATGACTTGTGTACAACATGCTGCTGCTGCAATATATTCTGCTTCTGTTGTAGATAGGGAGATAGATGTTTGTTTCTTGCTTAACCATGCCACCAGACTTTATCCTAGATAGAATGCACCTCCACTTGTACTCTTCCTGTCATCCACACAGCTGGCCCAATCTGCATCTGTGTATGCTGATAAAGTGAAGTTTTTGCTTTTAGGATACCAAAGTCCATATAGTGTTGTTCCTTGTAGATATCTGAATATTCTTTTGACTGCAAGAAGGTGATTTTGTTTAGGTGCTGCTTGATATCTAGCCACTAGTCCTACTGCTAGCATGATGTCTGGTCTTGATGATGTCAGATACAGCAGGCTTCCTATCATGGATCTGTAGAGTTTTTTATCTACATCTGCAGTCCCATCATCAGTACATAGCTTGCATCCCGTGATCATGGGTGTTGTCACAGGTTTGCAGTCTTCCATTTTGAATTTTTTCAGCATTTCTTTTAAGTATTTTTCTTGAGAGATGAAGGTGCCTGTGTTCTTTTGTTGAATTTGCAGTCCTAAGTAGAAACTGAGCTCTCCAATCATAGACATTTCAAACTTTGTTTTCATCTCATTAGCAAACCCTTTTGCTAGTTCATCTTTGTTGCTTCCAAACATAATGTCATCAACATACACTACAACAATCAGGAGTTCATTTTCATGGGCTTTTATGTATAGATTGTTGTCTACTCCACCTCTCTTAAAACCCTGTTTTTGCAAATATTTATCCAATCTTGAGTACCAAGCACGAGGAGCCTGTTTCAGTCCATATAGGGCCTTCTTCAGTCTGCATACATAGTCTTCTTTGTCTGTCAATGAGAAGCCTTCTGGTTGTTCCATGTATACTTCTTCTTCTAGATCTCCATTAAGAAAAGTAGACTTTACATCCATTTGATATACCTTGAAGTCTTGGTAGCATGCAAATGCTAGGAACATTCTGATAGCTTCCATTCTGGCTACAGGGGCAAATGTTTCTTCATAATCAAGTCCTTCAATTTGTGAGTATCCTTTGCAGACCAGCCTGGCTTTATTCCTGATTACTTGCCCTTGCTCATTCATTTTGTTTTTGAATACCCATTTTGAACCAATGATATTCTTCTCAATTGGTCTAGGAACTAGTTCCCAGGTATTGTTCTTCTCAATTTGGTCCAATTATTCATTCATTGATTTTACCCAATATTTTTCCTTGTTGGCTTCTTCAAACTTCTTTGGCTCTATTTGTGATAACATTTCTATGTATACTTCTTCTGTCTGTTCAGTTAGCTGCCTTCTTGTTTGCACTCCTACACTCTTGTCTCCTATGATTTGATCTTCTGGATGGTTCTTTTGAGTGTATCTCGAGGGGGTTTTCGGGTTCAGTCCAGTATCTTCTGATGTCTTGCTTGTTTCATCATCATCTTGGTCCTCTTCTTCATGATTTTCTGAATAGCTGTTGCAGTCTATATCTCTTGTCTTGTTTGGGAGTTCTTCATCAAATCTTACATCAATACTTTCTACAATTTTTCGAAGAGTCTTGTTGTAGCATCTATATCCTTTACTCTTGGATGCATATCCCAAGAATATTCCTTCATCTGCTCTTGCATCAAACTTCCCCAGATTTTCATTATTATTCTTTATGTAGCACTTACTGCCAAAGACTCTAAAGTGTTTGATTGATGCAGGTTTACCATGCCATAGTTCATAGGGAGTCTTGTCACTGCTTGGCCTTAAGTGAGATTTATTAAGGATATGTACTACTGTGTGCACTACTTCTACCCAGAAGGTTTGAGCTATATTATTCTCTTGCATCATGGCTCTAGCAATTTGTTGAACATATCTATTTTGTCTTTCTGCTACTCCATTCTGCTGAGGTGTTCCTGCAATAGTGAATTGTTGTTTTATGCCATGTTCATTGCATAGGTCAGCAAAGTCATAATCTGTAAATTCTCCTCCTCTGTCTGATCTGATACATTTTAGTTTGCATCCTGTTTGATTTTTTGCTAATGCTTTGACTATCTTAAATTTGTCCAGTGCTTCTGATTTGTTCTTGAGAAAAGCAACCCATGTCATTCTGGAGAAATCATCTATTATCAGCATGAAGTCGGATTCTCCACTTGGTGTCTTAGTTCTAGCAGGTCCACACAGATCCATGTGCACAAGCTGGAGTGGTCTTCTTGTTGATAGCTCATCTTTAGATTTAAAGGATGTGTGAGTCTGTTTCCCCAATTGACAAGATTTGCATATGGTATTTGAAGGTATTTTTATTTCTGGCATATCTCTGACAGCTTTCTTCTTGCTCAGTCTAATGATATGGTCGAAACTGAGATGTCCCAATCTCCTATGCCATAACCATGACTCCTCAAGTTTGCTAAGATGGCAGGCTTCATCTTCTTCTTTCACTATGTACACATTACTCTTTGTTCGAACACCTTTGAGCAGAGTCTTTCCTGTTGTGCTTGACCTGACTACACAATCTTGTGCTCTAAAAAGAACCTCACAACCTTTGTCACACATCTGACTGACACTCAGTAAATTTGCTTTCAGTCCATCCACAAGTAGTACATCTTGGGCCTTTCCTCTGCCATTGTCTATGCTGACTGAGCCTTTTCCCTTGATCTTTCCTGATTTATCATTGCCAAAAGTAACATTGCCAGATTTATTTTCATCAAGAGTTATAAACTTGCTTCTGTCTCCAGTCATGTGTTTAGAGCAGCCACTGTCCAAATACCACTAGCTTTTCAGATCTTGAGCAGTTAGAGCCAGGTCACACTTATTCTCCTTCTTTTTCCACTAGAGGCATCCTTCTATTTGATATCTTTTGTAAAGTGATGAATTGCATCCTTTTAGAGGACATTTGGAAGGCATATGTCTGGCTTGATTGCACATGAAGCATTTGATCATAGTTTTTGCAGAATTGTGAGTATGAACAAAATTTCTTTGATTCATAAACCTCCTTGAAGTGTTGAAAATCAATCTTTGTCCATACTTTCTACATTCAATGATTTTATGGCCAAATTCTTTACAATAAAAATAGTAACCATAGAAACTGTTTGCATACCTGATGTGAGGTTGTCTTCTCCAGTTGCTTGTTTGAGGCAGTCTCTTCACTGTTTGCATCTTTTGCAGGTTTGAATTACTCCTCCTTGTATGACAATATGCAGCAATGTGTCCCAGCTTGTGGCAGACATAACAGGTGGCATTCTTCATAGGAGGGAAGAATCTCCTTTGATGGCTTGCAAGCTTGACAGACCCAGGAGTATATGAACCTTTTTCTGTTGTCTGAGTATTTCTTTCATTCTTTGTTATTCGAGGATTCTTCTGGGTTATGTTTCCCTCCTTACCTGCTTCTTCTTTTGTAGGCATTATTTGAGGTGCTTCATCATTCTTCTTTGCTTTTACAAAGATAATTTTTCTGTTTTCCTTTTCTTTGCTTTTACTTGATTCTCCTTCATAGCCTATTCCAATTTTTATCAAAGGAGATCTTTGAGCATCCAAAATTTCATCCAACTTACCAGAGCTTGTTGTTTGAGAGGAGTTCATATACACTTTCTGTTGAGCACTTTCTAATTTCTTCCTCAGACATACAATTTCTTCTTCCAGCTTCTCTTGTTCTCGAGTTTTATCCTTGATTTTCTGAAGTAACATATCTTTTATCTTCTTAGCTTCTTCAAGCTTTACCTTCAGCTACATGAGGACTTCTGAATTTTGTTCTTATTTCACACATTTGAGGAGAATCTCTTTTTGTTTTCTACATTTTAGTTTGAGTCTGTCAATCTCCTCCAGAGCACTTCTTAGCTCCCCCTCAAGGTCGACTTCCCCTTCTTCTTCTTCATCTTCTAGTAAGAGTCCTTCAAGATCTTCTATGGCCATTAGTAAAAATTCAGAGGTTCCCTCTTCTCTGGAGGATTCATCTGAGTCTTCAAATGTACTGCTGTCTTGTTGACCATAGAAGGATTTTCTTCTGAATTTCTTTCCTTTCTGCCAGTTCTTTGATGTGTTTTTCTCTGATTCTTGAGCCTGATTCCTTACTTTCTTGTGAGGACACTTAGCAGCATAATTTCCAACTCTTCCACAGTTAAAGCATTTGAAGGGTAGTTTACCTTTGTATCTACCTGAGCCTCTATCTAGTTTCTTGACAAATTTAGCTTCTTCTTCATCAGAGAAAGAGCATATGTCTTCTTTTTCTTCTTTCTTCTTTTCTGTTTTAAAAGCTACTTCCCTCGTACTTAGCTTCTTCTGTGGGAGCCTCATCTCATATGCTGTTAGATTTCCAAGTAGCTGGTTCATGGTCAAAGTCTCCGAATCAGCTGTCTCTTCTATTGCAGACACCTTGGGATTAAATCTGGATGGGAGTGATCTTAGAATCTTTTGCACAACTATACTTTCTGGCATGGTTTCTCCAAGAGCTTTCATATTGTTAACAATTTCTGCAACTTTTAAGAAGAAGCTGCCAATATCTTCATCATCATTCATTTTTAAATTTTCAAACTGGGCTCTATATATTTGAAGTTTGGCAGTCTTTACCTTTTTATTTCCCTCATGGATATTCTCTAGAGTGTCCCACATATCTTTGGTAGTCTTACTGTGCATTATTTTGATAAACTCAACTTCACATAGTCCATTTAAGATTGCATTCATTGCTTTTGCATTAGCTACAAAGCTTTGTTTAGCTTCTTTCTCTGAATCAGTTGACTTTGTGACATATCCAAATTCCACAGCATCCCAAACTTCTAGTCGTAAAGACATTATATATGTTTTCATTCTGATTTTCCAAAAGGCATAATTTGCACCTATAAAGAAAGGGGCTTTATTGGTTGAGCTTCCTTCTTGACTAGCCATCTTGAGAGCCTAGGATCTCCTTTCAGTTGTTAGACTGATATAAAACGAACCAGCTCTGATACCAATTGTTGAACCTTTAGTTAAATTGAGAGGGGGGGGGGTGAATCAGTTTAACACATTCCTTAACTTTTAAAACTTTTCATTAAACTTATTTACACTTTCATTTCATATCTAATTTAATATGTGAGTAATCTTCGAATGTAAGCAACAAGTATAATATAATAGTAGACTTAATATGAGAGTAGCAGGTATTAAGCAGATGATATAAATCATATCAACACATAAATATCATGCACAGAGACATCAGATATAAGTGGAAACCCATAAAGGGAGAAAACCACATCTTATTATTGTTGTGATGCAAAGGCAAGCTCCAACTCCCTCTCACCACTGTTTTTCTGCAGGCACCAACCTACAAGAGGCTCCAACCTCAATTCTACAAGCTACAACTTGCAAGGAAGCACCAACTCCCTTCAATTTTCTGCAGGCACCAACCTACAGGAGGCTTCAACCTCAGTCAGCTACAACTGACAGCTATCAAGCTGCAACTTGATAGGGAAGCTCCAACTTCCTCAATTTATCAAACTGAATGTTTGCTGATTTACTTCAGATATCAGCTCTATTCTGTAGCTTCTCTTTTCTGCTCTTCTTCTCTTAATCTTCTCTGCCTTATTCTTCTATATTCTGCATTCTCTATATTTGTCTCTCTCCATATCTCCCTTTTTTTTCATATCAATGTGATATTATATATATAGAGTTCATCGCATGACTCTTTACATTCCTCAGAGAATTTGAAGTGAATAGTCCTGACCTTTTGACTTCTGTCTTCTCATTCCTTTATCCAACTCAATTATAATAATAATATGTACAAATTTCCATGCTACAGTGGGATTTTGTCTTTTCCTTAGGATACTTTCCTTTGCATCACAAACAATAAAAAATTAATTACAACATTAACATTCACATTTTTAATTACATATTTCAATTTTACTCAGCTCCTTTTCTGGATTTTGGCTTTACTGGATTTGTCTTTTCCTGCTGTTGTTAAGAGTCTGCTCTCCATACTCTTTGTTCACTGTCTTCTGCTTATTTTCAATTTTCTGTGCTTGTACACATGTCAAATTTGTTCCTGTGCAAATTCCTGTTCACCATGATTGTATGTATGTTGTATACATATATCTGCGTTAAAATATATTTCGACTAGCACTCTCTTTCTATTTTCCCTACTCATCCATCCAAAAACAACATTCTCCTTTTTGTTTTCTCTTTTATTCAGTTCCCCATTTCTTGTAGTTATATAATAGCTGTATGTGCAGCCGCCCTTTAATCATCCATAACACAACTCTCGACATTTTCAAAAAATGTGGTCAAACCATAATAAATAAATAAAAACTCATAATGTTCAATCCGTTGGGTATTAAACCCAAGGTATTATATAGTGAATAAGTTGAACAAATGAAACGCCATCGCATATAACCTTTATAACAATCTGATGCGTATTATAATAAGTACAAGGTAAGCAGAGCCCACAATACAACCAAAAGACCAATCAACTGCACGCACCGTACCTTAGTTAACCTCCGGGCTCTTTCATTAAACTTTGGCCAAGTCCAGCGAGCGATCACCGTTAGATGTCGAGCTTCCAGATCAACGGTCTATATCAATATCACTCGGCGTCTTCAGTCGATGTATAACGTGCGATGGCGCACTCTAAACGACGGTTTTCCAATTTCGGTCGGGACACGTGTTATCAATCACAATAGGAATTGCTACTTGTCCTCCAATACCGCTTTCCGATGAATGGTGGTGCAGAAAAAACCATGGTTTCACTCCAACCCACCGTTACTGTTCACATGTCTATGTTCCGCTCCTCTCCTCCGCTCCAGGTTCCGCTCAGGGTTTTAATTTAATAGTTCAATACACCGATTTAACGCTAATTCACCCGCATTAACACTTACTAGCTTTCCGGGCAACATGAAACATGCCCTTTGGACCAAGGTACTTATTTTGCGGGTTCCATACGAACTTATTATCGCTTCGTTACATAGTTCATACACACACAGGATATGATTCTCAGAAGTTATTTATATATATATAAATAACACCCGGCTTGGAATTTAACATAATTATACTGCCTCTCTTTGGAACTCGCTCACCTTTGCCCTCTCGTTCCTTGCTTTAGTCCGGTTAACGCTCTTATTATAATCCTTTCGGCCTCCTACGCCTCTTCTTTGTCTCCTTTACTTCCTTCATTTGCTTCTTTGTTTTTCGCCATTGCCATGACTATTAGCTGTCTCTGTGGCCTTTATTTGTTATCTCTTTCTCTCTCTCTTTATTTCATGTTTTACTTTTCCTCATTGCCTCATTTCATGTACCCATTAATGACAATATTTCCAACATTGTTTTATATAAAGCTTATGTTTACGTTTCTCGTACTTTGATGAAAATTTTTTTTCAAAAAAAATACCCTTAGAAAATCTGTAACATACACAGATTTATAAAATATACAGTAGTAATATACATAACCCTGTAACTATTTTCTGAGTTAAGTATTTACATTATCTTACTATTTTTCCAATGTAAGACAAATTCCAAGAAAATGATAACCATTCTCCTAAAATTAAATAACATGTTTTCTGTATATAAATCTTAGTAATATTCGCCTGTCGATTAATAGATAAAATAGATAGTCATTGTCTAAATAATAATAAATTATACAATCACTTATCTAGAAAATATAGCTAGTTTTTGGTGTCCACCCAACCTTCAAGAGAGGCTATTACATCCTCTTATTGCCCCTGTGCTCCACACCTGAAAAGGTACAGGTTGTTAGTAGATTTTCTGTTGCGACCTCAGGACTCCAAGTCCAGTCAGTGCCAAAAATCTTCAGGAATTTACTTAGTGTTTTTCACTGGTATCTACCAGCTCAGGAAAAATCTTCACTCTTCCTTCACCCATGAACATAACCCCTATTCCTCACTGATGAGTCTCTTATCCTCAGAGGAGTAGGTAACTGTTCAAACTGTCCAACCACCTTTTCCATTCTTGGAAACATTTACCATCAAAATTTTCACTTTTACTTTCCATAACTAATTTTATTATTCATAATTAAAAAAGAAAGAAAACAAATTTTCCAGCAAAATATTAATTTGCTCAGTATTTTTTTCTTTAAACAATATTAAAAGTAATTTAACTAGTTAACAACTAGTTATCAGTAAATGCAATTTTCACAAATTCCCCCTGGAAGTAACACCATCCTCGGTGTTTCACTTTAGCTCTGAAAAGAGCTCTGGATAAGCCTCACACACGAATATTTCGTCCTCCCAAGTAGCCTCATCTGGGCCAAAGTGCTTCCACTACACTTTAACCTAGGTATCATTTGCTTTTGGAGCATAATTTCCCTCTAGTCAAGTATGTATTGTGGCTCGACCAAAAACTCGTCGTCTGGCTCTACCTGTAAACAACAAAGTTCCTTGTCAAATTCTCATAAATAAATCAAATTTTAGGTTAGGATTTTTAATTCTATCCTACCTGTATATTTTGCCAATGAATTACGTGCTTCGAATCTTGCACATAACGCTTCAATAGGGACACATGAAACACATTGTGTACCCAGATGTCACTGGGTAAAGCCAACCGATAGGCCACAGGCCCTATCCTTTCCAAAATTTGGAAGGGTCCACAGAACCTGGAAGCCAACTTGGCACAAGAGGTCCACTGCAAGGTACTCCTCTTGGGTTTCATCCTCACATACACATGAGCTCCCACTTCAAATTCTCGATAAGACCTCTTTTTATCTGCGTAGATATTTTGCCGATCTTGTGAAACCTTTAAATTTTTTCTTATCTTCTTTACTTCTGATTCTATTTCAGCTAGCATATCTGGTTCTAACATTAATTTTGTTTCGGGGCTACTCCAATTTATGGGTGTGTGACACTGCCTCCCATACAAGGCCTCGAAAGGACTCATCTTAAGGGACTCTTGATAACCATTGTTGTAAGAAAATTCAACAAGACGCAAATAGTATTCCCATTTGGTTAGCTACTGCATCACATACATACACAACATGTCTTACAACACTTGGTTTACTCGCTCTGTTTGACCATTTTTCTGGGGATGATAAGCTGTACTAAAGTTGATTTGGGTCCCTAGACCTGTAAACGGAGTCTTCCAAAATGCTGATGTAAACTTAACATCCCTGTCTGAGATAACCGTCTTTGGAATACCATGCAGCCTGAAAATTTCTACTATATGTACAATCCTGTAAGTAGGTTGCACAGGTATAGAATGTGCAGATTTACTCAATATGTCCACTACCACCATGATGGAGTCATTTTGCCTTTTTGACTGTGGTAAACCTATAATGAAGTCCAGGGATATGACCTCCCACTTCCATTTAGGTACCGGTATGGGCTACAACAATCTTGTGGGATGTTGATGCTCCACCTTCACCTGCTAACACTCCAAACATTTATTTAAATACTCAACAATATTTTTACGCATACGAGGCCAGAAATATACCTTTCTAATAGTATTCAACATTTTCTAGTATCCTGGGTGACTTGCATAATTACTACGATGGTATTCATTCATTATCAACTCCTTCAGGTCTACACGGTTTGGTACATACACCTTTCCTCTAAAAGTTAGCACCTGATCATTATTTACTCCATACTCAAAAGTACTTCCTTGCTTTCTGGTCTCTTCCATTTGCTGCCATAAAAATTTATATTCCGGATCTTTATGTACTTATTTTTTTACTTAATCTAAGAATTTACTTTCAAGCTGATTGTAATAAAGCTCATAAACACAATGCAGCTTCCTACTTAAAGCATCGGCCACCCGGTTTTCCTTACCTTTCATGTGCTGGATGTCCATATCAAACTCACTTAGAAAGGCATTCCATATTGCCTGTCTAGAGTTTAAAATCAGCTTGCTTGAAATAACTAGTCAAGCTGTTATGATATGTTTTTAACAAAAAAAATTCCCCAGCAAGTAGTGTCTCCATACCCGGAGGGCATGTACTATTGTTGTTAACTCCAGATCATAGGCTGAATATCTTTGTTCATGATCCTTCATATTTCTTGACTCATAAGCCACTACTTTTCCTTCTTGAGATAGAACTGGCCCAAAACCTTCTTTACTAGCATCTGTACAAACTTCAAATTCTTTGTTGGGATCAGCTACCCTCAATACTGGTGCAGTGGTCAAAATCTACTTCAAATTCTTAAAGCTGTTCTGACACACAACAGTCCATTTAAAGATTTTTCCTTTTCTCTACAAAGAGGTCATGGGAAAAGAAATTATGGAAAATCCATCAATGAATCTCTAGTAATACCTAGCTAATCCCATAAAGGATTGAATATCTACCACATTTTGGAGTACTTGCCACTCCATGATTGTCTTGATTTTCTCTGGATCAACAACAATCCCTTATATTGAAATGACATGGCCTAAGTATTGGATTTCTATTTTAAAGAAATCACATTTGCTGAACTTAGCATACAGCTGGTGTTTTCTTAGCATTTCCAACACAATCCTTAAATGTTGTCTATGTTCTTCCTAGTTTTTGGAATAAATTAAAATGTCATCTATGAATATAAGTACAAAATTATCCGGGAAAGGGATGAAATATTCCATGCATTAACCTCTTAAAGGCTTCTGGTGCATTTTTTAACCCAAGAAGTAACACTACAAATTCCTAATGCCCATACACATTATGTAATGCGATCTTACAAATGTTTTCATCCTTGATTCGGATATGAAGTGATATTCTAGATCCTAAATCTATATTTGAAAATCTTGTGGCCCCCTTCACACAGTTTTTAACGAGATCATCAATCATTTTGAGGATATTTATTCTTGTTGTTAACTTATTAAGGCATGCATAATCCATGCACATTCACATGGTTCCGTCCTTCTTATTCAGGAACATCACTGGTGCTCCCCAAGGGGACACACTTGGACGAATATACCCTTTGTCCAATAGTTCTTGTAACTAAATTTTTAATTTAGTTAATTCTAGAACACTCATTCTGTAAGGAGCCCCTGACACAAGAGATACTCATGGCATTAATTCTATAGTGAAATCAATATCTCACCTTGGTGGTAATCTAGGAATATTTTCTAGAAAACATTCATAAAATATTGTACCACTGGTATGTTTTCCATCATAGGTGATTTTTCCTTGGAATTAGCATATCCCACCTGTATAGAAAAAATATGGCATCCCTTCCTTATACATTTATTCATTTGGGATGTTGTATTTGGACATAGCTGTAGTGGCTTCTTGATTCCCTGAATCTCCTTATGTGTTCCATCTTGTATTCTGTAATAGATGATCTTTTCTTGTGATTCAAACATGCTCAACCATGTTTATTTTATGGTTTATAGTACTTATCTAAAGGTTTAATATTATTCCCTTGAGTTTATAATATTAATAATCATGTGATTTTATCAAACATCTTTGTTTGAGATATTAATTTGCATTCTTTATTAATCAATTATGTTTTTCATATTGATCCCTTCGCCTTATTTGTCTCTTAGGTTTTTAGTATTTAACTATTGGGTTCACCAATTTCTTGGGTTTATGACATAAAAACCTTTGTTTTATTAGTTCTTTTAGTTTATAATATTAAACCACACTTGGGTCTTAGAATCTCTTGAGTTAAAAATATTAATTCTCAGGGTTTATTGATTTCTTAGGTTTTTGAGTTTAAAATAGTAATTCTTAGGGTTTTTTAATCTCTTATGTTTTTAATATTGATTCCTTTGCCTTATTGATCACTTATGTCTTTAATATTTATCCCTTGGGTTCACCAATTACTTTGGTTTATAGTGTTAAACCCTTGGGTTTATTACTTCTTTTGGTTTATAATATTAATAATGTCTTGGGTTTATTAATCTATTTAATTTAAAATATTAATTGTTAGGGTTTATTAATTTCTTAGGTTTTTGAGTTTAAAAACTTTATTCTTAGGTTTTAGTAATATTTAGTTTTTTTAATATTGATCTCTTGGCCTTATTGGTCATGTATGTTTTTAATATTCATCCCTTGGGTTCACCAATTCCTTTGGTTTATAATATTAAACCCTTGCATTTATTCGTTCTTTTGGTTTATAATATTAATAATCCCTTGCGTTTATTAATCTTTTGATTTTAAAATATTGATTATTATGGTATTAATATTTTAGGTTTTTTACTTTAAAATATTAAATTTTGGGGTTTATTAATTTCTTGTCTTTTTAATATTAATCCCTTGGGTTTATTACTTCCTTGGTTTTTAATATCAATCCATCGGGTTTATTAATCCTGTATATTTTTAATTCATTGGGTTTATAATATTAAAAATCCCTAAAGTTGATTGTTCTCTTCGGTTTATAATATTAATAATCATGTGAGTTAATCATTCATTTTTATTTAAAATATTAATTCCTAGGATTTATTAATCTATTCTCTTTTTAATATGGATCCCTTGGGCTTCTTGATCTCTCAGCTTTTTAATATTTTCCCCTTGGGTTCACCAATTCTTTTGGTTTATAATATTAGACCCTTGGGGTTATTAGTTCTTTTGGATTATAATATTAAGAGATATATACTAATTATAAATAGGAATAAAATAAGAGTATTATGTTATATTTTAATTTTAGTATAGTTTGAGTTATAACTATTAATGTAGTGAACAAATTTAATAATATTTTTTTATTATATATTTTATTATCACATATATATATATATATATTATTAATATATTACAAGTAGATATATAAGATATATTGGTAATTATATTCATAAATATACAATGATTATTTTGGTAAAATACATGTGGTGGGTCGTGGATATAGGCCTATCGGCATATATGAAACACGTTAGTGAATGTGGTTGTAAATCTCTTTCATATACGCCTATCATCGTATATCAACCACATTAGTAAATTTGAATGTGCTAGTTTATATTTCTTATCATCAATATATCAATATACATGTAATGTCTTCCAAAACCCAAATATATGAAATGAAAGTATATATAAAGTTTTTAAATGTAAAAATATTGATACTGTTCTTCAAAATGTATAAGTTTTTTTTTCATCAATTTAAGTGTTATTATATAAAGTAATAATGATAATAATAAATTAATTTAAAATAAAATTATAATAATTGCAATATTTTTAATTTCAATTAACAACATTTACATAAAATTACATTTTTGTTTTATTTATATTGATAAGTGTTTCTTTTTATTAGAAGTTGGAACTTTACTTCTTCTTTTTTAGAATTACAAATTTTAATGAGATGGACTAAAATATTAAAAATATTAACATTATTTTGTTGTCTCAATAAAAAATATCACAAACAACTATATTGCATATCTAAATACCCTACTTAGATTATGAAATTTACAAAACATTACTGCAAATTTACAATATCATTTATTAATTACCATGTTCATTTTTTTTATAATATATCCTAGCATGCATGTGCTCATTGTCAATTTCACCTTCACCAAATTCATTAGTCTCAGATTCATCAATGCACATATCACTTTGCAGTGATCATCCGCATGTGTTTCGTCAAAGTGAGATTCACCATCATCTGCACCATCCACATTACAATGAAGTCCTTGAGGATTTATATTATTCATCCATATGCATGCTTGCATAATGGGTTCAATTTTATTGTCTTCACAACCATCATCCACTTTTGAGTGGGATTCTCCAAGCTATGGTGTCCTCTTGGAGTCTTGCTTATCTACTCTTAGATCTTCGGCTCACTTATCTACTCTCATATCTTCAGCTCACTCAAGAGACTCTGACACATCTTGCTGTTGCATGTCACTCCCCCTTGCACGAAATTATTCTTTCAAGATCTTCCATGTTTCCTTGGAAGTTGTATCTTTTGCTACCTTGCACAAACACTTCTCGTCCATTGCTTATTTAATGAAATTAAAAGCTTGGGAATTAGTAAACATAGAAGGTGGTAGAAGATCCATGCTACCCCAATCAATTCCTATTTCTTCTTTATCTTTTGCTAGACTTCTCAGTTTCTCATTTGCGACCTTAACCTCTCTAAACATGGAAAAAATCTATGGCTCTTCTTTTTTATCCATTTTCTTAGTCTTCTTCAGTCACGCTTTTCGACCCATGACTATTGTATTTACTCTGTCTTATAGCTTTTTTCCTCATTACATGAGGCAATCTCCCATATCACCACAGAAAAAATATATTATTTTTAATATGCAATCTCGAAAAAAAATATGATTTTTAATGTGTGCCCCAGTGAGACACAATCTTCACCCAAAAACACTATCTTACTCAAAAAAACCATAATTTTTTATAAAAAAAATAAAATTTACAAAACCCTAAATGATCTTATTCAATAAAATTATTTACCTTCCTTTTTTTTCTAAAAAAAAATTTACCATACAAAAATCCCCTTTACAAAGCTCTTTTTATAAAACCTTTTATATTCCTCTTATAAAAGAAACAATTTATAAGAAAAAAAATGCTACACTCATAAAACAAACCTTTGTATCCAAAACTTTTTTCGACAATCCCTTTATATTATTTTGTGACCCTTTTATTAGTCCCTGCTGCCTGCGGCATGGCAAAGACTATAGTAATCGTTTTTAGGATTTTCATTAGTCCCTGCACAAAAACCAAGTCAACTAATTCAATTTATTATAAATTTTTCCATTTATATTTTAAAAGTACTTTTCCATCAGCCAGTGAGCTTCATGTAATTATTGTTTTAACCAATAGGCAACGTGGAGGTCCTATTTGGCCTCATATCGAGGCAAGACCTATGGAAATTTAGCGTAAATGTGAATTGATACAAAGTTTTTCAGTTTCCATTAACTAATGCTACCATTAGTTAGCAAACCTTTTATGTTGTTAATTAATAGTATATCTTACGGAGGGTTTAAACAGGGCTCCCAAATATTTAAACACGCACTATATCTGCATGTTCCACTTGGCTTACCTCCGAACTCTCACTTGTATGGTGGCTGGCTGGCTAGATGCCTTGAAGGATGCGTGGCAGTGGCTGTGAAATCCTCGTTTGAAGATGAAGATGAGTATATTTGTTATTTCCAAGATGTCAGGAGTGTCCCTGTGCTTTCTGTCAAAACACTTATGCCAGTCGCTCAGCCCATCGTCAGTAGAGGCGAGGGCTCATATCTACTAGAATGGTTGGACCAGCAGAGGGAAGCCTCCATCTTTGGACCTTTTTCATCAAATACCTATCTGAATATAGAAACCATTAATAAAGCAAAAATGTATGAATTCTATATGGGGCAATGCCAAATCCTGAAAACTATGTAAAAATATATCAACGAGCATCAAATTCCCCACTAGAAATCATAACCATCAATCAAATCATCCAATTTTTATTGCAGAAGAGTGGAGGAAATAGAGTAACAAAATACAAAAGAGAGGAATATTGGTTGTACTCACTTGAAAGGCATTGAACAACAACAGTTGTTGATGTGGTGATGAATTTGGTATTTCCCTAGCACGAGAGCTTGAGAGAAGAGAAGATGTTACCCCTTAGTAGCTCTGAGTTGGTTGAAGACAGAGAAGAAGCATTTGTTGCTTGCATTGATGGATTTCGAGCTTTTGTTGTTGGGCATATGCATGTGCAGGATTCTAGATGGCTTAGTTATGTTTGTTATTCCTTCTGCCTTGACCATTTTCATTGCAGTATGTCTAAATCTACTAATTGTTCGGAGCTTCATTTTGAACTAATTCTTACAAATATGCCAAGAAGCACATAAGTATTTTAGAGTAGGTTGTTCTATAATATATTTTCTTTCTCTGTTTCTCTATTTTCTGGCTGGGGCGGCCTTGGGGGTCGTTACAACAGTAAGGCGATCCTCAAGGGAGTGGTGAAGCAATCCTAATTAATGTGCTCTTAAATAGGGTATGACTGTATCTACATTTTTTGTTGACTGATTTGCTTCAACGGTGTATGATGTTGGTGCTACTACCTTGGCTACTGGTAGTGTTGGATAAACTAGATGAACTTGCAGCATTTCCATGAATGTTCAGGATTGCAGAGTCTGCCATGGCTTCTAGAACAAATTAATATCAAGGTGAGTCCTCCCCCATAATATGAATATGAAGACGAGGATTCTGGAACACACAAGTTGCAAAAAACTAGCCGTTGCAGTTTATTATTGAGAGGAGGAGCAGTAATCTTGAAAATCTTCTCCAATTTCTCTTGCCCGATGTGAACAAGCGACTACGTTTGTCGGGTGATTAATAGGTAATAGTAAAGGCATCCCTGAAAGGGTGTACCAGAGATAAAAAACCAACAGTCGGGATGAGCTATTACAATCTGTCTGGCCACGTAACCCAAAACACTACGACCCAAGAATGAACTACAACTAGCTAGGATCCTAAAAGAGCTATGTTAATAGCTAACTAAGCATGCCATGAGGGTGCCATTCTCTTAGAATATTCTTTATCCCTAGCAATACTCTGATCTAACTAATCACCTCAAACAGCGAAGGTAGCGTTGTTGCTTCTCTACTTAAGACCATCCCACCTAGTTGTCCTGCCTTGCAATCCAGAATCATCGGGGGGGGGCACTCAAACTGTATTTCAAGTTGCTTATACCATTATTTACATAAGATATGAAATGTGTGTAGTTACCATGTTGATCCGGATTTATGTAGGAATGCAACACAATACACAAATAACCATAAACATAGAAATACAATGGAAAGAGGCTTCATTTCATTAATATCAAATCACATAAATATGCTTACAAACATGATGGAAAAAAATAGCTAGGATGCTGGTAGCGAATATCTGAGAAGAGATGTGGTGGCTACAAACCTCTAAACTCTGTTACAATCAGGCTCGAGGGCCTATTTACTGTGGAGAAATAATGGAGAACTCTAAACATCCAAAAAACTAACCCTAGGAGATGAAGCACCAAAACTATGGGCCTCGTTTGGGCAGATTGGCGTTTCAACTTTCCGAGGATGTGACTTCGGCATAATATCTCCATTTGGGGCTTCAAAATGGCTCCAGAAGTTCAAGACCCAAAAAACTGCTAAAAATAGTAAGTAAACCTGAAAGAGACAATGGTAGGGCCCCAGGTGGAATTGACGGGTGGCCACCAATATCTACTTGGATCATTCCTCCCCCCTTAGGAAGCAATGGTCCTCATTGTGTTGAGTTCCTCCATGAGATGAGGAGACTTCTATTGAACTTGGTCCCTGGTGAACCACTTCCCTTGGTGCAGGAGTTGGTCAGCTTTGACAACCTGATATAGTTGGATCTTCTGTCGGTGAGTGTTCTTGATTTGCATGTCCATGATACAGTCTATGGTGGCATGTTCCATTCAGTCTAGGTTTAACTCTTTTGGTGTGAGTTCTTCTACAATGTCAGAGGTGTCCAATAGAGGTGGGAAATAGGGACGAAGGCGGTCTACATTGAATACTAGGTGCAGACCAAGGAATCGTGGAATAATGAGCTCGAAGGCATTATTCCCTATAGCTTTGGTGATGGCGTATGGCTCATATCGAAGCGGGCAAATCTTGCGGTGGGGTCCAGTGAGGCGATCCTTCTGTAAATGTAGCCACACTTTTTCTCGCACTTGGAAGTTATGTGGCACTCGATGTTGATCATATCATCGCTTGTACTTAGCATTGGCTCTGTCCAATATGTCATGAACCTGTTGGTGGATGTGCTAAATTCATTCGATGAAGTTTTTTGCTTTGTCAGTTTCAGACTGGACATGAGCCGAATCGGCCTGAGTAGCTGCAAATGGCATGGTTACGTCAATGGGCATAGTGTAATATTCCAAATTCGAATGGGCTAGCAAGGCATGACTGTAAAACACATTTCCCAGTAATGGCTACTACAGGAATTGAAACCAGGACCTGGATCCCTTAGATCAATGCACCTAAGTTTCAAATCCAAGAGATGGCTCCAAAGAAATCCCTCTAGGTGGGTTAAACAAATCTCCCACACCTAGTTGTCCTCAGAAAGTGCCCGATGAGGGACTGCAACAATTCTTGAGCAAGAGATGAAATAAAAGCGTTATTTTAGTAAGCCTGGGTACATGAAGAAGTAGATAGCCAAAAAATTTATATTATAGCAGTAATGGTATGCAAATCCTTGAGGAAGAAGTCACTCAAGTAAAGAACTACAGCCTCAATGGAAGATATACATGATAAATGGAAAACACTGCTACATGAAAGAAGCCATGGCTATAACAGCGGAGTTTATAGAAGACACTGCAACATATATAATGAAAATACAATGATATAGAAATATCATCTCAAGAAAGGTGTGGGAGAAAGCTCTCAACCCCTGAAAATAACAATACAACAATGATACAACAATCCTTAGAAGGATTGGCTGCAATACATGTACAAATGGAAAATTTGCAGAAATGCCAGAGTTGCTGAGTAGCATATGCAACTCAGAAATAATTGGAGATGGCTGAAGATGATGTGAAATCTGAAATAAACCTTCTTTTATAGATCTCTCAAGTGATAGGCTGATCCTATCCCTGAGATCTCTTCCTCCCAGATGATGGTGCAACTCCTCACTGCAAGTATGCACTGAAATAACGCAGTATGGAGAATGGACTGTGCTATCTATGATGGGAGATGCTTGGCCTTGATGCCAAGATATTAAAATCAGCTTTGAAACCTTCCTTACTAACCTTCCAGAGGAATAGAGACTCCCTCCTCTGAAATATGAAACAAGGAATGGTGTTGTGGAACCCCTCCACTGCAACACCCAGCAACACTATGTTATACTTCAAGAGAAATAACGCAGTGACTAAAGTAGTGGCTTTGGCCTTGAGCCAAGATGTGGAGAAAATGAAGTGAAATCCCTCAAGAGGCCTCTCAAGAAGGAGGAGAATTCCTAAATAGGAATCCCTCGTGCTAAGCAGCACTGCAACTCAACTGAACAGCGAGAGAATTCAAAATAGTCTTTAGACCAAAATCGATATGCTCCAAGATATCTCACTATGGCTGCCTCTCCCTCCTTTTACGCAAGTGAATGCCTCTTTGCCCTGGACTCCACACATCAGGGTTTCTTCCACAAAGAATATTCCTCCCTCTCAAACTGCGTTGTCTTCTCATGCAAGCTACACCTCTAAGGCGTTGTTGACTTGGTCAAAATTGACCTTGTCCTCATGCAATTGCCCCTTTTCACACTGGAAGGTGCAAAATCAAGCTACTCCATAGATCCAATTCAAACTATGAGGGATTTTATTCCTACTCATGGGCCTTTTACCCATTTTATTCATCTCCTATATGACATAAGAAAAAATTAATATTCCAATTTGCTACATGCAAATTTTGGAATATTACAGTCCTCCCCTCTCAAAGATTTCTTGCCCTAAAGCAAGTGCGAGGATAGAATGAGTTCTTTTATCCTCCTCTCCCTGTAGCATCAATGCATGATGATATCCTCCAAGGAAAGTGATGCTATCTCATCAACCCAGCCTCCACATCGCCCCTCCTTAGCATGCCAGTCAGCTATCAAGCCATCATCATGTAAAGGTGAAATACTCAAGAGGATAGCAAAGTGGTGTCTAGAGGTCCCCTTGAAGAATGGGATTTAAACTATAGTGGGAACTATCTTTCCCATATGTATCCCCCATCTCCAAGCTATAAGCCATGTAAAATGAGTCACCTCCCAACTAGGTAGCTACTAAAAACTGTCTTCCACCTCTAGCTCCAGCAAAGTAGGTGGTCTGAAATTCTGCACATGGTAGACAATTTAGCCTACCCCACGTTGTCCATCTCTCCACTTATGATGAGTGTAGAGTGTCTGTTGATCCTGGGCTGCAATAAAGTTGCCCTCAAGTGTTAATATGAGGACTAGATCTCCAAATATCTCTCCTTCAACACTGCAAATCATGTTGGCCCAAATATCCCCATATATGATGAGTTGGAAGTCATCATCATATGGTATCTCCTCCATCATATGGCTCACCTCATAAAGTGACAAAGGTGTTGTTAAGGTAACCATATCATGTCCCATGTTCCCCTTAGAACATGTAGTGCAAAAAGTGTGGGAGGATTCTCCCTCAAAGGACACATCCACACAATGTTTCTTTCTCGCAAGCATGCTCCTCATAAAAAAAGAAACAATAGAACCATAGGGAGCAAAAATGAGAATCATACTTGCTGCCATATGCAACAAATGAGAAGGAAAATGGTCTCTCAAATGCAGCCAACGCAGCTTGACCCTCAATTGCAATAGAGACTGATAAAAAGAGTGGCTTTTCAACCACTTTCATGCTGCTCCAATCTCCTCATAAGTATGGAGGAAGTGAATGATGTAAGGTGTACAAAGAGCATGTCCATGTTTCGTAGGCCCCACCCTAGAGGTTGCTGTGGGTACAACCTCCAGCACTCGACTGATGTTACCGCGAAAACGCACTTTTTCGGATTCAAACGAATTTTATAAAAACGACATCTTTCAAATATTTGACGGAGGTGACCAGGATGATCCATCCTCTTTCGAGAATGAGCAGCTAGATCATCTAAGTATGCCTCGATAATTTTCTTGATGTCGTGGAAGGCGTAAGACATGGCCCGCTGAAAGGTAGCTCCAGCATTTTTAAGGCCAAAAGGCATTTTCTTATATGCAAACGTACCCCAGGGACAAATAAAAGCAGTCTTATGTTGATCTTCTGGACGGATAGTAATTTGATTATAACCAGAGAAACCGTCCATGAAGGAGAAAATCTCGTTACCGGCACACTCGTCAATAATCTAATCGATGAAAGGTGTGGGGTAATTATCTTTAGGACACGCCTTATTTAGGTCTCTGAAATCGATGCACACTCGAATCGTTCCTTGCTTTTTATCAACGGGAACGGGGTTTGAAACCCATTCAGTCAGAGGAACTGGGAAAATGAATCCCGCCTTAAGCAGCTTTTCAACTTTAGCTTTGATAGCTGCTGCCTTCCTAGGATTAACCGGACGAAGTTTTTGCCTGACCGGCTTAGCGTTTTCATACGTCTTGATCTCATGCTGGACGATAGATGGGTCTATGCCAGGCATTTCCTCATAAGACCAAGCAAAAACATCCCTATACTCTTTGAAGAGCTCGGTATAGATTTGGACCTCTTCATGGGAACATTCAGCTCCAATGAAAACGTTCTCGATAATGTTGGGATTCCTGGAGATGTTCACCGGGATAGTAGGAGAGATCACAGCCATGTTCCCTTCAGCATAAACCTGTGCTGGTGCTAAAGGGCTCAAGACTGGGTGAACAGATCCAGGAGACTGAGGACTTGGAAAACTTGTTTCGACTTCGCTCAAGTCAGGTAGGAAGTAAGACCGATGATGCAAATCATCCCACGGTCTATCTACACCTATCATCGCTTCCAGGATGGCCTCTTCAGATGGAAGAGTGGTATCTAGACAATCCTGGGCAGAAGAAGAAGTAAGCGTCCAAGCCGGAGCCACATCACCATCCAACTCTTCCGGCGAAAGAGGAGCTGGATCAGATTCTGCAGTGTCAACTATAGACTGATATGCAATCTTAGCTGCAGAAATCGGGAATGCCATTCCACCCACTTGACCTTCCTCCAATGTGGCTGTTGGGGAAGGTAAGGTCCAAGGGTCCGAAAAATAATGAGTTCGAAAGAACTCTCTTCGAAGGGGAGCCTTGGAGGATGAAATAGCATTAATAGACACCTTAGGAGGAGGAAGATCAAAAGATCCCATCAGGGAAGAATACATTCCAACTCCTAGATTCTCGATAGGCGCCTTAGTATTGTCCAACTTAGGGACAGATGAGTCAGGAGGCGCATCCAGGTCTACAGGAGGACAGTCCAGTTGATCCACCGTAACTATCCTCCCTTCATGGGGGAAACATACTATCCGAAATAGTGAGGATGCAATGGCATCCATATCATATATCCAGTTCCTCCCCAACAGAAGGTTGTAGTCCAAGGCTGCATCTACTACCTCAACCTCTATGTTAACGGTTTTTCCCCCAACACAGATGGGCAAAGCTGGGACAATACCATGGGGTCTGTGAGAATGACCATCGAACGCAGTAAGAACAATGCTAGATGGAACAGCTTTGGGAGATCCAAGTGTCTTCCAGCATGCGAGAGACATGACGCATGTAGAAGCACCCTCATCAACAACCGTTCGAAAGATATTGCACTTCCGATATGATGATTTAATATGGAAAGCCATGTGATGAGGAAGTCTCTTCTTAAAATTATTCATATCAAAAGTAATCAGAAGAGAATTTTTCGGATCAATAGCCCCAATGGCAGTGAGCAAAGCACTGCGCTGAGCCAGACAAGACTGGAGTACCTCTAAAGCCGACATAGCACAAGGACTCTGTGCCAGATCTTCCACAATAGAGTAGTTCTGGGCAGCCCTAGCATTTGGATTAATCGTCGACCGCTTAGTAGATGCTTTGGGCATCCGAGGCATAGACTCAACAGTAGGATTTGTAATGTGAAGCGGCTCAGTAGCATCAGGAGTATCCTTAGCTTTCGAAGACTCTTCTTCGCCATAATCACGGGATCTCGTAGCGATATCCGCATGAGCACTCATCATGAAAATGTTCGATGGAATTTCCTCTTCCTGGGTGCCCCCAGAGGAAGCCCCAGGATTTTGGTTCGCGCCAACAACTAATTGTTGCCCTTGGGGAAAAGGGTTTGTTAACACAGCCTGGGAACTAGAAGAACCCTGCTGGGATAACAGGCGTTGAGCATCCTGAATTTTAGGGCAAAGGTGTGTGAGATGGTCTCCAGCACAAAGCTTGCATGGAAACTTCACTTTCTTTTTCTCCTTTTGACCCTCACCAACACGCTCGTTGGTTTTATTTGCATTGCTCTTCCCGTTCTTGCCCTTCTTCTTGTTATTTCGTCCCTTCTTCTTCCCATCGGATTGTTGATTTCCTTTGGGATCAGAAGCTTGGACAGCATTTATGGACAAAGACTGGGAAGGTGATGAATCAGCAGGCACAGCCTGACCAGAAGGAGCAGATTGTAAAGACAACTGCTGCAGTTGACAAAGCAGGCTGGCTGCACCACTATTGACCGATCCGACAAGCCCGTCACCATGCGGACCAGGTTTAGGTTTCGACAAATCCAATTTGGAGCGAGGAGCATTGGGTAAATACTTATAAAGTACCCCAGACTGAGAATAGATCAGTTCTAACTGCTGGGCCCTAAAGATGGCCTGCTCCTCGGAAAATACCCCAGATAGGGATACATCCTTTGAAATATCTGACTGCAGAGATTTCAAAAACCACTTGAGAAGGAACTCACCTGGAATATGGGCTTTGATAAGCCTCTTCCTTCTCCTCCATTCCTAAATATGATCAGAAATGTGAGTTGCCTCATCCTGCTTAAAATTAGCTGTGAGTTCTGTCCCAAATTATATCTCGATTGTGCAATCAAAATGGTTAAGAAATGACACGGCTTCCCTTAAATGTAGTGAACCGCTCCAATGAGCTCTATAGTTCATTCGCAAAGATGAAACTAGGGTGCTAGCTAGGTCAATCTCAACCTAATCGAATCATCGATCAAGGAGTTCGAAGAGCACCATAAGTGGAAAGTGGTGATGTGGTCTGCCGAGTCTTCTCCATTCTTACCTTCAAACTTTGGAATGTCTGAAGGCAGTTTGGTTGGAATCGGAGGCCACCCTGGACTATAATGGATCGGGTCATTAGTCAACTTCGACAAATCTGGCAAGTTTAACGTTGCCAGAAATGGTAAGCGAGGCGGAGCCTGAGAATTCCATCCTTGAGGGGATGGGTTGCCAACATTCTGAAAAGAATAGCCTGGATTTGATAAGCCACCAGGCTGCCAGAAAGGACTCATAGAAAATGGAGAAGAACCTCCTCCCCACGCCGAGTTACCAAAACCCAGTACTCCCGTTAAAACACATCAAGAGGAAAGCCTCAGGGGGTTCCACACATTAGACAGAGGAGAAAAAGACTCGACAAGCACTGATGAAGGGAAAGAAGCATTCTCGATGACCCGCGAAGAACCGATTCCCTACCCTGCCCGTAGTAAAGACAGGTTCCATCCCGTAAAAGTAGTCGACTTTGCCCCACCAAGGGTTGAAATTTAGTCCTGGGACGTAAACGTAAAACGACCTATCTCATGATTGAACCGGAATATGAAGAATATGCCCAGTACCAAAGGGGAAACCCTGAAACGAATTTGATCCACTAGCCATGTTAGACATGGGCGTAGATCCAGCTGCACCGGCGGAAAAGGAAAAAGAGGGATTTCTACTAATGAACATCCCTGAACAGAAGGGACCAGAATGAGAAGCATAAGCTTGGGTGAAACCAGAGCCAAACATAGCAGTGCTAGAAGCAATCGAAGATGAAGCAATAGTGCCCCCTGCCTCGACAGAAGCAGGGGTCTGAATGCCTGCAGCACTCACGGTAGAAGCCGCGTTCCCAGTCGTGGCCATCGAAAGATAAGAATGATACGGAAGATCCGGCGGTCTCTCAGACTCTGGTCCGATGTACTAAACAACAAACGGATAATCAGGAGGAAGAGGAGATGGACCTGTAGCAGGAGGCTCAGGTATATCTTCTATCTGAAAATCTTCTTCCTGAGGAAACAACACTCGCGAGGTGAGCGGAACGCTCCTCTCGGAACCGACACCGGAATCAGCTACGAAACCTTCAGACCTTGGTGGAGGATCTCTCTCCATAGCGTCAGACTCCACAGGGTGGTAACCACCTGCTAAATCGCTCCTACGCCTTCTCGAAGAAGGCTCTGCACTCTCGGGAGATAACCCCCGGATTCTCCTCGAACGTCGAGGCGCTTGATCAGCCACTTTTATAGATTTTATAAATTAGACTCAAAAAAGTGAAAAGCTAGGCAAGCTAGGAGCAAAAGAGCACTCACTAAAATAAAAATCCCTGAGAAACAGCAAGCAAACAGCCTCCAAGTATTTCCGCTCCGGGTGATGAGGACCGGACACCAAAATACAAGCAAGCGAAATATAGGACCTCCCGAAAGCAGTCTGGGATGATTAGGGCCCAGAACAACTAGCGAAGGTATCAGAAACAGTTACGCCGACCTCCTGACGACAGCCTTTGCCGGCTCAAGCACCCAAGCTTCACAAGGGCACCCCCCAGAAGTACTGCTGAAAGTGATGCGACGTCTGCCTCAGGTACCACGGGTATTCCCCCCTGCAGTCACCTGTGTGGAACCTAGGAGTGGCAACTATGGACACCAATCCGTATCAGAAGCTGGGCGGAATGGTCTTGAGGTCAGATTCAGCCAATCGGAGAGGGGGTATCCCTCTTCTCATCCTTCACTTCCCCTCGTGCTTGACTCTCGGATGAGAGCTTTCCCAGTCCACCTCACGGAATTGGATTTTGCTCAATTAATCAACTTCTATGTTTGTTTGAGCGGCCTTGGAGAGTTAACTCTCCACTCACCTATTCCAAGGCCCTACAACCTAGCCAGTTGGTGATTGACACTTAGAAAAACTTGCTAGTTGATTTTAGATTAAATCGCTTATTTTAAGGGCTGTTATATTAAGTCACAAGGATATGGAGATGAAACCAATGGTGTTTTTGACGCAAAAGAAATTAATAAAAACTTAACTACATGCACATGCAGTTCTTTGTCTTTCGATGAAAAGTAATCTCTATACAGGTTCTACGAGACTAAAAATTGTATTTTTTCTTTTCAAATAGCAAACTCACACTCACAAAAACTAAGAAGCTAACTAAATGCTGAAATGCACCTAATGCAAATCACTACAAGCATGCCAATTCTAAGATGCAAGAAATCTCTTAAAACAGAGTGAAATTTCCCAAAAAGCTCCTTCAGTTTTAACTCCTTTTGATGGCCCAAAAAGCTAGTTCTTGAAAACAAGAAATCTTAATATAAGACACCAAAACGCTCAAAAACAAGAAGAAGAAATCAAACGACAACTCCTCCTCAAACTCAAGCCAAAAACCAAAAGATAAGAAACTTCACTAAAGCTCCAAAAGATATGGCAAAACGAAAATGAAAATGCAACAACAAAAACAAAAACAAGACACGATGTTTTTTGAGTTTTTGAAATGCAAAAACAAAAAGCAAAACAAATGTTTTTTGAACTTTTTTGTTTATAAAGCAAGAGCTCAAAAAGACCAAGCACAAACTATCAAAATCCAAACCAAACAAGACTGACTTTCAGGCACAAACTTCAACAATGCTCCCAAACCTTATAAGGCTAACAATAGCAAGATCAATAAAAGCAAAGGAAGACCAGAAAACTCAGCCACTCAGCCTAGACAAATAGTGCAAAACTCGTTGCAAACAAAGACTCCAAAGAAGCAAGAAAAGCTCTTCGAAAATTGCAAAAAAACCTAGCCTATGGAACTCAAAGAAAACCAATCAAAAACAAAGCAAAAATCGCAATGCAAAGCACAACACAAAGATAGGAGCGAGTCAGTGAGCAGAAGCTCTCTGTTCTGATAAAGCAGAACAGCCAAGAATGCTCAGAAAGCGATCTTGGAACTCAATCCAGAAGTGCCAGCACCAACAAGAATACTTTGCCAAAAATACTAGTTTCCGAACAAACGAAAGAGAAAAAAGACTTGAAACCACTTCCTTCACACTCCAGTAAGTACAGAGACACTGTAGACACAGGCCTCCACAGCCAGAAAGGACCAAAAAGTCAATAAACCCAAAAATTCAAAATCTGCCTAGGTATACGCGACCTTACAGTTATGCAACCAGCGTGTATACGCGTCTGTGTTAAGGGAAACTCGCGTATACGCGGGTCCCTGTAGACAAAATCGCGTGTATACGCGACTGTGTGCAGAAAAAAGAGCATATACAAAGAAAGATAATGAAAAACAAAAAGGACAAGCCTGGGAAAGAAACCAGGACTTCAAACTGACTGCAAGAAAATAAACTGGACTGCAAATGAAAGCTAAAACTGTCAGCAACCTACCAAACAGCTGAAACCACCCAACAGGAGAAACACAAGAATGTGTTCCCTAGTGGAGTCGCCAGTTCTGTTTCGGGGAAATCTCACCCTAGAGGTTGGTTGGGGTACAACCTCCACAAAGCAGGGGCATGCTACTTAACAGAGACTCACACAATCATGCACGTTCAGAAAAACTAAATAGAGTAGGATGGGAAATTTACCCGTGGGTCCTACGGTTGAAGTAGATCCACGTGGAGTCCAAACTCCCTGCAACCGTCCTTCCTTCTTAACCTGAAATACAAGAAGAGACCAGCACAAAGGACAAGTTGTACAGCATATGTCTACTCTAAATGTTAGTGAGATTCATATAAAACATTAAATAAATCATAATGAATGCTTGTATAACAAATATTCTCATACATAAAAGCATACACTAACACGTTTATTTCGGGAACAGCATGATACTTCTGTATTATAAATAGCACGTACAAAAGTAATCAAGTGGAGAGATCACCTGATCCTTTCAAGGCCTTCGCAGACCGTCGTCCGGATCCGTCCAGCCCTTGCCTCGCTAAGACTCCTTCCAAACTGGTGCATACGAGATAACATATAAAGGGATGTGTATCTCAAGGAAACAAGGGTTTCCTACAATGAACTGGGAAAGTGCAGGAGGCACGGGGAATCAGACTTGGATAGGGAATACCAGCAGAGTATAATATCAATAATTCTCTCTCTCCCTTAGGCCATACACATGAGGGCTTTTTATAGTCCCTCCAAGTAGTTTCAGCAGTTGGAAACAGTTGGCCACGGGCTGGGGTGGTTGAACTACCTGAGTAACCATCAACCCAGCGCGAAATTAGGGATTTTTATATATTTCTTAATCATTTAATGCATATGTGAAAATTAATGATCATATAACACATTTGAAATCAATTGCAATAGAGACTGATAAAAAGAGTGGCTTTTCAACCACTTTCATGCTGCTCCAATCTCCTCATAAGTATGGAGGAAGTGAATGATGTAAGGTGTACAAAGAGCATGTCCTCCATGATATATCTCTTCCCCAAGTCCTCCTATGGAATGGCCATCAATCATGCTCATGGCCTCATCTAAATCATGTGGTATAGAAAAAAGAATCCTCCTCCTTGGAGCATCATCCTGCACATGTATGGTTAAGGGACATATACATACATCATATAAATGCTCATGTAAACAAAAATGACTACCCTTACCATACTCTTTGCTCATACAAATGGAGTGGCTCATAGACGAGTCTCCTGTCATCCTCAAAGAGAAAATAGGTGGTTGTGCTAACTCTCTCAAAGAGTCATGTCTCTCCTCCATCTCCATCTGGTTCATGCATCTTCTCATATGATGATATATCTCCTCCTCAAAGCCCATCCAAAAATACCCCTCCATGATGGTGTGGTATGTTCTCATAGAACAAGTGGGGCTGAAAAGGAAATCTTCATGAGCTGCATGTAGAAACTTCTCCTTGAGCTTGGAAGCTCTAAGAAATAATATCCTACCATGATAAAAGATGACCCTATCTCTAACTGAATATCCCTCCTCATGAAATTGGTCATCCAAGATCATGCAAGTGAAAAGATCCTTGGAATACTCCACCAAGAACTGGGATTTCCAATAGGGATCTATCCTCCATAATGACAATGTTGATGATCTCCCATGAAGAACACTTGTCATATGGTCATCCTCTTCTCTGGCATCTCCCATGCCAAAGATGCAATTTGGAAGGCTGCTATCCTTCCCCTGCTGCTTCTGCCACAGCGTAGAATCTGAAATGGAAGTGGGTACTGATGATGTTGAGAGAATTCTCTCTCTCTCCTTGAGTCTACCCAAGACTCCCAGCACTGTATCAAGCTCTCCCAAGGTTCCCACTCTTCTAAAATCAATGAGTGGTGCCCCAACATGTGAAGTATCCATCCTCCTTTGATGATCTAGTGGTCTACCTGGAAAAATGTCTCCATGCAATGAGACATCATCATCAAGAGATGACTGAATAAATGAATGGAAATATATCTCCATGCTTCCCCTGCACAATCCAATAACCTTCTTAGGTGCATCAACCTTCAGACATGAACAGGGATGTGTACTCCTCATATCAAGATGCTGGGTCTTCTCCCTATCTCCTCCTTGTGTCTCCATGATTTCACACCTCCTCAACAATGGCACATGAGTAGTGCCTTGATCTCCATGCATGAGATCCTGGGGGCTTCCTTGCAAAGATGCAAGAATCCCTCTCTTTGGAGCAAGATCTCCTCCTTCCTCTGCATGAGGCACTAGATAATCTCTAGATGAGATAGCATTGTTGCCCTCAATATCTACAACATGAATGGGCAACCTTCCAATGATTGGATCCCTCTTTGAAAAAGAGATCTCCATGCTCCTCTGCTCCAAGGTGTGGGATGAAAACCTTTCTTCCGGAAAATTATGGTGCAAGTTTTCATGCAAGGGTTTTGTTTGAGTTCCCTTGTTTAGATCCACCATGTGTGTCTCATGAACCCTTCTATCAAATATTTTCACTAATGCCTTAGTGAAACTTGAATAAGATGCAATTTTTACATTGTTCAAAGATCCAGCATGCATAAGCCTTACCTCTCAAATGCAACGCTGCAAATTTGATGGCTTCCTATTCAAGAATGTGGTGCTACTGCAAAAAGGTCTCTAACTCCTCCACCCAAGCTTTGGCTGAACATACAGGTGAAACCTCAAAGGTAGATAGAAGAAATCTATCCTGCTGCTTCCTTTCCTTCACCTTCATCTTGCAAAACTCTGAAAAACTGAGATGATCTCTGAATTTCTGAGTTTGAGACTCATACTCCTTCAAGAAATCACTAAGGGTTTCCATCCTACCAACCTCTTCTCCTCTTTCCATCTCTCTTCTGGCAATCCTGGGCATATGACTGTGCTATGTGTTAGGATATGTAGTTGCTTGCTCAGACTCCTCATACATCAATCTAGAGTTTGCTTTATACTCAAAATCTTTTGGAGATTCTCCATAAATCAACCTCTTGATCTTATTGTAGTCTCCATGAATAATATGGACAGATTTAGGAAGAAGCTTTGTAAGCTTATCCCCTTTCTTTTCTTCAAAAGATGGAGTCTTTCTCCTGCTCATCTCTCTATCTCCTTCTCGATGAGAATAGGAAGTGCAGGGTCCTTCCTCTTCTTTCTTCTTATCCTCCTTAGGGAGGTTCTTCATGGATCTGAAATATGATGAGATAAAACCCATCATCTTCAATCTTCTGATCTTTTTGGGCTGAGACTCACAGGCTGAGCCAAGAAAGTTGCTTTGATACCACTGTAATATTCCAAATTCGGATCAGCGAGCAAGGTATGACTCGAAAATGCATTTTTCAGTAATGGCTGCTACAGGAATTGTAAACAAGACATGGCTCCAAAGAAATCCCTCTAGGTGGGTTAAATAGAACTCCCACACCTAGTTGTCCTCAAAAAGTGTCCGATGAGGGACTCCAACAATTCTTGAGCAAGAGATGAAATAAAAGCGTTATTTTAGTAAGCCTGGGCACATGAAGAATTAGATAGCCAAAAAATGTATATTATAGCAGTAATGGTATGCAAATCCTTAAGGAAGAAGTCACTCAAGCAAAGCACTACAGCCTCAATGGAAGATATACATGATAAATGGAAAACACTGCTACATGAAAGAAGCCATGGCTATAACAATGCAATTTATAGAATACACTGCAACATATATAATGAAAATACAATGATATAAAAATATCAGCTCAAGAAAGGTGGGGGAGAAAGCTCTCAACCCATGAAAATAAAAATACAACAATGATACAACAATCCTTAGAAGGATTGGCTACAATACATGTACAAATGGCAAATCTGCAAAAATGCTGAAGTTGTTGGGTAGCAGCTGCAACTCAGAAATAACTGGAGATGGCTAAAGATGATTTGCAATATGAAATAAACCACCTCTGATATATCTCTCAAGTGATAAGCTGATCCTGTCCTTGAAGATCTCTTCCTCCCAGATGATGGTGCAACTCCAAACTGCAAGTATGCACTGAAATAACGTAGTATGGAGAATGGATTGTGCTATCTGTGATGGGAGATGCTTTGACTTGATGCCAAGATATGCAAATCAGCTCTAAAACCTTCCTTACTACCCTTACCAAGGAATAGAGACTCCCTCCTCTGAAATATGAGACAAGGAATGGTGTTGTGGAACCCCTCCACTGCAACACCCAGTAACACTACGTTATACTTCAGCATAAATAACACATTGATTGAAGTAGTGGCTTTGGCCTTGAGCCAATATGTGGAGAAAATGAAGTGCAATCCTTCAAGAGGCCTCTCAAGAAGGAGAATAATTCCTAAACAGGAATCCCTCGTGCTAAGCATCACTACAACTCAGCTGAATAGATGGAGAATGCAAAATAGTATTCAGACCAAAATCGATATGCTCCAAGATATCTCACTATGGCTGCCTCTTCCTCCCTTTATGCAAGTGAATGCCTCTTTTCCCTAGACGCCACACATTAGGGTTTCCTCCATAAATAATATTCCTCCCTCTCAAACTGTGTTGTATTCTCATGCAAGCTACACCTCTTATGCAACGTTGTTGACTTGGTCAAACTTGATCTTGTCCTCATGCAATCGCCCCTTTTCACACTGGAAGGTGCAAAATCAAGCTACTCCATTGATCCCTTTCACACTATGAGGGATTTTATTCCTACTCATGGGCCTTTTACCCATTTTATTCATCTCCTAGATGACATAAGAAAAAATTAATATTCCAAATTGCTGCATACAAATTTTGGAATATTACATATAGTGGTTGGAATCCCAAGCCCACCTGAAAGGGGTTGTGGCCGGTTGAGCTGTGGAGAGCTCGGTTATAAATTTGTTTTACATAGGGAAGGCTCTCACCCCATGTATGTGGATGCTTGGAATTGTACATGTGCAGAATATGTACAATCATCCTATTGACGACCTCTGTCTAGCCATCAGTTTGGGGATGGAAAGTTGTGGACATGGTGAGCTTGGTGTCAAACATTGCCCAGAGGCTAGACCAAAATGTGCTGAGGAACCTACTGTCATGATCTGATATGATAGACTATGGGATCCCAAAGTGCACCCACACTTGTTCAAAGAAGAGTTTAGCAGTGGCTTCTACATTGTTATTCTTCTTGCAGGCCGCCATAATGGCCATCTTTGAGAATCTGTCAACAACCACAAAAACACAGTCTTTTCCATGCTTAGTAGAAGGAAGGCCTGACATTTAATCCAGGGAGATTGATTCCCAAGGTTGACTAGGGGTAGGTAGCGGAGTATAAAGCCCTTTCTTCTTGATGGTCGGTTTGGCAATGGCGCAAGCAGTGCAGGATCTGATGTACTTCCCGACATCCTGTCGAAGGTTCGGCCAATAGAAATACTTCTGCAATACTGCCACTATTTTCTCGACCCAAAAATTCCCAGCGACTCGACTATATTTTTCTTCCCATATCATCTTGGCAAGCTCGCTTGAAGGAACACAAAAGTGTCCCAAGTGACATAATAGTGCATCTTGGAGGTGAAAATTTGGAACTTGCATACCCCCCAAGAGTGCCTTGTATGTGTACATGAATTCTAGATCACTCTTGTAGAGAAGCGGCCAATCAGAATTCTCATGCCCATAAGAGTTGAGAACGGTGGTTATGGACATGATCGGTGGTCGGCTTAGGCAGTCTGCAAAATTATTGGTGCTACCCTTCTTGTACTTGATGCTCAAATGAAATTGTTGTAGATATGTGGACCACTTCTAATGGTGATCGTTCTGCAACTTCCCTTGTATCTGTATGAACTGCAAGGGTTGGTGGTATGTGTGGATGATTGTATCCTTCCCCAAAATGTAATGCTTCCATTTTCGACAGGTCTGCACAATGGAATACATTTCTTTTTCATAAGTGGGATACTTTCGAACTGTGTCGGACAATGTCTCACTGTGATATGCCACTGGATGCCCATGTTGAGTAAGAACTACCCCAATAGCATAGTCAGAGGCATTTGTCTTAATCTCAAATGGTTGTTGCAAGTGTGGTAATGTGAGCACTGGGGAAAAACAGAGGCAATGTTTCAATTCTACGAACGCCTTCTGTTGAGATTTTGACCAACAGAATTTTTCTTTCTCTCCTCCCTTGGTGACTTGACTCAAGGGCCAAGTGATATGAGAGAATCCCAACATGAACCTGCTGTAGAAATTAGTAAGACCCAGAAAGCTATGAAGCTCTGTTAGGGTGGTTGGGGCTGGCCAATCCTAAATGACTTGGATCTTGGATGGATCCACGTCCACCCCCCTTTCATCTATAATGTATCCCCGATATTGAACCTAGGTCATGCCAAAAGTGCACTTCTCCAAATTGGCACACAACTTGTCTTTCCGTAGTGTTTGGAGGACTTCTCGGATGTGGTGGATGTGCTCTTCCCAAGTCTGGTTGAAGATCATAATGTCATCCAATTATACCACTACAAATGAGTTGGTGAATGGATGCAAGATGTCATCCATCAACCTCATGAAGGTTGCGGGAGCATTTTTCAATCCACAAGGCATGACGAGCCATTCAAAAAGGCCCTCCTTGGCTTTGAAGGCAATATTCCACACATCAGAGGGTTTGATTGGTACCTGGTGATACCCAGACTTCAAGTCAATCTTTCTGAAATATTTTGACCCTTTGAGTTGTTCCAAACAGTGATCAATCCGTGGGATCAGGTACCTATTCCAGACAGTGATCTTGTTCAATGCCTGATAATCAATACAGACTCTCCAAGTCCCATCCTTCTTTTGTACCAACACGATCGGGCTCCCACAGAGGGATGAACTTGGCCAGATGTGTCCTTTCTTCAATAGCTCATGAATCTTCCTCTTGATTTCATCATTCTCCAGAACAGAGCGGCTATATATTGATCCATGGGTAGTGGCGCACCTGGGGTCAAATCAATGGGGTGCTTGACCTGACAATGTAGAGGCACCCCTATGGGTGAGGCAAATATGTCCCTGTACTCCTCCACAACCTTTTCCATTTGTTGTTGTCATGCAGAGGAGCCATGTCTGGAGGTCGTGGCCATAGTCTTCTTCTTGCGCTGAGGGCAGATCATCATGAAAACAAATCTCTTGGTTTGGGAAATGAGCTTACTGCATTGTTTTGCAGTAACCAAAGAGATAGTGGGAGGTGGTGGTACCTCTAGTATCCTGTAAAATTTATTTCCCAAAGTAAAAATAACAGCATGAGGCCAAGACTCATACACAACATGCCACTTCCAAAAGTATGGTTGGCCTAATAATACATTAGAAACATCAATAGGAGAAATGTCACACAATACCTCATCTATGAAGGGCTTCATGCTATAGGGAAGGCGGCACTGCTGGCTGACGTGGAGATCTCATCCTTGGTGAAGCCACCCGATGGTGTATGGTTGTGGGTGCGCTGTGGTCGGCAAGCCCAACTGCTTCACGACATCTGCTGAAATGAGGTTCTTTTGGCTCCCATTGTAGACAATGAACCATAGTGGGGAACCATTTACCCACATCTGGGAGTGGAAGAGACGCTCTACCTCCTCTAGATCTTCTAGTTCCTCCTTTTGGATATTCGTAGTGGCCATAGTGGCGTTGCGCTCTGCATCAATGATCTGCTTCCCTTTATCATTCACCTTGTCAGGTTCTGATTCAGAGTCGTAGCATGCATCTGATTCAGAAGCCCTTTCTTGGCCACCAGCGACTGCTTGGCCCGACACTCATTTGTGTTGTGAGTGGAGCTCTTATGGAACTCACACCACTTTCCCGTGTCATTCTTTGGCTTCGCGGTGTTGTTCTTTGCTTGTATCTTTAGCAGGTTTTCTTGGGCTTCCATGTCTTGGCTTTTTCCTTTGTTCTGTTGTTTGGGGGCACCTTTCCCTTGCTTTTGATTCACAGATCCAAAGTCTCACTTCTTCTATTTAAATTTTTGCTCAATCTTCGCAGCATACCGGTATGTCGTACCAAGAGAGGAGATGTCGAGGAACTCCATTTCCTCCTGAATGTATCTGTGCAGACAACCGTGATACCTTAGCACCAAATGTTTCTCTAAATCTTTGATACCCAACTTTGTGTGCAGGGTATGGAATAGATTCGTTAGCTCATGCACATCTTAATCCCTTTGTTGCTGCAGCATGGTCCATTGTATGTACTTGTAATCATAGCTCCCCATGGGATAGTATTGTTCCTTAATTGCATCTCGGAAAGAATTCCAAGTGGGTACGGCTGAGAACAAAGAGGGTTTTGTCTCATCCTTTTTCTTACAGTAGGTTTCCCACTAGTCCTTGACATGGGGGGTAGCTTTGAGGAGTGAAAATATAATCTTCTCCTGGTCGGAAAAGTCATGAACTGAGAAATATCCTTATAATAGATTCAACCATCTATCTATGACATCTGCATCTATTTGACCCTCAAATATGGGAATGTCAAAGTTTACTTGTACCTTAAAGGGAGTCGTGCCTCCAGAGTGGATGTTGGATGCAGAGGCACTATCGGTGGGCAGTCATTGAAGGATCTGGGCAAATTTATCCATCATCGTGTTCCTATGTTTCTCGAGGGCCTCCTCAAGCAATATTTTGATAGGATCTCCTGCTCCCTCATCTTTCTTTTCGTCCCCCATGGGTGTCCGTCGGGGTTTTGCGATGCTGATCTTGCAAAGGTTCCACTAGATCGAGCCCTAACTCCTTCTACCGCGACCTCATTGGGGACATGCAAATAAGGATCGAGAAAAAGCATACTGCTCTAATACCACTGATCCAGATTTATGCAGGAACGCAACAGAATACAGAAATAACCATAAACATAGAAATAAAATGTAAATAAGGCTTCATTTCATTAATATCAAATCACATAAATATTCTTATAAACATGATGGAAATAAAATAGATAGGGTGCTGGTAGAGAATCTATGAGAAGAGATGTGGTGGCTACAGACCTCTGAACTGTGTTACAATGAGGCTCGAGGGCCTATTTATTATGGAGAAACAATGGAGAACTCTAAACGTCCAAAAACCTAACCCTAGGAGATGAAGTGCCAAAACTATGGGCCTTGTTTGGGTAGATTGGTGTTTCAACTTCCCAGGGACGTAACTTCAGCATACTATCTCCGTTTAGGGCTTCAAAATGGCTCCGGAAGTTCAGGACTCGAAAAAATGCTAAAACTAGTAAGTAAAACTGAAAGAGACAATGGTGGGGCCCCAAGTGGAATAGGCAGGTGGCCACCAATATTCACCTGGATCGCATGCTCCCTTTCAAAGAAACACTGCCAGAACCGAGATAGCCGTACCCTACAATCCAAGTTGATATCTCTCTTTTAAATTCTTTCTCTTTAGCTAGTGGTGCTGGATTTTCATCAATGACTAAGGCTGGACCTGTAACTGCTCTTGCATCTTTAACGGCTCTCGTCTCTACTTCTAAATATGGTTAAGATGATGGCTGTAAAGCACACAGAAACAAAAATGTTGCATGGATCGTGGAACTTGCGGCTAAGCACACCACTTTTTGAATAAAATGCATGGCTTACTTGGGCATAGCAAATACAACTAGCTCAATTTCATAATGGTGCTGCAACGTGGGCTGCTTGCAATCACGCAGTGAAGACCCAAAAATTTGTATGGTTTTATTTATTTTTATATTTTTTAATTATATAACATAGAAATTTAGAAAACCGCCAGATGTAACACCTATATATACATTCCTTGTTACAAACAATGAACCAAAAAAATAGAAACATTTATTCTTTCAATTGTGAAGAAATTTGTATTTCCACTTGTATTTTCCATACTATTGAATTTATGCCTTAAATCTTAAAAGATGAAGACATAAATTTGGACGTCCTAACAATCGTGAACGTTTTGTTGGAACATCCAAAAGTGGAACTTCAATATTTGGACAAGGAATAATTCAATGAAATCCAATTTTGAGTATTATAAAAACCAAATTTCATGTATTTTGATTGTTGGAATAACCAAATGTTCTGGAAACGAGTTAAAATCTATAAGTTTGAAATTTTTGAACCAATAAGATGCAATTATAATGATCAGAGGTGTCGATCAGAGTTTTACTAATATTGGATCAGAGATTTTTGTCATTTTAGCAGGAACATTCATTTGGGTAGATGTAATAACTCGTTGTAACCTTTGAAGTACAAAGCTTGATTGTTGGTATTTTCAACATTTCTCAAAGAGGATCGATACTTCAAAACAGGCAGGATTTAACAGGAAAACAAGACGCTAAAAATCTCCATTCTGAATGGAACAAATATATGTAAACACCCAATCCTACAAACAGTGCCTAACTCACTAAATATCACAGATTTGCAAAGAGAGACTGAGTTTTTATGTCTTATCAACTGCAAGCCCTTGAATTATTTCAAAATTCGTGTGCATTTCTTTTTGGACCGAATGAAAACATATTTGACAAGGGTCATGGATTCCTTAAAAAGGGGTCCCATAAGTAGACATATTTGAGCTGGAGAAATATTTGTTTTTCTCAACAAAAATTCTTACTAGTGAGGAACTTCAGTTATGATGTCAATGCAACAGACTTTAAGGGGGATGTACAATGATCTGTCAAAGACAAGCATGGAGGGCCCATGCCTGAAGCAACATTTCATCTTCTACCTAGAAGATTGCTTAAATCTTCTCCAGTCAGAAAAAAAAAATTCTAAAGCCATTTGAAACAAATCTTACCCTTCAACTTATAATGACATTTGACAGACCATGCTAGACCAACATTTGGCAGTCTGTCACCAATGCAGCAAAGATTCATTTGTATGGTGGCCCATGACATCAGTGAATACTCACAAGATTACTGAAGAAGTCGAAATGATTGATTGTTACTGAGATTTCTGAATGTGTTGGCCTCCTGGCTCAAGCTCAAGGCAGGGACTAGCTTCCTTGCAGCCACCCTTGTTAAATCCCTTTTCAAATAAAGCACTTTTAATATCTCAAGGACCTTTTGAAAAAAAAAACCTCCTTTTATAGATACTCACCAATTTTAGAAAAAATTATCAGTGCTATCCAAAAATGTTGAAGGACTTTAAATTGCCATGGTATAACTAGAATTTTTTCTTTCCCCTTAAAATCACGAAAATTTTAGTAAGATTTTAAAAAAATTAGAGATTTTTAGTGATGTTAAATCCATTTCCACCATCAAATCAAATACATGATTCAAACACTATTACTAAAATATTTCTTGATTTTTTTTTACCCAAATTCCAACCACTTTTAACCATCAAAACAATTCCTCAAAACAAATCCCTTTAAAAGTTGAAAATAATTAATATTATTTTATATTAATGGAGAAAAGGTTACACAAGTTGTAACGTATCTCCTTAGTTTAGGATTTGTTCCTAGAGTTTAGGAGTTTGGTTGCAACTTCCCGATTTCTAGTTATGTACTTAATTATGTAATGTTTCATTCATGAATGTAGAGTGAACAGAGAGTGATCTCTTTGTTTGAGTGCAGTCTCCAGGTGCAGTACTCACCTGTGAGCTGCAACTCCTTTTTTTTTCAATTCAGTGTGATTTTTATCTTGTTATCGGAGCACAGAGTAGGGAGAGCCTTAATTTTTTCTTTTAGGATGCATCATTGATTAGAAAACTGTAGTGGTGGAGGAGCTTACAGAAGCTTTCATAGAATCAGGTGGACTGTAGTAACACCTGAAGCACAGGTCTCAGATGACTGATCATCTCTGAGTAGAAGAAAGGGTTGGCGCGGTTTCGTTGCGAACAGTCACGCCATTGGCGTGAGTTTGGGGGAAATACCCGTGCCAGCGCGCCAAAATACGCTATTGGCGCAGAAGTACACACAAAAGTCGCGCCAGTTTTGGGAGTTACGTGCATTTGATTTGGGCGCGGATTTTTCGCATCGGAGAAGCGCCAGCTTCTTTCTCTTTGGGAAGGTCTGCAAATTTTTTGCGGATCGGCCCTGCTCGGTGGTGGCACATTGAAGTTCCTGATTTTCTCAGTGGCAACAAATCAGACTTGCCCGGTGGTGGCGCATTGAAGTTCCTGATTTGCTCGGTGGCAGCAGATTGGACTTGCCCGGTGGTGGTGCATTGAAGTTCCTGATTTTCTCGGTGGCAACAGATTGGACTTGCCCGGTGGTGGCACATTGAAGTTCCTAATTTGCTCGGTGGCAGCAGATCGAACTTGCCCGGTGGTGGCACAGTGAAGTTTCTGATTCGCACGGAGGAGGCAAATCAGATTGCCTGGTGGTGGCGTATTGGATTTTCTTGGTGATAGCAGATCAGATTGCCTGTTGGTGGCATATTGAAGGTACGAATTTTTTTTCAGCAAGACAGTGGTCAAGATTTGGTATGTGGTGATTTTTTTTTAGTGTCTTGTAATTGTTCAGTTGGGAAGAATTATTCATCAGAGGATCAGAAATTTTATTAGTCCAATATGAATAACAGTATAGAATCGTATCTCCACGAGTCTGGAAAACTCGATGGATCTAATTTCACCAACTGGAAATTCAAGATACAGACATTACTTGAAAGCGCAAATGCGTGGTCGATCGTTATAGGAAATGAGTTAAGACCAGGAGCAGCTGTACAAGAACAAGACTGGGATAAAAGGGAGACCAAAGCAAAGGTCATACTGAAGATGTCCGTCAGGACAATATTATCCTGCATATTAGAGATTGTAAATCGTCCACTGACATTTGGACGACGATCAAGAACCTATACCAAACACAGAATACAAACCGTGTCTTGTCACTCAAAGGCAAGCTATTTGCAATGAAGATGGAGGATAATGAGTCCGCTGCTGGATTCATTGCTAGAGTCAAAGACTTGAAGGACAGATTGGGAGATATCAGAGAGAAAGTTTTTGATTCAGATCTGGTCACGATCACATTGAACGGAATGACAGATGAATATCAGATGTTCATCACTAGACTGGCAGCGAGGGAGAAATCCCCTGCGTTTGAAGAGCTGACAGGGATTCTACTACAAGAAGAAGAGCGATGACAAAATTTAAAAACACAGAGTAATGATCTTGCTCTGATGGCCAAAAGGCGACAGTATAGAGGGAAGCAGCCACAGTAGAAACAGTAACCACAGCAGCAGAAAGGAGCCAACACGTTTCAAAAGAGATCGTTTAAAGGTATGTCTGCTAATAATTTTCCTAGCAAGAAATGTTTTTACTGTGGAAAACCTGGTCATCAGATTAAAGAATTTTATAAGAGGCAGGCAGACGAAGCAAGAAATAAATAGAGAAAGCACAAAGGATACTTTGTTGAGGAAGATGAGGACCATAGCCACGAATTATCGACTATTTACAGTTGATTATGCCCTTTCAGCTTCAAAGGGAGATGAGGACGACATATGGTATGTCGACTCTGGTACATCCTCACATATGACAGGTAAGATGGAATGGTTTGAATTTCTTGAAGAAACTTCATGTGGGTCGAAAATATATTTAGGAGATGATAGTGGATATGAGATCAAAGGATACGGTCATATTCCGGTAAATTTACCTAGCGGTGACATTAGACACCTTAAAAATGTATTGTATGTGCCCGGAATTAAGAAAAATTTGATCTTTGTATCTATGATCACTGATCAGGACATGCAAGTTCAATTCTTTAAGACTAACTATGTTATAAAGGATATCCAGATGGAAATAGTTGCAACAGGAGTGCGCGTGGGGAGCCTATATAGACTAGATGTGAAAAGTATGCCACATCAAGCCATGGTCGCAACTGGATCGACAGCAGAAAATCTCTGGCACCAGAGATTCGACCATCCTAATTTGCAAGACCTCATCCTACTTCGGAGAAAAGGTATGGTCGATGGAATCCCTATTTTCCATAATGTTCAATTGGATTGTGATGGATGTGCATTAGGGAAAATGCATAGAGAAGAGTTTCCTTTGCATGTTAATAGAAAGGAAAGAGATATTTTAGAACTGGTGCATACAGACATATGCGGACCTATGCAGACTAGGTCACTAGGAGGTGCATATTACTTTCTCTTATTTATAGATGATTGCACTAGGTTCTCATGGATATACTTTCTAAGTTAAAAGAGTCAGACCTTTAAGTATTTTAAAGAGTTTAAATCTATGGTAGAAAACCAGACAGGAAAAAGAATAAAAATTCTCTGCTCAGATCAAGGGGGAGAATATAGGCTGGGAGAGTTCATGAATTTCTGTAAGTAGCATGGGATTGTTCAACAATTTACAGTTCCTCACACACCACAGCAGGATGGAGTGGCAGAGCGAAAGAACAGAACTCTTGTGGAGTGCACAAGGAGCATGCTTCAAGGTAAGGGTCTATCAAATGGTTTTTGGGCAGAAGCTATTAACACTGTTGTCTACTTAAAAAATAGGATTCCTACTAAATGTTTAGGCTTCAAAACCCCTTTTGAAGCATTATTTGGATTCAAACCCGCAGTGAGTCACTTAAGAATATTTGGGTCAAAATCTTATGCTCATATACCTAAGGTAGATAGGAAGAAGTTAGATCCTAAAGCCCTGAAATGTATCTTTTTTGGATATGGCACTGAGTTCAAAGCATATAAGTTATTTAATACTATGACTCATAAGGTTTTTGCAAGCAGAGATGTCATATTTCATGAACAGGTTGAAGAAGGAAAGGATGACTGTAACAGTGATTGGCACATTCCATTGCTAATGGAAGAAAACAGTGAGGATGATGAAGAACAGGAGCAAAAACAAGAAGAAGAAGTAACAGCTAATGTAATCAATGATACAAGCCCGGAGAAGGCTGAAATAGACAGATTTGAGGTAAGTCCCCTACCAAGGAGATCAAGTAGGAAGACTCAATTACCATCTAGATTGAAAGAATATGCATTAATGACAAACATTTTAAACATTGTAGAACCTGCAAATTATGAAGAAGCATGTCAATCTAATGCATGGAGGGCTGCAATGCATGAGGAAATTGAATCAATTAATAAAAACCATACTTGGGATTTGGTTGAATTTCCTGATGGTAAAACCCCCATAGGATGCAAATGGCTGTACAAACCTAAAATAAATGCAGATGGGAGTATAGAAAAACTTAAAGCTAGACTGGTAGCAAAGGGTTACTCACAGCAAGAGGGAATAGATTTCGATGACACCTTTGCTCCTATAGCCAAATTAAACACCATTAGAATGCTAATTTCCTTAGCAACAAAACATAAATGGCAGCTACACCAACTAGATGTTAAGTCTGCATTTCTGAATGGTGACTTGAAGGAAGAAATTTATTTAGTACAGCCTGAAGGTTTTGTGAAAAAGGGGCAGGAACATCTTGTTTGTAAATTGAAAAAGGCACTTTATGGTTTAAAATAAGCACCCAGGTCGTGGTATGAGAAGATTGACTCATTTTTTGTACAGCATGGCTTTCATAGGAGCTTGAATGATCCAAATCTGTATACCAAGTTTAATAAACAGAGGAAAATTATTTTGATTTCTTTGTATGTAGATGATATGATCATAACAGGGAATGCTAACAATCTGATCAAAGAAATCAAACAACAGATGTCACAAGTGTTTGAGATGAAAAGACCGCAAATCTCCATTACCTGCTTTGATTGAAGTATGGAGAGGATTTTACAAACCACTTTGGGAAGTATGCCAAGCTGTTGTACAGTTTAGAATGAGTGTTGTAGATAAAGAAAGAACACCATTGTGGAACAGACTTAAAGAGTAGCTGATGATAAATGAGGTGGATGCCACTAGGTATAGAGCACAAATAGTTGGAAATGATGACATCTTACCTGAAACTAGAACTGTATTTTGAGATACTATTAGGCACTTTGATGTGTCTCATGTCAAAACCACCAGTCACTAGTCACAAAGAAAAGTGGTTGAGGCACTAGTAATGAGTGTATTTATATTTAAGACTCAGCATTTTGATGTTACTCTAGCAGGTTTTTCAGATTCAAATTGGGCAGGTAACTTGGATGATTGAAGGTCTATCACAGGTTACGCTTTCAGCATTGGATCCGGGGTCATAGCATGGAGCAGCAAAAAGCAAAGCATTGTAGCCTTATCTTCATGTGAAGCTGAGTACCAAGCATTGTGTGCAGCGACATGTGAAGCTATTTGGTTGAGAAGACTTCTCAACGATGCAGGAGAAGAATATAAAGAATCAACTATCATCAAAACTGACAACCAGAGTACCATCAAGCTTGCATACAATCCAGTCTTTCATAAAAATACCAAGCACATCGACACTCAGTTCCACTTTGTTCGAGAGAAACTATAGTCAAAAGAGATATTTGTTGAATATTGTAAAACTTGTGATAATATGGCTGATATTTTTACCAAGCCTCTTGCGCATGTAAAGTTTGAATTGTTTAGAAGGATGCTAGGAGTTCAGGATAATCCTTTCTCCATTAAGGGGGGGAGTTGAAAATAATTAATATTATTTTATATTAATGGAGAAAAGGTTACACAAGTTGTAACGTATCTCCTTAGTTTAGGATTTGTTCCTAGAGTTTAGGAGTTTGGTTGCAACTTCCTGATTTCTAGTTATGTACTTAATGATGTAATGTTTCATTCATGAATGTAGAGTGAACGGAGAGTGATCTATTTGTTTGAGTGTAGTCTCCAGGTGCAGTACTCACCTATGAGCTGCAACTCCTTCTTTTCAATTCAGTCTGATTTTTATCTAATATGATTCGTAGAAATGTATCCATATCCTGGTGCAATGGGAGAGAAAATATAATACAACTTTTTCTTTTAGAATCGACCAGGGTCCAGGACTCTATTCATTTCTGCATTTGACTCTAGAAGTTGAGATTGAGAATGATATAGACTATCATTAGTTTCTTTGGTCTCCTAAAACATAATTTGCGCCATTAAAGAGGCAATCGCAACAAAGAAGGTTCCCATATAATCGAACACAAAATGCTTTGATCACTTGACTCCCACATTTCCAAAACTACCCCTTCTACTAGTCGTTCCCTGATGAGGGGCCATATATGGCCATAATTTGAATATATATATATGTCTTATTCCAGATAAGGCTTTTGTTAAATTCTTATTTTATTCAAAATTTGGATACAACATTTGCAAATTTATATATCACCTTTTTCTTCTTCTTTTTTATCGTAGATAAGTAGTACACAATTTAAATATCCAGAGCACTAGTCTAGTCTATGCTGGGTAGATCAGGACTCAAACGCTGGTGAGGGGCCATAATTTGAATATATATGTCTTATTCCACATAAGCCTTTGTTAAATTCTTATCTTATTCAAAATTTGGAGACAACATTTGCTAATTTATATATGATTTTTTTTTTCTTTTTATTGTAGATAACTAATACACAATTTAAATATGCTCGGGAGATCATGACTCAAATTGGATCATGGATGATTTTAAATTACATTATCTCTGTAGATTTAAATAAAAGTTAATCTGAAAAGGTATAAAAATATTTTTGATAATTTCAATTTTATATAATTTAAATTTCAAATAAATAATTTATTGGAACTAACTTTCATATTTAAACAATGGAATTTTTTTTTTAAGAAAATGAAAATGTTTTCTCATATGATTTTGTAATATACATAATTAATTATTTTAATTTTTGTTTATAATATCTTTTCATTTTGTATAATTTTATGTAAATTTATTTATTATTTTATTAATGTTAATTTAAAAAAGATAAAAGAAACAAATTTAATTTAATTTTTTCTAATTCATAAAATTTAAGTTTCGAAATTTTATAAAAAAATAAATTTTGTCCTACCCAAATCATATTACAAATAAATTTAAACAATGATAAATGAATAAAAGATAACTCCACTTCATGACTTAGTTATTATTCCATTTTTTATATATCATCCACTCTATAATGTTATTTCCAAAATTTCCATCATACTCACACTGTTGTTAATGTACTTATCCATTGTTCTATTGCAAGTACTTATACATAAAAATACACACACATATATATTAATTTGATTTTCCATGATATATACATTATATTTAAAAATAAATTCTAAAAATGACTAATTTTAAAAATTGTTTTAAGAATATATTCATTACTGTCAAGTCTTATTAGCACAATCACTCGGGGATGAGCCTCTTTTGAAATACTACCCAAAATCAAATCTCAATAGAGTAAGATTAGGGTTGGTATGGCCAAGACCGAGTGCAATCCATCTTTAACAAGACAAGACATTGCAACATCTCTTCCATACTTGACTGGAGAGTGTTTCTGGACACAACTAGATCAAACAAGAACTCTTTAAAATACATTACATAAAATTGAAATATTTCATTAAATGTTAGATTCTTCCATTTATAACCTTGTCAATGATATCTTTACATGAAAAAGTGGGAAAAAGGAAACCATATCATGTCATCCACAATGTAAATTACTTTGCCATCAATAAATTTCTTTAAACCAAAGGATCATATAGGAAGAGAAATAACTTTCTTGGGTAGTTTTTCCACATGAAAATTTCATTACCATAATATTTATTGAAAGGATAGCTAATGAAAAGACTAAAGAGATCCCTAGATGATCTAAAGGATGGAACAAAGATGTACACTTTTATGGAAATAGAATTTTGTAGGTTATTCTATCACTAGCTAAGAATCACCAAGAACTTGTAGTTCTTGACTTTCACAACTTCCACCAAAGTCCAGAAGGAAAGAAATTTGTAATTAGTATTTCACGCTCTACGAAGGGCATATTATGTAACTTGTTTGTAATTATTTTAGGAAAATAATTGAAAAACAATAACTCCAAATATAGGGGGTTGACCCTAGCTTGCTCCATCAAGATAACCCCAAGGAATTTCATTCACTCATAATGGTATAACTAGGCACACATGCTTCGTAATTTTTGTCTCCACCATATACGCCTTTTCCATATTAAGAATGTCACTTTAACTTCTTGAGGAATGAAAAAACTTTTCAATATGCTCTAATTTGTCTCCCACCATATAAAGGACACAAAAATTCATTATGAACCTTCAAAGTATGAAACGAAGTTATCAATACACCATTCTCTCATACACTCACTTAAATAGGGCTTAACCTAAGAAGTTATTTTCTTAAAGTCATTCTTGATAAAATAAAACACATAAGTAGTATAAGGAGAAGATATCAAATTATAAGATGTCAGTTCCTCAGATCATTTACAAAGTGGGCATTGTTTATGTATGGCGCACTCCTCTTCTTATAATTGTACCATGTTAGTAGCTAATTTATTAGTGCAAGGAAAAGATAGAGTTTGAATTTGCACGAAGATTGAATCATGCACAATGAGATCCACCATTACTGGATATGTTTAGTGAAATAATCTTCACACAAAAATTTATAGTAAAACTTCGCTTTAAATTCCCCTAATACGAATTTTTTAGACGAACATAATGAACATTTATCTAAATGAATAAAATTTCATGTGAATTTGACGACATAGCGTATCAAACCCATACCGTTTTTTGTTAGATAATGCTACAGAAACCTTTTACTTCCCCCCTAGTTGTTTGTTTAATTGTGGTGATTAATATTTTATAAGCCCTAGATTCATTTAGAGAACATATAACATACCTTAAAACCTGTTTATTCTCCTTTACACTAAGTCATGGATCCTTGTTAATGTTGAAATTATAATCATTACTTATTTCCCAAATAATATATCCCTTCAATCAATTATTAGGATTTCTATACCAATTAGCCATGAAGATATTTTTTAGACTTAAAATTCATAACTCTACCCCAAAGAGTTTCATATTTGAGCCTCCAACAAATTTTTATTTCTAGATATTTCATGAAGAGGAAGATGTTATTGATACCTGTAAACCCCAAGGATTTTGGAGACACCACCTAGGTTCACATAACAAGAGAGTGTCCTATTGAATGAAACATAACCAAAGAAAAAGAAAGGTATCATTTCTGATATTTGATATCATTTTGTCTAGAACCATAGCAATCAATGTCCAATATACAAGTATGGTTTCCAAATAGATTTTAGCAACATCATCATTCCATATTTAGAAGGAAATATGTTGACCCATAACAAAATTCTCCCCTCCAAATTCTTATAAATACACAACCAGTCTTCCATTGTGTACCTATTTGGTTTAAGGAACAAGCTTAAATATTTGAAACCAAAATATAAAGAAAAATGAAGGAAGGAAAAGAATTCCTTGACCCTGAGAAAACGATTCTGAAATAAAACCCGATCCAAACAAATGTGGATTTTTGTAGTTAATCACCATCCTAGTTTCATCAAGAGGCATTATACAACCCGTTATAAGGGATATGTTCGTAATTTAATTAAGTAATGGAATGTGATTAAGTATTCCAACATTTTTTAAATGTCAGGAAATATATGTGTGTGTATGTGTGGGCCGGGGGTATATGTATAGGCATAATATAAGTAATGTAGTTAAGTATGTCAACATTTTTTACATTTTCGGAAAAAAAAAATAGTGTAACACACATATTTGGGAGATGTGTAGATGTAATTAAAGTAAGTAGTGTAGGTAAGCAAGTAAGATGCAAAATTGTAAATATAAATTTTAAGGGGGTAATAGTGATAAAGTTGGAGAATGGAAAGAGACAGAGATTATTATGGGGGTAGAGAGATAGAGGGAGGTAAGAGAGAGAGGAGAGAATAGAGACAAGACTTGAGAGAGAGGTCTAGAGAGGAAGAGAGAGATAGAGAGATGGAGTTGGAGGGGGAGAGAGGGAGGGAAGAATAAAGACAGAGAGAGAAAGGTAGTGAGAGAGAGGAGGAGTGAAAAGGGATAGCTGGAGAGAGAGTGAGAATGAATAGAAATAGAATGAGAGAGAGGGAGATAAGGGGAAGAAGTTAGAGAAAATGAGAAGAGACAAGGGGTGGGAGGAAGGGGGGGGGGAGAGAGAGAGATGTAGTGAGAGAATTAATATGTTTCGGGGGTGATACAAAGTGAAAAATGATGATATATAGAGGGAGATAGAGATATATATGGAGGGTGGAAATATGGAAGAAGAGAGAGAGATATAGAGAGGGAGGGTGGGAGAGATAGATAAATATGGAGAGAGAGTGTTTCTATTTTGGGGGTGAGATAGATAAATGCGAGATGGAGGGAGATGTAGATATATGGTGGGGGAGAGAGATGGAAGAAGAAAGAGATGGGGGGAGGGGAGGGAGACATGGAGAGAGATATTTGGGTGATAGAAGGAGGGGTTTCTTATAAAGAGAGATGGGCAAGAGGAGGAGTGGGTTCTTATCGAGAGAGATGAGTGAGAGGGGGAGGGGGAGATAAATATTTTTTCACTGAAATAGATGCATTTATTTTAGTGTATATGTTTATTCCAAATCATATTTGATTGATTGGAATAGACTCATTGTTTTTAGTGTAGTTTTTAATCTCTAATATTATTTGATTTCTTGCACTATATGCATTGGTTTTAGTGCATGTTTTGGTTTGTAATCCTATTTGATTGCTTAGATTAGATGCATTTATTTCAATGTACATGTTGTTTGTTAGAAAATTAGATATTACAGAGCAATGAAACACATAAAATATGTGGAAAACATAAGCACACAAAACATGTGATCCTCCAGGATTGACATGTGACTTGAGAAACCACAACCCAAGGGCTTCAGAATCTTCCAGATATTGGTGAGGAGATCCAAATTTGAATGTTTAATTTTTATTTTTTATTTATTGCCAATAGAAATACATGTTCCCTTCTCAAATATGTATTTGTAGCTAATAATTCATTTTATTGCTTAATTCTTTGAGATGATGATCTTCTAAGGAATATAGTTTATTGTGTGTGTTTGATTGTGCATATCTATAGTCCTATATTGATAGAAAAAGATAAATATATCCTAGTCTGAGTGAGAAGATTCTACATCGAGCTCAAGATACTTCACAAACCCACAACGAGGGTAGGTTCTAGTTCAAACCCTTTAGAATTAGGGAATGCGTGATTGACTACCTATTGGATCATATAGTTAGAAATTTTTTCTTGTAATGTTTTAGCCTTTTATTTTACAGTCTCATAATCATAATCGAGGTCATAGGATTACATATAAATAACACCTTGTAGATGTATGATTTTTTCCAAAACAAAATTGGTGCTTTCAATGAGATATTTTTTTCTTTTTCCCTCTTTACTTTGAGATCTCTTCTATTTTTTTACAGATATGGTTTCTTGTAGTCTTGTTAATAATTTCACAGTATTTGCAAATAATTTTCAATCATTAATATGACAATTTAAAGACATTAGGGAATCTACCATTTTTTCTATTGGATATCTTCTCTCCTTGTTGTAATCATTTCATGCCTTTGTGATTTCATACTTCTATTGATTTTATTGATTTTGGTATTGTTGTATGACCTTTTACATATTTTTTAGCCTCATATATTTCATATATGAAAATTTATTAGATGCAAACCTTCGTTTTCTTAACTTTTTATCAAAAATAATGAGGATGTAACACACTGTGGTTGTTTTATCATTTTTTTTTAATGTAGAATTTCATAAAAGTAACCCCATATTTGGATTCCTATCAAAAATCTTGAAATCTACACACCCCCCCCCCCCCCCTCCCAAAAAGAAAAAGTGACTGCAACAGTGTATGCGTGAGGAAGATATGACTGATTCAAAAATCAGCCTATTTTGTGTATGTTTTCCCAAATTTGGGGCTTTCTTTCAGCATATTTTCTTGGGTTTTTACATGTTTTTCTTCATGACTTTATATTATTTGTTTGATACGTTTTTTTTATGGTTTCTTTTAGATATGAAACATACAGTATCTAAGTTTACTCTGGTTCGTTTATGCTGTATCCTTTCTTTGTTGATATTCTAGGGTTTTCCTTGGAGGTTTGGTGTGCTTTGGTTGAGGTTATTGTCCTCATCAATCTGATAAATATTTTTAGTATATGTAGAGTCACCTAAACCTAAATTTCAGATTCATAGTTGTATTTTCATTTGCACCCATATTTTTTCCTTGATTTCCCTCCTCTGCTCCTAAATTAGTTCTTTCCTTTTTGCTTGATTGCGACTTCTATTGAATTCTAGGGTTCCTAATAGAGTTGTTTGTTTTTAACTTGAACTCTGATAACTTGGATTTCACATGGGACTTTTTGATATCTATTTCATGGTAATTAGCAGTTTTTTCTTATATTATATCTTACTTTGATCTCTCATTTCTGAGTTTGGTTCATTTATTAACCAAATTATAGGGTATATTTGATGACTTCTTGTGCTTGTATTTGGGGCATTTTTCCTCAAGTTTTGGATTTTTATTTTTATATATGCCATTTATCGATCATATAAAATTTCGATATTATTTCATATCTATACATTATTGTCATAAGTGTTTTTTTTGGTTACTTTCTCATCTTTTATTTTTCATCCAATTCAAGCGATTGTTTTTCTTGATTTTTCTTGCATTTGGTGATATTTTTGTTTGAAACTTGTTGTGGTTGTACAAATCACTATTGTAAAGTTATATTATAGTTTTTTTTTTATCTACTCTTGTATTATTGTTTTCAATTCTTTCATTCCTTACTAGCTGGTCCTTGCATTAGGGTTTGTATTTTATTATTGTAGAATATTGACTCTTGTTGAGACATTGCCCTACAACCCTAGCTTGTTAACATTTCATTCCTATTATTTTCTTTTTGGATTAATTGTTGATATATTGAGAGAATTTTTTTGGCTTTGGATTCCAACCTCATATGCATTTTGAGTGTTTTTCATTCTAGCTTGGGCAACCTCTTTGGCCTCTTCTCTGTATCTTATTTCTTGGTTATTCTTTTGGGTTTGAATTCTTATAAATTTTGGGTTTGCATTTAGTGAATAGTGAAGGGTGGATTTGGTTGACATTTCTATGTTTGGAGTGAAAATACTCTCACCCTATTCTAGTTATAATCCATCGAATTGAAATAGAATTTTACATATAGTTGCATTGGGGTGTCACTAACAAGAGTTATCAGACCATATAACGTTAAAATTCCATCCCAACTAAGTAAATAAATCCATTAAAAGTAATTCATTAATAAAATTCACTAAAATTATATTTTATTTTCACTTTTAGCACACCAATATTAGCTTTGGAAAGGGTTTTAGATATAGGTGTGTGAGTAAAATTCTCCAAAATCCTAAAACCAAATTAGAAGCCTATATTAGGGAGTCGAATAAACTTGTAGTATTGTGGTCTAGGAAGCCCTTATAACACAAGAGTTAATCACGAGGTCACACTTGGGTTGAGCAAGGTCACATGCTACATTTTTCTTGGTTTCTTGTGGCACTAATTGTGGAATTTGTACATATTAAAAATGATGTTATTAGCATTTCCTTGTAGCACTTGAGGGAAACTTGGGAGGAAACCCTCAGGTGGGTTTTAGAATTTTCTATCTTTCCCTTGTGTGTAAATTTGGCCAACAACAGTCCCCCAGGATATGCTATTGTTACTGGCCATTCTTTGAGGGCTCATACATAGTTGTAGGGTTGGGCTCTTTTTCTTGGTAATTAGGATGGATGCCCCAATCTCTTAGTCCTCTCAAGGGTTCCCCATGGATTTTAAGGATAGTTGGACCAATATTTTTAGCTAAAAGGGATAGGAAGCTGGTTTTTCATATAAGTGTCCCATTGTTAGCTTATTTTTCTTTAGTTTGTCCATGAATACCTTTTTAGGAATTTTCTAGTGTGTGCTCTTTAGTCTGATTTAGTAGTTTTTCCATAGGAGTGTTTGTACTAACTTCTTTTGCTTCTATACAAATTTATTCACCCTGGATGATCCCAATCACCATCATCCATGTAAAATTCATGGTTTTCCTCCTGAAGGAGGTGGAATTTTCACCCCTTCCCGGATGGCATCGGTCGATGGTCAAGACTTATACCATTCCATAGTTGTGGATTCTATAACTCCTTGTCCTAGTAGTGAGTTTGTTTCTATTAAATAATTAGTATATGACTTATCTTATCTTGCTTAACCACCTTTAACAAACCCTTTAGGACTAGAGTTATTTTGGTTGAACCCTGGAGGTTCTACAACTACCTACACATATGTTCCCTTTTTGCAATTAAATATGGCGATTAGTTCCTCTTTACCCTCTTCATCTGCAGTCTCAACTTCTATGTCATCATTTCCACCACTTTATCTGGTTGGACCTACACCTCCTTCCACACATCCCAAATCCTCTTGGAAAATTCCAATAATCTCCTCTATGGTCCTTAAAAATTTCCCTATTCTTGATGTGTCTATCCCTTCATCTGCACCAACTATGGTTTTTAATCTTAGTAAGCCTATAGGATTAGGGATTTTTACTCCTAGATTTTCTTAACCTAAGGTTCCTATTCCTCATATGGGTATAGTAACCTTACCAAATATGTGGGGAGGATCATATATTACTCCTAGCCAGTTTGGGGGTAATCCTACTTCTAACATTTCTCAAGCCTAGTTTAGTTTCTTGTTTGGAGGGATGCCATCCTCTAGTGCTTTTCTTGGAGTGACTAGTTTTCCTGGGGGACACATTTTTTCTAGCACCATCACACCCATGACTCATTTTCCATATGTTTTTTCTTTTTCAAAAGGTGGACCATCGTTCCTTATCTAGTATAATCTTGTTAGTAGCGATACTTTTGATCGTTCTTTTATTTCTAGGGGAACTTACCCTGAGGGTAGAGCTCCCTACATGAGTCATGATTTCCCACATGCTTTACATGTTAGGATGAATTTTTATCATGGATAAAAATCTATTCTTCAAAATCAATATATGGGGGAACCTCATAGTTTGTGAGGAGTCTCTCCTAGCTATGACCCATTTAGTCAGCTTCATAATCCTTTTTTATCCTCTCTTGATTTTATAGATTTATCTAAGTTGAAAAATCACCCCATTCAACATGATCCTTGATGGATACCCATACCTACAAATTTCCCTAATGATATTTCAAAATTTCAAGGGAATCTTGGAGACAATCCATCAACTCACATCACCACCTACTATTTGTGGTGTTCATCAAAATATTTGCTGGGTGATTTTATTAAACTTTGTTTGTTGAATGTTTCAATGTACCCTGATTTGAAAAGTTTCCAATTGGTATATTGAATTGGAAACAACATCTTATCATGATTTTTCATCTTTCTCCCGTACCATATTAACTAAATTTCAGTTACCAATGAGGTATGGCATAGATTTTGACATTTTTTCCAATTTCAAAGAAGATGATGCCACGTTTTTTTCTGATCACGTCCATGAGTATCAATGTCACAAGATGTTAGTCAAAACAAAATGCCCTAATGATATCTTATAAAAATCGTTGATTAAATCATTGTGACCTCAGATAGCCCAGGGCATATCCATGTTCAGGATTTTTTCAAAGGAACAAGCCATATTGGCTTTCGAATAATTGAATTTGATTCATTCTTAATCAGGCATGCTTTATGTGGTACTTCCAAATGTTCCTCGCCCTTTGATAGACCCACCTAGAACTACCCTGGGACCACATGTTGATGATGTGATTAGTTCCATTACTAATTATGTGAGCCAAATTGTTGCCCAATTTTTCAAATTGATCGTAACATCACAAGTCCCAGCAACTGCACATAGCTCTACAAAATCACCATATTATGAGCATCCCATCAATTTTATCATATTGAAGTCCATAACACCTAAGAATAATCAAAAAATTTGTGGGAAGAAGAACAAAATGAATAACAAAAATAACAAAATTTCTTAGGAAACTCAACCAAGCCCATCTAATTAGGGAGGGTGTACATCTAAACATTGTCGTAGGATTAAGCTCCCTTGCAAGATTTTCTAAGTTCAACATTTGAAATATGAGTGTTGTTGGATGGAATACGTTCATATGATTCTTGCACCACCACCTCCTACTCAAAAACTCTTTTTTTTACTCATTTTTTTTTCCTACACAAACACAAAAATAAATGGTTTCCCATTCTCCTCCACCTGTGCAAGGGGGACATAAGGGGTCATATTTTAATATTTCTCCTCATATTCCCATCCTTATGTTCCAATAGAAAGTCAATGTTATATCATGAGAAAAATATTATGATACTCCTTAGTCAAGTTCTTCTTATAAGGACCCAACCACCACAATTGTTTCCACTTTACATCTCACGCTTGATAAGCATGTCGATCGCATTTATCACCCACATAAGGGTTTCATTCGCAATAATACACACAATGTGTCTATGTGGGATGCCCAACATTAAAAAAAATTCGAAGACTTAGCCTAAGGTTCCTGTGACATGTCTACTTAGCAGGATGACTTATGTATATTTTTTGAAGCAAAAGTCAGAAGCATTTGAAAAGTTAAAAAAATTTCGTTAGCTTATTGAAAATGAAGTAAAGGATAAGATTGGCACTCTTAGAACTGAAAATGGCAGAGAATTCACTTCAAATGAATTCAAAATTTATTTCATGGATAACAGCATAAAAACAACATCTTACCAATGTATACACTCCACGGAAAAATGGAGTAGTATAAAGAATGAACTGTACCTTGTTAGGAATGGCAAGATATATGCTAACTTTCAAAAAGTTAAGTCCTATATATTGGGCCGAAGCAATTCATACCATTTTCTACTTAAGGAACAGATCTCCCACTGCTTCTTTAGATGGAATCACACCTTATGAAGCATGGTTTGGCTTCAAACCTCTGGTTAAACATATCATAGTTTTTGGATCAGTATATTATGCCTTAGTTCCAAAATAAAAACGAAATAATTTTGACTCATGAAGCTTGAAGTGCACACTGATTGGGTTTTCTGATGAGAAGAAAGGGTACTACTTTTGTCGAATGGGAAATTTATTGTAAGAAGAGATGTGATTTTTGATGAAAATGAAAGTAAGAGTGTTGAAGAAGTAGAAAATATTCTTCAAAAGTTAGAAACAAAAGGTGATAAAAGAAACGGAAATATATGAAGTCAACCAAATTCACAAAATTGGTATGGACTTGAGTTTCCTTGATCTGAAAATGATTCATCCAGTCTGTCTTCTTCACTAGCATCGTCTAGTTATTCTGGCAGTTCATCTGCATCTCCTAGCAGCAACAGTTCTTCTGAAAGTGACTCTCCTCCCCTAGAGTCTGAGGTTGATCACCAAACATCAATTTACATCAACCCTCTTTTCAATGATGGTGTTTTTTCACAATCTCAAACCAATGAACATCAATTGCCAAAATGGGAAGTTCAACTATTGAAAGATGTAAGGCCTAATGAACAGAATAAAATAGGAACAAGGGGATCAAAAAGAAACGAAGGAAATTTTTCCTTGATATAAAATTATTTTACTGAAGCTTATACTTATCGAGAGGCAGTAAAACATAAATAATGGCAACAAGCTATGGTTGATGAATACCAAGAAATTCTCGACAACAACACTTGCAAACTTGTGATTGTCCCCAGAATGTTAAACCCATCGGATGCAAATGGGTTTACCAAATTAAGTACAAGTAAAATGGAGATATCAACAAGTATAAAGCAAGAGTTTTTGCTAAGGGTTTTGCGCAGTAGGAAGGGATAGATTATGAGGAAACATTTTCTCCTACCTCTAAATGGAACACCATCTGTCTCACACTTGCCTTAGCATCTCAACAAGGATGGATGTAAAAAGTGCTTTCCTCAACGGATATTGACAGGAAGAAGTGTACATGACAGAACCACCAGGTTTTGAAATTGAAGGATAGGAGCATAAATTATGCAAACTGATAAAGACTTTATATGGGTTAAAAAAAGCTCCCGAGCTTGGTATGCCAAAATGGATGAATACCTTCGAAAATTTGGTTTTCAACGAAGTGAATCTGATGATACCTTGTATGTATGCCAACAAGGTAAAAATATGGTGATTCTGGTTATGTAGATAGATGATTTGATTATCACTGGCAACAATGATGATCATATTGCACAGGTGAAAAAGGAGTTACATGCAGGTTTTTAATATGACAGATTTGGGACTAATTCGCTACTATATTGGAGTTCAAGTATTCCAACGTCCACATCATATATTCATTTTTCAAAGTGATTATGTAGCAGAAATTCTTCAGCAATTTGGAATGCAGGATTGCGAGCCTGTTCTTACCCCTATGGATCAAAACTTGAAACTTTCAAAATTTGAAGAAGTAGTGGATAGCACTATTTATCGACATTTTATTGGTAGCTTGATTTATCTAAGAACTACTCGACCAAATATTTCTTATGCCGTCAGTATTCTTTCCCGCTTTATACAGGAACCACGAGACAACCACTAGAATGCAGCCAAAAGAGTTCTTCGTTATATCCAAGGAACAAAATATTTTCGTCTTCTTTAGAAAAAGACTAAAAGCTTTGTATTTGGTGGATTTTCAAATGCTGATTTTGCTGGCTGTATTGATCATAGGGCATCAACCTCAGGTTATTTAATGGACATAGGGTCAGCTGCAGTGTCCTAGAGTTACAAGAAGCAAGCTACAGTGGCCACTTCTTCAGCAGAAGCAAAGTACATATCAGCATGGGAAGCAGCATGTGAGATTTTTTGGTTGCGTAGAGCTTTACAGGACTTGTGAATTCCTCCAGCAGAAGCTACTTTGTTATTCATTGACAACCACTCAATAATAAATCTTGCCAAGAATCCAATTTTTTATTCAATGACAAAGGATGTGGACACCAAGTATCATCATATCATATCATTCGTTGCAAAGGATTTCATCAAGTCGATTTATTATCCTTTGGAAGATTAGACCTTCGATATCTTCACCAAAAATCTTGGCAGAATAAAATTTACTAAGTTCAGGGATGAACTTGGTATATGGTAAAGTATCTTTGGATCATAAAGGGGAATGTTAGATGATCCAAATATCATAATGTAAAGTTAGGATAAAATATTTATTAAATTAGAATATTTAATAAATATTAAATACATTTAGAAATAGAATATTGTTAGAAAAGATAGGGCTCTAGAATAGAGCCATATATTAGGCTCTAAAATAGGAATAAAGTTAGTAGATTGGATAGAATATCATTTATTGTAAATGGACACTTGTTGTTTTATCAAGTGGTCCATAACTAAATTAAGTTATGACATATAGCTTATAAATAGGTTAGTTTCCTAATTGCAAATTAGTGGAATTTTACGTTTGTAAACTCTATCAATTTATATGTAATTTCTTTTCCATTATCAATAAAATTACATGTCTGAGGACACTTCTGTATTAAAGTGTTTATTTTAGCTAACAGTGGTATGTTTTATGCTTTAGAGAAATTTACTTCAATCTTTTCTTATTAGCCCAATATCAATTTCCATATTATAAATCACATTAAAATTGATGGTAAATGTTTATAGAACATAAAAATAAGCAGAAGACAAGCCAAGAACAGAGGACACAATATTTTATGGATGACAGGGAAAAACCCCAATGTGCAAAAAACCATTTCATCAAATATTCTTATTATTCTTCAAAATCTCAAGAAAGAGAGAGTGCACAATATACCAAATACACTTTCCCAATACTTCAGTCAAACAATAGTCAATAGGATGCCCTAACCAAAAATTCAACGCTGGTCAAACCAGTAAGAAGATATTTCTAAATCAGCTCTCTCAACCTTAGTCAATGTGGCCTCTAATAGTAGTCCAAATCAGCCCAAAAAAGATCTGAAAAATCTGCTCAAACTCAGTCAACAAAAAATTCAATGTTGTGGTCAAAGTGTTGTAGTTAACGTTGGAAAAAGTGCATACAAATTCTCGATTTCTGTGCCAAGGAATGAAGCCTAGGGATATCGAATCTTCGGCCTCATAAATATAGAAAATAGAGGGATTTTTACCTAAATTCAATGTTCGTGAACACTCTGTAAAATAGCCCTAAAATAGATCTGAAATTCTACCTAGCAATCTGTCCTTCATCAACACGTGCGAAGTAGAGAGAGGGACTCCAAGAGCTATACGAAGAGATAAGGAGAGGAGAGAGATAGATATGTGATGAGATGATGATATCAAAAATGAGGAATAGATGTATCTTATTAATATCATGTGTTGAGGGTGGAGACACATCCATTGGGGCTTATGAGCCTCATTAGACTTCTGGATGACCTTAACAATTTTTACATGTGTGAGAGAAAAAATTCAAAACCTCACTTCTTCTCATCCAAATAAGATGATATTTACATCAGTATTTCACCTCTCGGAAAGAGGAATCCAAAGGAAATATAAACCCCATCATATGAGTATTACAAGGTGGAGTTTGGCCCTAGTTTCCAATTTTAACACTCCCTCTCAATTAGGGAGAAATCCACTTGCCAATCCATCTGTCAACCTATACCATCCTTTCAACCTGTACCATCATGCCATCCTATATCATCCTATCATCCTGTACCATCATGTCATCCCTGAACTTCTCTACGCTGCTAACCTATGAAGAAATAATGAAGAATAATTTGATCAAGAGTGATTCACAAGAGCTTGCCACCATCCACTGACCCCAAGTCAATCTAGAGGTAAAAACCTCAACCAGACTTGATCATATATCAAGTTGTTATACACCATCCATCATAGCATATAGACTATGATAATACACAATGAATCCATCAATACTATTATGGTATCTATCCTCATTTCCCAATGCATTGGCCAGATGAGAGGTACTTCCCATGAGTCCTAGACTACATGGGTACGATGTATTTGGGGCATCAACAAGAGAAGGTGAACCTGCTCATATATAAACCAACAATGGGGTATCATAGGGGAAGGTGAATTATTTACCCTATTCATAACACACCAATAGGGGACGGCAAACCTCACCCTATGGTGGTTGATAGCTCCAAGAAGCAACCCCAAGCCCCCCGGAGCTCCTATAGTTTAATTTTCAACTCAAATGGGACCCTCATAAGAGGGTCTGTCGATGACTCCTAGTCTCTCACGGAAGGTTAAGAATTTGACCTTCACCAAAGGCTTAGTGATAATATCTGCAACCTTATCATCAGTCCCAATGTGATGGAGCCTTACAACACCCCGTTGTACCATATCCCAGATAAAGTGGTACCTAATATCAATATGATTGGAGTGATCATGGAACATAGGATTCTCTGAAAGTAGAATGCCATTTTGGTTGTCACAATAGATGATGGTGGTATCCAACACATGCCAAAAAAACTCACTAAGGAACTTCCTCAACCAAAAAGCTTCACAACGGGCCATACTTGCTGCAATGTATTCATCCTCAATGGTGCTGAAAGCAACAGATTTGTGCTTCCTTCTCATATAAGTTATGGAAGCAGAATCTAGAGATAAGTAACATCTAAATGTACTCTTACGATCCACCACACTATAAGCACAGTCAACGTCACTATATCCATGGAACCTTAAATTCCTAGTAGTGTATCTCAAGCCATAGTAGATTGTGCCTTGGATATATCTCAAAAGATTCTTGACAACAATCTAGTGTATGTGATGAGGCTTGAAAATAAATTGACTCAATGTATTCACTACAAAAAATAAGTCTGAATGATATTTAACTAATAACATCAGGGCCCCCACGAGTTGACAGTACTCAGAAGGATTTCCCAAATCGGGCCCAGTAGAAGTTTTACATAACTTCTTAAAGCTGACTTCCATCAAAGTAGTAAAGGACTTGTAGTCCACCATCCAAAATATTTCAAGCAGCTTCACAATACATTTTCCTTGATAAATGAAAATCTCACCTAAATTTTTCCATACCTCCAAACCTTGGAAGTAGTGCATCAATCCTAGGTATTTCATCTCAAATTCCGAAGCCAACTCCCTCTTGCATTGATGAAAGAGAGGGTTTGCACCTATCAGAAATAGATCATCCACATAGAGCACCAAAATGAGAGTCTTGTCATTATCATCCTTAAAGTGAAGGATCATATTAGCTTCACTTCGTGTAAATCCCAACTTCGTCAAATAGTTATCGATCCTCTCATATTAAGCCCTACAGGCTTGTTTCAACCCATAGAGGGTTTTCGTCAACCTCCATACATGTGTATCTCGATCTAGAACTTTGAACCCCATAGGTTCTGCACATATATCTCTTCCTTAAGTGATCCATGCAAGAAGGTAGTCTTGACATCCATCTAATGTAGATTCCATCCCTTTGAGGCAGGAAGGGCAATAATCTAACGGATGGTGGTATATCCAGAAACTAGTGCAAATATAGTGTTATATCGAGCAACCGATGCAAAATATCATCATATTCTATACCTTCCTTCTACATGAACCCTCGGGAAATGAACATGGCCTTTAAATTTTCAGAACTCCCATCAAATCCATGTTTGATTTTTTAAAACCATTTTGAGGTGACAATAAACTTTTCCTTTAGTCTAGGGACCACATCCGAGACATCATTCTTCATGATCGAATCATAATTTTCATTCATTGAATCCTTCCAAACTTGGTGCTTCACAACTTATTTGAACATTTGAGGCTCAGATTGAACAGTGGTTCTCATGGCTACTAAGTAGTCTTGGTACCTGTTCCGCTTTTTACTTTTTATAGAATCTCCCCCCTTGGTGCAATATTCCATGAGGGTCTTATTTTAGAAGAAGAGGGCTCACTAGGAGGTGTATCAATGGGATCCATTGTACCATCAACATCCAGCATCGCTTCATCCTTTGGTTCTTTCTGCTTTCTTGTATCTTCATCTTTGTCTTCCTTAGAGATATGAAGATCTCTAACCTTCCCAAGGGCATCATCTTCATTGAAGGTGACATCATGACTTATATCCACTTCTATTTGACTAGGAACATATATTATATATGCCTTATAAGTTTAAATGTAGCCCATAAATGTTCTCTTCTTTCTAGAAGCATCCATCTTTCTTATCTTTTCTTTCGACACATGAAAATATATAGGACTTCCAATTTTAAAATGAGAAATATCAGGTTTCTTACTAGTGAATATTTATTTGGGATTTTTGGATTCCAAAGATTGATGTGGACATCTATTTTGAGCATAGATGGCAGTGTTATAATCTTCTCCCCATAGGAACTGTGTTCAAATTTGGTCATGAAGAATGGCATGAGTAGCTTTAATCACAATTGGTTTCTTCCTTTCAGCAACTCCATTTTGTTCAAGAGTATAAGTAGTAGTGGTCTCCCTCTTAATGCCAGCTTCCTTACAATACCCATTGAACTCATTTGAATCACATTTGGTTCCATTAGAAGTCCTCAATATATATTTTTATATTCTTATTTATTTGATTTTCAACCAAATATTTGAAAGAAGAGAACCACTTGAACACTTTGTCCTTATTCTTCAAGAAATAGATCAAATTTTTGCGAGAGAAGTCATTCAAAAAAATATCATAATAAAAATATCCTCCCAAGGATGTTACTGGAAACATAGCAAATAAATCAGAATGAATCAGTTGAATAATGTTAGTAGCTTGGATGTTTCCCTTCAGAAAAATCCTGACAAACACCTTGATGGTCAACTTTGAAATTGTGCATACCTGTGACCACCTTCCTAGCTTTGGGAAGAGCTTTATAATGAAGGTGAGAAAATCTCCAGTTCCATAATTAAGATTGAAGAGTAGTGTTGCATGTCATGGCTCCCAATGGATTTCCTCCAACGTGATAAAGAGTATCAACCCTTAAACCAAGAGAGAATGATACTTTGAAATTCCTCTTCCAAACACGTATCTATCCATCAATTAATTCCACTTTGAATCCTGTGCCTTCTATTGCAAAAATAAGCACTAAATTCTCCTTTAAGTAATTTACATATAACAAATCTTGTAGATTAAGGATTTGACCATGATTTAGATGAAGATTAACAATCCATTTCCATTTCACGGGATAGGTGGTATTGTCTCCAGGTATAATTTCCAAATTTGTTTCCTTTTCATTTAAATGTCAGAGGCCCTCTTTGTATCTAGTGAGGTGTCGTGAGACACCACTATCAATCAACCAATTATCCAAGGTGACGAGAGGAGAGGAAGCAGAGAGGCAGATATAAGAAGAAATTATTTTCTCTTGTTATCTACAACATTAGACTCATCATACCTTGAGTTGCTTGATCTCTTAGAGGGTTGAGCATTTCCATTTCGAGTAGTGGGAGCTTTCCTCCTTCCTTTATTGTTGAACCCATTTTTCCTTTGATTTCTATTTGTGTTGAAACTATTGTTGTTGTGATCATCATCTCGGGGTGTCTCCCTTTTATTGGGACACTCTCTAGCATAGTGGACAAACCTGTTGCAATTGAAACATCTACCCTTCCTTCCATATTTTAATCATGACCTTCCTTGTCCTTGATTTCTTGGACGAGCATTATTCTTTATTTTATCTTAAGTAGAGAATGCAATGGCCTCATTCCTATTTTAAGCCATACCTCTCTCCATTATCGTTGTCTCCTCTTGAGTGCATCTAGTCCACAATTCATCAAAATCTAGAATCATGTCATTGTTGAGAATAATGGTATTGAATACATACCATGCTCGGGAAGACCTACCAGGACAATAAGAGTGAGCTCCCGATCGACAATAACCTCTCAAATAAATAAAATATCATTTTTTATTTCGGTAATCGCCATGAAATAGGATTGGATGGATTCTCCTCTATCCATATTTCTCAGCTTTTTCTTGAGAAAAAGGATTTGATTTGCATTTCTAGCCCTGAACATCTTAAAAAAATTGTCATACATCTCCTTAGATGTGCCTAGCTTGAATATGTAAGAAATCAAATTCTTGTGAATAGAATCCGTGGTGATGCTCTTAGCTTTTACCTCTCCTTTCTTGTATGTTGTATTAGTGGTAGTGGGTGCATTTGAAGGAGGCTCTATAATATTTCCCTACACATAGTCCATAGCATTATGCTCCTTCCAATTCAAGTTCAAGGAGATTTTTCATGCATGATAATAAGACTTATCATTGAGCTTGTCATCAGATTTTAAGTAAGATGACGAAGCCACTAACCCTTGTTCTTGTTCAAAAAATTTCAGTGATTGCTCTTCTCGCTCTTGCCTGGGCTTTATCTTCACCTGGGATTTGATACCATGTTAATTTTAGTTAACAATGGTATATTTTATGCTTTAGATAAATTTACTTCAATATTTTCTTACTATTCCAATATCAATTTCCATATTAGAAATCATATTAAAATTGACAATAAATGTTGATAGAACATAAACAATAAGTAGATTCAATAAATGCCAAGACAAGAGGACAAAATATTGTGCGGATGCTAGGGAAAAGCCCCAATGTGGGGAGAAACCTCAATGTGGGGAAAAACACCCAATGTGGGGAAAAACATTTGATCAAATATTCTTATTATTCTTCAAAATTTCAGGATAGAGAGAAAGTGCAATATACAAAAATCACTTTCCCAATACTTTAGTCAAACAACAGTCAATAGGATTCCCTAACTAGAAAGCCAATGCTGGTAAAACCAATAATAAGACACGTCCAAATTTGCTAGGTCAAACTCAGTAAATGTGGACTCCAGAAGTAGTCCAAACAAGCCGAAAATAGATCTGAAAAATCCAGTCAAATTCAATCAATAGAAAAGTTAGCACTTTGGTCAATGTTTTGCAGTCAACGTTGGTCAAAACGCACAAAAATTCTCAATTTCTATTCCGAGGAATGGAGCCTAGGGAGATAGAATATTCAGCCTCGAAAACACATTAAATAGAGGGCGTTTTACCCAAATTCAACGCAGGTCAATGATCTGTAAAACATCCGTAAAACATATCCAAAATTATGCCCAACAATTTGTTCTTCATCCACACGTGTGATGTAGAGAGAGAGAGAGACATCAAGAGTTGTATGGACCAATGAGGAGAGGAGAGAGAGATATATGTATTGATATGATGATATAAAAAATGAGGAATAGCTCTCTCTTATTTATATCATGTGTTGAGGGTGGAGACACATCCATTAGGGCTTATGAGCCTAGATTAGACTTATGGCCGACCTTGATTAATTTGCACATGTGTTGAGAGAACAAATTCAAAATCTTACCTCTGCTCATCCAAACAAGATGATATTTAGAGAAATATTTCACCTCTCGAAAAGAGGAATCCAACAAAAATATCATCCCCATCATATCGGTAGTCTAATGTGGAGTTTTTCTGTAGTTTCCAACTTTAATAGGTAGAATCTCCTTGACCCTCATTAGATGTGACACCCATGGACCAATTCAAGTCTTCGGTTCCTAATTTTGAACTTCTCAATAAATTTTCCAACCAATCTCCACTTTTCAATGAGTCCCTTGTACCCCCTCTATCTCTTGATTGTCTTAGTAAAGGAGCTACCTTAGCTCATGATTTTACTCACCTTTTATGTCCTGAGGTCATTCATAATAAAGTTATGGTTCTAGGTGTTTCCTATCATCATCAACCTTTAGGAATCAAGTAATTCAAATTTCTATGTCATGGAACCATCATGGTGTGCCGTATGGTACCTCCACTCCCCCATGAGTTCATGTAGGTAAATCCTTATCCCGTTCCCGATAGTGGGCACAATTTTATATGACCTATTAAAATTAGTTGTGCTTGTACATATTTTACATAGGCGTGTGATGCTTTATCTCTTTTTTGATTTGGTGTGTTATGTGATTATCCACCATGCCTAATTTATGCCAAAAGTACAAAAAAATTACAAAATCCAAAAAACGAAAAAATGATATGTCCTAATTTTAACTCATCCATTTTATTTCATTCATTATGTGAATTAACCCTAACTTCGGTCATTTTATATGGTTTTATAGAAACGAGTGGAATTTCTATTGCAACATCCATTGGACCATATGTGTGTTTCTCTTAAACTTGGCATATAGTGGTAGGTCACATATCACCATATTTGATGCATTATTGAGTGTCAATGTCATCATGTTGCCTTAGGTATTACCTCATCAAATCATGGCATTAGCCCTCTCTTTTATGCATGTTGTTGTTTAGTGGTAGATCCTACCTGATCAGGGATACCCTAGTTTAGCACACTTTGGGCGTACTAGTGTCCATGGGGTATCTCATTCATTCACATTCAAAATCCCTCCTTCTGACCCACCACGAGCTAGAACGTGAACCTCATCTCCTCTTCTTTGTGATACTTTTACCCTTCCCCTGGGATAAATACACACTTTATACCTTGTGATTTCCACTTTTTATTAGCCTATTTTTGCACGATGAGCCATTCTTTCTTAATTCCATCATCATCATGTACTTGGCCTACCATTTTATTTCACTTGGTGTTTTACCCTTTCTTGGAGGAACTGCTGCAATGAGTGGTCCTATTAGCCATCCTCTTATCCTATTCATATTTTGAGAAGTTCCACCTTGACTGGAGCTAATTCCTACACCTTAAATCATTAATTCCTCCAAGAGGAATTTCCTTTAAGATATTTGCAGACTCATTTAAGGAGTAGTTTCCTTTAATATCTTCTTAGAATCCTTCAGTTTCCTTCATGCTTATTATAATACTTGAAGTGATGTTTATTCAATATTATTTAAACCCTTTTCGAGGGTGAGTAGACTAGTTATGAAAAAATTACTCTAGTCCTTTATGGCTACAAGGTTCTCCCTTGTATTTTTTTATCTCTCTTTTCGGATTGGAGGACTAAATTTATGAAAATGAACCTATTAAGCATACTTTTATTCTTTTTCATACTCATTAAACCATGAAGGAGACTAAAAAGAGAAACAGGAAGGGGATATTTATTTATTTTATTCATCACCATGGCAGCGTTAGTCACGTCACCCTTAGACATGGCACCTAATTGTATCATTATCTCATATTTTTTCTTTATCTTGCCTAGGAGTATTACCATGCATATGAGTCTATCTACTCCTCTCGCTTGTTACACTTCCAGTAATATGGAGCACTATTTGATCCCTCTTTTTTATTTGCATGATATCCCATGGTTCTCATTAGCCATGCTACCAAGTTACTCTTATGGTGTTTCATTTTATGTTTAAGGGGTGTCTCAACCTATGTGTTGCATGTCGACCTTTTTGAGTCCACCATCCTTATGTCATTTGTACTTCATCATCTCATGACTTCATCCATTAACATTATCATTCAGTTTGTGCTATTTCGATCAATGGGGGATACATCAAGGACCTCCTTCAATGGATCTTCTCCTGTCAACTTCATCTCATTATCTAGGAGATTAATCTCTGAAACAATAGTACCTTGGAGCTTGCAAACCTTGAGGAATACTATGAGGCATCCCTTGTTTTTTACGTTTCCATAGTCGTACAAATGTATACTCTGACATAGATCCACACTATATCTATTGGTGGCTATGATATTTCAAATTTTTCACATGGATTCACTGTGTTTTATTCGTGGCCATGTCTTTGCATTTCATGTCATGGATTTGTAGTATATGTTTTGGTGGCCATGTGCAATATCTCTTTATGACTAAGAATGGGTATGCCCACCTTGGGGATGTTATCAAAACATATGAGACTTCAACATTTAAATTATTTTTATCTTATTTCCTCGCTTTCTCTCCTTCTTCTCATTTTTACCTTTGAGCTTTATTGTAATGTTTCTTTCCCATCAAATTATCTTTTGACCTCGAGCATTTTCTCATAACTAATTTTTCAAAATATTATAATTATGATTTATTTCATAATTGAAAAAATTCAGAAAAAAAAACTCATAATTAAGAAAAAGATTTGTAGAGATTTATTTTCCCAAAAAGATCAATTTAACTCACTTGTATATGAGTTGAATGAAAATTTATTATTGGATAATTTTACTAACTTCTCTTCCCCTAGACCTCTACATTCATCCTCCTTACGGAATCTATGGTCCTATATATATTGGTCTATCCCAGAGAGTGAGAATTAGTGCTAGAGACTTGGACAGAGTATTGTTATTATGCCACACTTATTCTAGTTCATATATATTTAAAGTCACACTACTCATAGTGGGAAGACTTTATCTAATGCTGTCGAGAATATCAAAATTTGAAGTATAATTTGTATTGTTTATTTATT